>OX438928.1:1800000-2225000 GCA_949316025.1 Lapara coniferarum
CTAGGAGGATTACATACATATTTTTCATTCTATTGACCGTTACATAATTATACAATAATATACATCAGATGACAGATTCCTATTGCATTTTTGGTCTAGCGACAGCTTGGCAACCAGGATTTGCAATAGATTTCCGATTTCTACAACAATTTTATGGAATACTAGGTTTGCTCGCGGCTTCGCCCGCGTGAAACACCTTTCCCGCCACAAAAGTTCCTAAAACACGGTACGACGCCAGCGATATCTACTTCAAGAATCAGTTAAAATATCAATTATTTCCCGTGGAAACAAATTACCGGGAAAAAAGTAGCCTATGTGTTAATCTAAGACATGTCTACCCGTGTGCCACATTTCATCCAAATACGTTTAGTTGTTTCTGCGTTTACTTCTAATAAACATACAAACAGTTTCAAAAACTTTCGCATTTATAATTTTAGTAAGAGTCAGATAAGATTTTACCAAAAATATTTAAAGATATTACATTAATCCCTCCAGAAAGTATTAATGTAGGTAAGCTATATTATGCACTAAGCCAAATCGTTATTATAAAATGGATGAATAACTGTGTTGCACCACCTAACATTAGAATGAGGTACTTAGCATCATTTCATAATCATTCGTCACATATAATTTGATAAATCAGCCCTAAGCAGTTTAGAAGTGGGTCTTCCTACCCTAAGAGGTGGTCCCTATTTATAGATATCTTTAATCACGAATATTACAGGTGCTCGCAAAATGTAGACCAAATACATCAATTAATATTTTACTTTGATCTTGTACAGTATCGAATTCATGTTGCATGGCGTCTGTGAAATATGTTTGTGCTTATACCAAAGCTTTTTACAAAACATCTTTTTAAAATATACAATTACATATAATTGAAATTCCACTGCGTCAGTGGCGTAGTTGTATTACGCTATGACTGCAATGCTATTGTCTCGGGTTCAATCCCCGGGTCGGGCAAAGTGATATTGGATTTTTCTATTCAGTATCAGCCCGGAGTCTGAAGTTTGTGCCCGACATGGCGATAGCCCCTATCACATCGTGGGACGGAATGCGCACGGTAAAAAGGGGTGCACTTGTTGCGCCTCTGCCTACCCCTTCAGGGATAAAAGGCGTGAGTATGCGCATGAAATTCCACTCAAATATACAAGCCTTATGTCTTAGATATTAAGAACTACGAGAGACTATTTAGATTCAGATCCATGATTCATAAACGTTTGTTTTGGCGCGGGAATCGAACTGACGATATTTTACTTGACGGCCACACACAGAGCCTTGGTGCTTATGTTTATAATTACTGAAGACTGGTTACAGAATATAATATTTTTAGTTGGACATTATATGTCTATAACACATAAAATATTTTGGTAACTGAAGATTTCCAACAAATTTCAAAATGAAGAAAATAACCACATTATATTATAAAGTGTTGTATTAAATCTCTGTTCAGTCTTTAGCAGTATCATTGACTCATATAATTATCAATATGAAATTCCAAATCGATATTATAAAACAATCGATGTACCTATAACGTAATATCGATTCGCACATCGCCGCGACTCAAACAATCTGTTTTCGTAATTAAATACAACGGATATAATAGTGCTGCAGTCATTACGCTGTCTGGTTGTGTGTAATTAAAATCCCATCACTTTCGGCAATTGTTTGTGTGGTGTTTAAAACAATCATTAAAATATGATTAAACTACTACTATATTCTGTCCCACAGCTGGCACGGGCCATTTCTATCACTGATTACATTTCCATAATACTATTTCTTCTTCTTCTTCAGGTGCCTCTCCATTACTGAAGGTTGGCAGTCAGTTCCTTGTCCATGACTAGTCGAAACAGTTCTTGAACTGTTTTTATTCCGGTCCACTTTCTTTCCGTGACTATCTTCTCCTTCCTACATCTCTTTTTCCAGCTATTTTCCCCATCATGATGGTTCTCAGCAGACAGTACCTATCATGTCTTAGGATATGACCTAGGTATGACACTTTACGCTGCTTGATGCCCTTACTAACTCCATTCTCTTTTGCATTCGCAGCATTCCTTACCAGTTTCGAATATTTGGAGATTTCATTTTGTCAACCATACGCTAGGGTTGCCAGATTGAAAAATCTAAATATCTGCAAAACATTTCGAAATCTCGGGATTTTGGAGTTGATGTCTGGAGAAATTATCTAAAGGCAAAATTATCAACATCTTTCGAAATATTAAGTTCGTTGGAACAATCGGAGACCTCTTCTCATGTTAATAAGATTGCATCTTTTTGAATTTTTATTGAAGTAGAACATTGTGATAAGCAGTTTGTCGGAAGATTTAGTTATTTGTCGGGACATCGCATGAAATATCAGAAGAATTCAGACAATTCCCGACCATCTGGCAACCCTACCATATGCCCAAATGAGTACTAACAACACTATTACACAACTACTAAGTAAATGCTACTCGTCACATAAATGTATTAGGCGACTAAACATAAAAGTCACACTCTAATCTGTAATCAAATGAGTACCATCTACATTAGTCGTTTAATACAATAACTCTTGAATAAAATTTACTTGAACATTGTGGACTAGGCCCTAACTGTTACGTTAATTGGAACATAACACTAACTTAAACAATAGAACTAATATAACTTTATTGGTGGTAGGTTTCTCATATGTGAGAGTCCGTCTGGGTGGGTACCACCAAATTGTCTATTTCTACCGCCAAGCAGCAGTGTGCATGCACTGTTGTGTTTCGGTTTGGAGGTAATTGTAGCCAGTGTTTTTTTAATAAAAAATATTCTTTTTTTTTATCTCTTTCCTGCCAGCCCGAGCTTGGCTTCTTTATATTTAGTTTACATTGATTTTGCCCCCTTTAAATGTGTCTTTAGTTATATAAGTGACTATTTGTAATAATAATTATTAATTGAATGTATCTTGACATATCATAAGTGCAACTATGTTCGCCTACGTGATGAATAAAGTATTTTATTTTATTTATTTTATTTAGTGTAACTACTGGACATAATGGGTCTTAAGATCCTATGTCTCAGGATGACGAGCGCAGTGGAATGCCAAACAGTGAAATCCTCCTAGCCAGTTTCGGCCACGGCGGCCAATCTCAACGGAGATCAGCCAGGTACGCAGGAGATATTATAGTGCACAAGCGTATGCGCAATACACAGGTGCACTCGCTATTCCTTCACTCTCATAGTCCGATGAGACGGCAATCCGACATGACCGTAGAGAGATTAGGCGCAGGACCAACGGCTTTACGTGCTTTCCGAGGCACGGGGGTATCACACCGCCAACTTCCTGACTCCGAGCTGCGACTGAGTAATTTTAAAGATCTGCCAATGCCAAACAGTACTTTTTAACCAAGGTGCTGGATGGTGTTGCTACTGTTTATGGGCGGTCCTATCGCTTTCCATCAGATGCACGGCACGCACGTCTCGTCAATTAATCCAATAAAAAAAAACATGCTGATAACATCTAATATCTCAGTATGTATGTTCAAAGCCGATATTGTCAAAGAACCGATGGAAAATGCTCGTCCCAAAATAAAAAGAAAACCTATTATCCTATTAATTAACATATCCACTCTACTGGAACCAAATTTATATACGTATAGGCTTACCCCAAGCACTCAGAACTTGCGATAGCGGCCGGCACAGCAATAAAACACAAACGACGCCCCACAAAACAATATACCGCGCAATTATACCGCTGCTACTCGTAAAAACTTCCTACTGGACTATCAAACATTTTTCACCTATCTTATTGTGACCATATTTTGTGTAAAACGTGGATATATTAAAATGTTACTAATTTGTTTTACATTTTTATTTTATTTTTTTCATTGAGTGACGAGACGTGCATGCCGTTCGCCTGATGGTAGCTGGTACAACCACCCATAAACAGTAACAACACCATCCAGCACCTTGAGTTACAAAGTACTGTGTGGCATTCGACTGCGCTCGTCATCCTGAGACATAAGATGTTGAGTCTCATTATATCCAATGTTACACTGGCTACAATGCCCTTCAAACAGAAACACAACAGTGCATGCACACTGCTGCTTAGCGGTAGAGATAGACATTGCGGTGGTACCCACTCAAGACTCTTACATATGAGAGACCTACCATCGGTGAATGCTTTTATTGTTCCAACAATAAACATTTTTATCAATGTATAAAGTAGATTTGTCCATTTTACTCACTTATTAAATTCAAAGTAACTGGCAAAAGAAATTGTAAGCAACACAACGTGCTTATAAAGTGGTAGTCACGTCGTTAGTATAGCTCGTATAGGTATTGACTGCCTCGGTGGCGTAGTGGTATTGCGTACGCATTACGAGTACGATTTGCGCGCTGAGGTCCTGGGTTCGAATCCCGGGTCGAGCCAAAAGAAATTGTGACTGGGTTTTTCCATCTTAAAATTTACTCAGTCGCAGCTCGGAGTCAGGAAGTTGGCGGTGTGATACCCCAGTGCCTCGGAAAGCACGTAAAGCCGTTGGTCCTGCGCCTGATCTCTCTCCGGTCATGTCGGATTGCCGTCTCACCGGACTATGAGAGTGAAGGAATAGCGAGTGCACCTGTGTATTGCGCACACACTTGTGCACTATAATGTCTCCTGCGTACCTGGCTGATCTCCGTTGAGATTGGCCGCCGTGGCCGAAACTGGCTAGGAGGATTTCATTTCAGTATAGCTGACTAAATGTCTAAAGATGGGAAGCCTCGACCGAAGTGAGACCATTGTCGAAAACTGACCTTAAATATCGCTGTTTTTTCTTATGTGATGGGTCGTGAGTGACATTTCCAGAGACTCGCTCTCCCTCTGCCGTTTGAAGTCCCTAATCCAACCCATTATGCCAGTAGCGCATAATTCTTCCAGTATTGTGGGCGTTTAAGGTCAGATAAGATGTAACCTCAAGTAAACTTTGTCGTTTGGCGGGCTGTGCTATGAAAAATCGACCTCTAAGATTTTAATGTTTGCAAAGCGCAGTTTTCTTTTTTTAAAATGATCTGTTAATTCTTAGTCAGTTACTCCTTACGAATTACAATAATATCTCACTCAAACCAAAACCCATGCCCAGCCTACATTTTACGAGCGGATGAAATAAAAAACTTTTTATATAGTGAAATGTTTTCATAAACGGCATACATCGATGCATCGACATAAAGGTGACAGACGGACGGACGTTACATATCATTAGCATTGTGGGGGGATTTCATGGCCCGTTTTTATTACGGCCCATGTCGCATTTTATAGTTTCGTAAATGGCCACCGATACGGGCGGCGCTAGTTGTCCAGTTTTAGGGAATTGGGTGCGAGGCTACAGAATCAGCGATCGTGTTTCAGTGAAAATTTTAAGACTAGATCCTTTTGATTTTTTTTTATGTTCTTTTATTTTCAAAATAATAATCTTTTTAAACATAAAAAGTCGGCCATCATTGACCGGCCTAGTAAACGATAGGTAGTAATGTAAATAACTTTCTAGATGATGGGTGTCTCATATGCGAAAATCCGCCTAGATAGATATCAATGTCTGTTGCTTATTTCTACCACCAAACAACATTGTGCAAACAGTATCACATTTCGATTTGAACAAAATAAGTAGGTCTACCCAATTACTGAGTATTTCGAAACTAAATACATATCTATTACAAGGTTATAAGAGCACTTTGTAGTTAAACGCTGATGATGTTACTCCTAATTATAATTTTATTACATACTAGCTTTTGCCTGCGGCTGTGCCCGCGTTAATACGTTTTTCCGGGCCAAATGTACATAAAACCCTTCCTGTAAAATCATTCTATCTATGAAAAAAACCGCATCAAAATCCGTTGCGTAGTTTTAAAGATCTAAGCATACATAGGGACAGACAGCGGGAGGCGACTTTGCTTTATACTATGTTAAGATTAAGATTATTTCAACCAATACATTATAATGTTACACTTAAATTACATTTAAATTAATTACATTTGTCGCAATAAAAGATGATCTGCTTATACCTATGCTAGGAGAACCAGTGTAATAGGTATCAGTGAAACCTCCAGCAAAAGGTTAATGTTATAGTATCATGCTGCCTGTAACATCTATACTAATATTATAAAGCTGAAGAGTTTGTTTGTTTGTTTGTTTGAACGCACTTATCTCAGGAACTGCAGAACCGATTTTGAAAATTCTTTCACTTATAGGAAGCTACTTTACTCCTGAGTGCTATAGGCTACTTTTTATCCCGGGAAAATATTTTTATCGCGGAAAAACTCTTTCAGCGGGCCGCGTCGCGAGCATCACCTAGTACAATATAAAAATTGAGAAAATTTTAATCTTAAGTTATACTAAATCTGGCGTATGCTGTCGGGATTGTATGAGGATGTGAGTCTAAAATACCTTTATGTTTATGTAGATGTAAATTTGAGAGTGTGTGTGTGTGTGTGCGCGCGCTCATGTGTGTGTCAGACTGTATAATATACAAGTGTATACGCATTCAAACCTTTCCATTAACTACCCTACATCAATACTACCGAGAAGACATAGATAGATACATTTATTTAGACAACAAAAAAGATGTATCAGGTCCATGTGTGGTCTAAGAATAACAGATAGCTGTTTGCCGCATTTCAAATCTTTAAAAATATTAACTCTACCGGCCTTATACATATTAGAAACTGCATTATTTGTAAAAAGCAATTTAAATTTATTTAAAAAAGTTGCCGAAGCTAAAAAATATCCAGTGCGCACTCAATATGAAAACAAACTATGTAATATAAAATGTAAAACAGCTTTGATGAATAAGAGTTTCTTTGGTATTGCTCCAGTAATATACAACAAATTACCTGATGATCTGAAAAATATGCCGTTTCTAAAATTTAAAAACAAATTATCTAAAGTATTAATTGAGAAATGTTATTATAAAATTGACGATTTTCTAAATGATCAGATAATATTGTAACTTCTTATTATACATATTATATTGTAATCTTATCATACTTGTAATTACTGTAATATTAAATGTTAAAATATAATAAAATAATATAATAATGAACAACCTAATATTTGTACGCCTTAATGGCAAATCATAGAGCTCTAATTTATTTATTTAAGATCTGTAATATGTACCTATGATTGACAAATAAATGATTCTGATTCTGATTCTGATTCTGATTCTGATAATATAGCCATAACGCCTACCAAAAACTCGCCTCTTCATTCAGTAGCTAAAACAAACCCGCCACCCTGCTGTAATGGCCCCACGTGCCTGGAGCGCGACCGTCTAATCCGCTTGTTTTACGACCCGCCTTTGTCGCCGACGGCACTGAATTCCTTGCTATTTTCATTTATTGTCAAGCATTGTGTCGGTCCTTTACATCGTCGATCTGGTTTACTGTGTTACGCCAGCCTATTGTGCCTCGCTTGGCCACTTTTTGTCATGCTTTTATGAGATTTTCGCTAAGAAACTGTAGGTTAAAGTGATTTTACTGTTCGCTTTGTATTGTATGGTGTGGAAGGTTTAATGGATTGTTATTTACTTTTCCTTTCGGTTCAAGTTATGACCATTTTATTAGGAACGGTTTGGTAGGTATATATAACCGAACCAACTAAACTGCTATAAGTACTATAACCTCATAGTATTAGAGTGAATAAACATAGTATTGCTATTTGCCACTCGGGCATGTTCAAAATATCTACATAATAAATCGTTATCCCACAAAAGTAGGTAGAAAAAGTATATATATATATATATATATATAATGACCCTTTTACGGTAAATGTTGCTCCAGTGTGAAGTTAGAACAAATGTTGATCCACCTATTTCACGTGTTTGCTCAGCTCCGAGTGTCGCAAACTGATATACTTTGATCCGTGTTTGATGCGCGTGTGACGTCGGTGGATCTGCACTTACAGTTTTTCAACATACTCCTCGAC
Source organism: Lapara coniferarum (assembly GCA_949316025.1). Lineage (NCBI taxonomy): Eukaryota > Metazoa > Arthropoda > Insecta > Lepidoptera > Sphingidae > Lapara > Lapara coniferarum. The sequence goes on from OX438928.1 coordinate 1,807,925, forward strand.
GTTTTGAACAACATTTGTGGATCCATTAACGGTCAAAAAAATGATACTGAATGTGATTACTTTGATCCAGAATATATTTAACTTATATGCGACATTTACTTTGACTAAGTTGATCCGGAGCCAAAATTGACGAATAGGTACTGAAACACAAAACGGCAACATCCCTGATTCTACTGTTTTTGAAGTTATACTTCTTTAGGCGTGTTATGAAAAATTGATGGGAGTGAAGTTTTACGATGTGCGCGCATGTGTGACAAGATTTTCTCACGGGAGAACTATCATAAAGAGCAGATTAAATGTTAGATTTCAAACAAGTGACCACCATTGTGAATTTCTCTGTTTTAAGGCCAACCGACCTCAAAATCGATATCTGGGCATGGCTTTAAATACAAAGGGCAGATCCAATTTTAGAAATGAACAAAGTGGCTGCCATTTTGAATTTCTTATTTTTAAGGCCAACCGACCTCAAAATCGATATCTGGGCATGGCTTTAAATACAAAGGGCAGATCCAATGTTATAATTGAAAAAAATGGCCGCCATTTTGAATTTCTTTGTTTTAAGGACAATTGACGTCAAAATCGATACTTGGGCATGCCATTGATAGTAAAAGACAAATCTAATATTAGACTTAAGAAAAGAGGTCGCTATTTTGAACTTCTTAACATTGAGATTTCAGTCTCTTATAAGGTAAAGTTTAGTATAATACTAGCTCTCAGAGCAGTCGTCGTAGGAGACCTCACGCTGCCGGTCGTGGTCGCTTCCATGGTCGATAGCCGGAGGTCTTGGCGTGCGGTAACGCACTTCTGTGAGATGATCCTCTTGCAGCAGGAGAGTGCCGAGAGGGATCGGAGGCGCGGTGATCCGTCCCGCCGCCAAACGAGACGTGGGAGGCGCCGGGTGGACGACTGACCGGCGTCTTCCGCCCTGTGGATTGGGGGCGTTTGGAAAATTCCACCACGGTATCCCCTGCCTCTCGTAAAAGGCGACTAATACGGGCCACCGGGGGTCGCGGGCGGGCGGCAGAGGGCTGTCCGTCTTTAGTTTTGTGCGTGTTTTTAGCACATTGCTGCGACCCCCGTGATGGACGGCAGTGTGGCAGGTAGGCCTCATGCTGCCATTGACGCCGAGGGCGTCCTTCGGTGCGCGGGGGCTTCTGAGCTCCCCCCCCCCAAGCAGGAGACGGGCTGTATTAGACGGCACCGCGCAGGGGCGGCTGCGGACGACAACTTAGACACTTAGTCTGGGGAAACCCGCAGCCATCCCTAATGCGCCGAAGAAGGCAACCGCGGAGCTTTAGTCGGTATGCCGTGCGGTGTACATAGATTAGGGACTCGGCCCGGTGGCTCAACGCTGGGTCGTAAGGCACGGTGAACCCAACATAACCGCTCAGTCGCCCCCCTTAACGGCTGGGCGGTAGTAATAAGTCACTTTCTCCGCGAAAACAAAGAAAAAAAAGGTAACACATTTATAATTAAGCGTTTTCTCTTTTGCAATAATGTTTTATGAGCATTTAACACATTTTCAAGTCTAAAGCGGATGGTAACTAAAACAACTTAGTGTGTTAGAAAGGGGCGACTTTTTGTGGGAGACAAAAATGAAACGTCCATTCTCATGCAGCAAATTTGTGAATCTATTTCCACAGAATAATCATCGAGGTCTATCATCCGGTATTATCATCATCATCAGCCGTATGACGTCCACTGCTGAACATAGGCCTCCCGCAAAAATTTCCAGATGGACCTGTCAAAAGCGGCCTGCATCCAGCGCGTTCCTGCAGCCTTTACCAAGTCATCGGTCCACCTTGCAGATGGACGGCTGACGCTACGCTTGCCAGTACGTGGTCTCCACTCGAGAATTTTTTTGTCCCATCTGCCGTCAGTTCTTCGAACTATGTGCCCTGCCCATTGCTACTTCAGCTTGCTTATCCGTTGGGCTATGTCAGTGACTTTCGTTCTTTTATGGATTTCCTTATTTCTGATTCGATCGCGTAGAGAAACACCTAGCAAAACCCTTTCCATAGCTCGCTGAGTGACCGTGAGCCGTCTTAGGCGGCCCATAGTCAGAGGCCACGTCTCAGTGCCGTATGTCACCACTGGTAACACACATTGATTGAAGACTTTTGTCTTCAGGCATTGAGGTATTTTGGACGAGAAGACCTTGCTTAGTTTCCCGAACGCTGCCCATCCGAGCTGGATTCGCCGATTGATCTCTTTCTCAAAGTTGGACTACTTGACCTACATAGACGTACTCGTCTACAACTTCGAGAATTGAGCTCCCAACGATAATCGGGGTTGGCACAACATGAACATTCGACATGATCTTGTCTTGCCCATGTTCATCCTGAGACCCACCCGTGGAGAAACTCGGTTGAGGTCACTGAGCATTGTGCTCAGACCCTCCAGCGATTCTGCCAATACACCGATGTAATCGGCAAAACGAAGATGAGTGATGTATTCGCCATTGATGTTGATGCAGAGTCCTTTCCAGTCCAAGAGCTTGTAAGCATGTTCCAACGCGGCAGTGAACAGTTTCGGAGAGATAACATCTCCCTGTCTCACGCCTCTGTGTAGTGGAATAGCCTTCAAACTCTGTTCTTGTACTCGGACCTACATGGTGGCGTTGTTATACAAGCACCTCAACACTTTGATGTACCTATGATCAATGTGGCACCGCTGTAGAGACTGCAGGACAGCCCAGGTCTCGATCTAATCGAAGGCTTTCTCATAGTCCATGAACGCTAAGCAAAGTAGCAAGTTATACTCCCCAGTTTTTTGTATAACTTGCCGCAGATTATGGATGTGGTCTATGGTACTTATAACCTTTCCGAATCCAGCTTGTTCGAGAGGCTGGAACTCATCTAGCCTGCGCTCGAGACGATTCGTGATGACTCTTGAGAACAGCTTGTAAACATGGCTCAAGAAGATAGGCCTGAAATTCTTCAAAAAGGCGTTATCACCTTTTTTTTAAGAACAATACCACCACACTCCTGATCCATGCCTCGGGCGTAATACCCTGGAGCAGAACGAAGTTAAATAGCTTTTGAAGGAATGTAAGAGTCCGGTATCACAGAGTAAAAAATACAGTAAAAAAATATAGATAAATTATCACTTTCACATGGAGTATAAAACAATCTACGACACTTTAGATAGCATCACTTTTTTTATACTTTGACTAGTTGCGCTCCGCGGTATTAGTCGTGGACTAAATTACCGCAGGAATACTATTCGGAATAAAAGTTAGTCTAGGTTCTAATTCAAGGTGTCAACTACCGCTATATAAAATTTCATTCAAATTGGTCCAACCGTTTGACGTGAAGACGTAACAAACATGCACACACACTTTCTCACAAACTTTCGCCATTATAATATTAGTGTGATTACCAATTGGGCTCAGTGACACCGTATTAGTAACATGTTGATACTGTGAATAAAATATCATTAATTGGATGTGTATAAAACGTCACGGATGCTCTCAGCCAATCTGATCTGAATCTGACTGTTTGCTGTGCTCTGATTGGCTCATTTAAATCGGATCAACATTTTCCGTAACTATCGCAAGGTGGATTTGTATATCGGATCAACTTCGGCAAACGTTAGCAAGCAGTCCCGTGAGTGTAGATGTTGATCCGGTTGGAGCCACATTAGTTACCAGAAATGCATATTGGATCAACAAAAGGCGCCGGATCAACATAGATTTTTGGATCAACAAAGTGCTCGCGTGAAGTCGCCTCTGATCAACATTTACCGTCAAGCTATCTCTATATATATATATATATATATCCCGAAAATGATATTGCGTCCTACATGGCGGTTTTTACCGATGATGTTGCATCCGCCTAACTTGTTGCGTCCTGTATACGGACGCAAGATCGACCACGTTTCAAAATCAGCCAGAGGCCGTCTAAAGATCGGTACAATGCATGGGTAAAATATTGGCCTGGACGTTATTTTGTCATCGGGGTGATTTTCATCGTATTTTTTAGTTCCGCGATATGTCGCGCGAAATTTGGAGGTCGCCCCTGTGTGGCGTATATAAGTGGCGAATATTCATTATTTTATTTACAGACACCATGTCGATAATATTGCTTCCTGTATATAAATACACACTCACAGACACACACACACACACACACTGACGCCTTTTATTCCCAAAGCGGTAGGCAGAGACGCAGCTAGTGCAACCACCATTCCCCGTGCGCGTATATCAATAAAAAGTTTTTATCAATCCATATTAGTGATTTAATTGCGTCCCACAAAATGTCATTGTGAATCGGGAAACGCAGGGAAGACAGGGAGCGAGGGGGCGGAGTGAGCACGCGACACGTGTACCTGTTATCATAGTTTAAAATAACTCTGCTACAAAATAATGATCAATTCTTTAATGTGTGGTGTTAGTTGTGTGTCGCAGATGGCCTCGACAACTTTACGCAGACTTTGGGTGAGCTCAGAGGGCCGGGAGGGGTATGTCACAGGCTTAGAGTGATCTAGACAAAGACACAGACGACGTTGTGGTTATAACTAGGATACACATAAACCTAAATGGAAGTAAGTTAATGAACGGAATAGGTACCTAGAATGAATCTTCACTACATAGCATAAAACAAAGTCGCTTGCCGCTGTCTGTCCCTAATCCCTATGTCCCTATGTATGCTTAGATCTTTAAAACTACGGATTTTGATGCGGTTTTTTCTTTAAATAGATAGAGTGATTCAAGAGGAAGGTTTATATGTATAATACATGCATAATATATTATAGAAATACTGATAATTTTAGAGGTTTCTAACGTGATGTCTTAAATAAACACATTTTTTGCGCTTGCATTGCAAACGCTGGCTAAACCCTACGAAATAGATCAAAATAATGTACTGCAGTATTGTACACCTTAAAAAGGTCTACAAAAAAGTCCGCGTTGGTATATGTCTATCTCTTAAGGATAACGCACAATAACCATTTTTATCCGTTACTTATTACGAGAAATAATGGCTTATTTGCGAAGCGATTTTAAGCAATACAGCATTAATCCTAATCCAATTAAGTACCTTAAATACATTGTGCATTTAATATAGATCAATATGGCCCTTTACACTGTAATTTACATTACTGGTGGTAGGACTCTCATATGTAAGAGTCCGTCTGGGTGGATACCACCGCAATGTCTATTTCTACCGCCAAGGAGCAGCGTGCATGCACTGCTGTGTTTCGGTTTGAAGGGAATGGTAGCCAGTGTAACTACAGGACATAATGAGACTTAACATCTTATGTCTCAGGATGACGAGGGCAGTGGAATGCCACACAGTACTTTGGAACTCAAGGTGCTGGATGGTGTATCTACTGTTATGGGCGGTCGTATCGCTTAACATCAGGTGAACGGCATGCTCGTCTCGTCATTCGGTGCCATAAAAAAAAACTACCAGGGGCATACCGCTTGCGGCGGTACCGGCCGGGGGGCCGGCGGCGCGTGCCTATAAATAGCGCGTCGAAAGCTGCGCTTCGCTCTACAGCACTATATGTTTTTGTGTGTATTCAGGTGGATTCAAAAATGGTTCAAATTTATAATTCGGTCCGGGAAAATGTACAGTTTGTATATAAAGTGACTTTTATAGAGGAAAAACTCTTTAATGCGGGCGAAGCCGTGGGCAATAGCTAGTCCTACTAATATTATAAAGGCGAAAGTTTGTAAGAATGTATGGATGTTTGGATGTTGGGATGTTTGGATGTTTGGATGTAAGGATGTTTGTTCCTCTTTCACGCAAAAACTACTAAACGGATTTCGATGAAATTTGGCACACGGGTAGATCATGTCCTGGATTAACACATAGGCTACTTTTTATCCCGGGAAAATATAAAGCGGGACTTTTATCTAGGAAAAACTTTTTAAAGCGGGCGGAGCCGCGGACAAAAGCTAGTATAGTATAAATAGAAGTATGTACCTAAGCTAGATGGCATGCAAGTGATGTGGAATAAACACAAGAAAGTATACGGTATCGATATATCTAGAAGTTTAGGAGGAAGCAGCAAACTCAGAACAATTTATGGAATACATACAGAAAAAATATTCGGTACCAATATAACCGCAAAAGTAAATGGAAGTAATTTAATGAATGGAATGTATAGAATGAATGCAGGAAAGTATACGGAACTAATATAATCTATACGTTTAGATTGATGTAGGAAAATCGATGAAATGCATGGAACATATACACAAATATACAGTGCGTCACATGATTTCCATAAGGTACGGATGCAAAAGACAAGTGAGAATTATTTCAAATTGAATATCTTGTTTTCGTGTTTAAACAAAATTTCTCGTCGACAATAGAATACAAATCAGAGCAATGTAACTATATTCGCACGATCAACGATTGAAATCTCATTAAAAGTGATAGACGCCATAGGGTTCGACTATGAAAAGACGCAAGAAGTCTTCAGCGATTTATATATATATATATATATATATATATATATATATATATATATAATGACGGATTTACGGTAAATGTTGCTCCAGTGTGAAGTTAGAACAAATGTTGATCCACCTATTTCACGTGTTTGCTCAGCTCCGAGTGTCGCAAACTGATATACTTTGATCCGTGTTTGATGCGCGTATGACGTCGGTGGATCTGCACTCACAGGTTTTCAACATACTCGTCGACGTTTTGACCAACATTTGTGGATCCATTAATGGTCAAAAAAATGATACTGAATGTGATTACTTTGATCCAGAATATATTGACTTATATGCTACATTTACTGCGACTAAGTTGATCCGGAGCCAAAATTGACGAATAGGTACTGAAACACAAAGCGACAAAATCTGTTTTACTGTTTTCTCCTGTTTTTGATGTTATACTTCTTTAAGCGCGTTATGAAAAATTTATGGGAGTGAAGTTTTACGATGCGCGCGCATGTGTGACACAAAATTTTCTCACGGGAGAATTATCATAAATGGCAGATTTAATGTTACATTTAAAAAAAATGACCACCATTGTGAATTTCTTTGTTTTAAGGCCAACCGACCTCAAAATCGATATCTGGGTTTAGGTGGCTTTAGGTACAAAGGGCAGATTTAATGTTAAATTAAAAAAAAATCGCCGCCATTTTGCATTTCTTATTTTTAAGGACAATCGACTTTAAAATCGATATCTGAGCATGGCCTTAGGTACAAAGGGCAGATCCAATGTTATAATTGAAAAAAATGGCCGCCATTTTGAATTTCTTTGTTTTAAGGACAATTGACGTCAAAATTGATACTTGGGCATGCCATTGATAGTAAAAGACAAATCTAATAATAGACTTAAGAAAAGAGGTCGCTATTTTGAACTTCTTAACATTGAGATTTCAGTCTCTTATAAGGTAAAGTTTAGTATAATACTAGGTAACACATTTATAATTAAGCGTTTTCTGTTTTGCAAAAATGTTTTATGAGCATTTAACACATTTTTAAGTCTAAAGCGGATGGGTCCACCCTGTGGATTGGGGGCGTTTGGAGAATTCCACCACGGTATCCCCTGCCTGTCGTAAAAGGCGACTAATAGGGGCCTTCGGGGGTCACGGGTGGGCGGGAGGTGCCGCCCACCTATTAGTCTAGCCAACTTCTGTGACCCCCGTGATGGACGGCAGCGTGTGTCACGCTGCCTCGGACACCAAGGGCGTCCTTCGGTGTACGAGGGCTTCTGAGCCCCCGCAACAACAGGAGAAGAACCGCAACAGCGGTACGCGCAGGGGCGGTTTCGGACGAAAACTTAGACGTGAGTCGGAGGAAGCCCGCAGCCGTCCCTAATGCGCCGAAGATGGCCTTACAAAAAAAAAAAGCGGATGGGTTTTAAAACAACTTAGTGTGATAGAAAGGAGCGACTTTTCGTGGGAGACAAAAATGAAACGTCCATTCTCATGCAGCAAATTTGTGAGTCCATTTCCACAGAACAATCATCGAGGTCTATCATCCGGTATCGTCATCATCATTATCAGCCGTATGGCATCCACTGCTTAACATTGGCCTCCCCCAAAGATTTCCAGATGGACCTATCAAAAGCGGCCTGCATCCAGCGCGTTCCTGCAGCCTTTAACAAGTCATCGGTCCATCTTGCAGATGGACGGCTGAAGCTACGCTTGCCAGTACGTGGTCTCCACTCGAAAACTTTTTTGTCCCATCTGCCGTCAGTTCTTCGAACTATGTGCCCTGCCCATTGCCACTTCAGCTTGCTTATCCATTGGGCTATGTCAGTGACTTTCGTTCTTCTACGGATCTCCTCATTTCTGATTCGATCCCGTAGAGAAACACCTAGCAAAGCCCTTTTCATTGCTCGCTGAGTGACCGTGAGCCATCTTAGGCGGCCCATAGTCAGAGGCCACGTCTCAGTGCCGTATGTCATTACTGGTAACACACATTGATTGAAGACTTTTGTCTTCAGGCACTGAGGTATTTTGGACGAGAAGACCTTGCTTAGTTTCCCGAACGCTGCCCATCCGAGCTGGATTCGTCGATTGATCTCTTTTTCAAATTTGGACTCACCGAGTTGGACTACTTGACCTAAATAGACGTACTCGTCTACAACTTCGAGAATTGAGCTCCCAACGATAATCGGGGTTGGCACAACATGAACATTCGACATGATCTCGGTCTTGTCCATGTTCATCCTGAGACCCACCAGTTGAGAAACACGGTTGAGCATTGTGGTCAGACCCTCCAGCGATTCTGCCAGTACACCGATGTCATCGGCAAAACAAAGGTGAGTGATGTATTCGCCATTGATGTTGATGCCGAGTCCTTTCCAGTCCAAGAGCTTGTAAGCATCTTCCAACGCGGCAGTGAACAGTTTCGGAGTGATAACATCTCCGTCTCACGCCTCTGTGTAGTGGAATAGCTTTCGAACTCTGTTCTTGTACTCGGACCTACATGGTGCCGTTTTATACAAGCACTTCAACACTTCGATGTACCGATGATCAATGTGGCACCGCTGTAGAGACTGCAGCACAGCCCAGGTCTCGATCGAATCTAAGGCTTTCTCATAGTCCATGAACGCTAAGCAAAGTAGCAAGTTATACTCCCCAGTTTTTTGTATAACTTGCCGCAGCGTATGGATGTGGTCTATTGTACTATAATCTTTACGGAATCCGGCTTGTTCGGGAGGCTGGAAGTCATCTAGCCAGCGCTTGAGACGATTCGTGATGACTTTTGAGAACAGCTTGTATAAATGGCTCAAGAAGATGGGTCTGGAATTCTTAAAAAAGGTGTTATCACCGTTTTTTAAGAACAATACCACCACACTCCTGTTCCATGCCTTGGGCGTTGTACCCTGGAGCAAAACGAAGTTGAATAGCTTTTGAAGGAATGTAAGAGTCCTGTATCACAGAGTAAAAAATGCAGTAAAAAAATATAGATAAATTATCTCTTTCACATGGAGTATAAAACAATGTACGACACTTTAGATAGCATCACTTTTTTATACTTTGACTAGTTGCGCTCCGCGGTGTTAGTCGCGGCTTAAAATCCAGCAGGAATACTTTTCGGAATAAAAGTTAGTCTATGTAATAATTCAGGGTGTCAACTACGGCTATATCAAATTTCATCAAAATTGGTCCAGCCGTTTGAGCGTGAAGACGTAACTAACATGCTCACACACTTTCTCACAAACTTTCGCCATTATAATATTAGTGTGATTACCAATTGGGCTCAGTGACACCGTATTAGTAACATGTTGATACTATGAATAAAATATCATTAATTGGATGTGTATAAAACGTCACGGATGCTCTCAGCCAATCTGATCTGAAACTGACTGTTTGCTGTGCTCTGATTGGCTCATTTAAATCGGATCAACATTTTCCGTAACTATCGCAAGGTGGATTTGTATATCGGATCAACTTCGGCAAACGTTAGTAAGAAGTCCCGTGAGTGTAGATGTTGATCCGGTTGGAGCCACATTAGTTACCAGAAATGCATATTGGATCAACAAAAGGCGGCGGATCAACATAGATTTTTGGATCAACAAAGTGCTCGCGTGAAGTCGCGTCTGATCAACATTTACCGTCAAGAGATCTCTATATATATATATATATATATATATATATATATATATATATATATATATATAAAATAAATAACTTCTTGTTAAAAAAAATTGTTGTCTTTTTTTACAAAAACTCTTTTTAAAAAACGCGTGATACACTGGGGGGGGGGGGGTTGGATCGGTTATGTTGGTTTCACCGGTCTTACGGCCCAATGTCGACACTCAGGAGTATAGCATCATCCAAGCGAGCATTGGACCGAGTCCCTAACACTATGTACACCCTACACCGGCATACCAACCAAAACCCGCGGTGGCCTTCTTCGGCGCATACGGGACGACCCCGAGGTATCTTGTTGCACTGAGATAGCTGCGCGGAACCGATGAGACAACAATGATGGCCATTTTAATAGTCTTTAATTAGTATTAACGAGAAATTTCATTACCCTCTTCATGCATTTCCATAAAATATACTGTAGTTCTGCGCTTATTTTTAAAAGGCAGTAATTTCAGTGATAATTTCATTACCGACTTACGGACTCATCCACACTTCGATATTCCGGGCTTAGTTACCGACAGGCCATTCAGAACAGCCACAGTGACAGTAAATAAATTCCCAGGGCGGCCTAGCGGCCAAAATTACGAGTCTGTTTATACCTAAGAGAGCAATTCAAGCTGTCAATAGCGGCCAGAGGGTACCGTTGTTGCCAACGTAGATCTATGAGAAATTTATAGCACCACTCTTCCGTGGAGTTGTGAGGTCTGGTCTTTGGTGGGTACAACAATGACAACAGGAGTGAAATCTGAATACAAATCACCGGGTAATAACTATACAATATCTATTACCATAGCCTTGCGTCCCTCGATGCTCAGTGCAACAGTAATCATTAGCATAAAAATCAGGCCTAGTGAATCCACTTTGCCTATGATAAAAAAAATACTAGCGTGTCTTACTGATTGTAAACTGGAAGACCATGCGATTCACTGGATGTCGTGGCGTATAAAATTACTGTTTTCCATTCTAAATAATTAATACATTCCCACCAGCGAACTTGATGTCCAAAGTAGTTGGACTGAATCGCGATCGTTATCTTTCGATGTGAGATGCAAACTCTAAGCCTATAATATTACCAGCCGTAATTGGCATGATTTAGAAACTACCCTGTTCTCACACCCGCCACTGCAGCCTCCTGTAAGCCAGGATCAACTGTGGCATGCATTTTATAAAGAGCGGTGAAGCTCGTCGAGTCTCAGGGAACACTAATATGTCTCTAGCCGCAACGAAATCAATCAAATAGAAAGATAGCAAGGAGATCAAAATATTAGCAATAGCTAATAGCTGCAGCTTCCCTCCATAACAATTGGCATGCTTACAAGCTCCCTGAGATCAGACACTCAAAGTGTACTTCAGATGAACTATCACATAGATATCATCTAGTACATAATTAAACTGCTGCCAACATTATCACGCTAAGATTGCATACCTATCTGACTATTTCCGAACATAGTTTCGTCAGTATCCGGCTCTGATAATCAAAATTCAAAACTGCCGAGCGTCGGAGCTGTGCGTTACATCCGAATCTCGGACCCTCTCAACTTATGCTGGAGTGGTATAAGCTATAGGCTTATGCCGTATTTACCTAGGTACATTTTCTTTATCATCGACTCTTATAATTACATACATAATCTTTAAGAGTCGATTAAAAGAGTCATATCGTTGTAATTACATTGAGCATCACTATGTAGCCCTTTTTGATTTTAGTCTATACTTATATAATATTATGAAGCTGAAGGCTTTGTTTGTTTGGTTGAACGCACTAACCTCAGGAACTACTGAACCGATTTTGAAAATTCTTTCCCAAATAGGAAGTTACATTACTCCTAAATGTTATATGCTGTTACACATTTATGTGTGACTGTGGGTTAAATGAAACAGTGCACTGCTTTTAAATTTATATTGTCTTTATTCAAGCTTACTTACTGGCTAAACTTAACCCAAGACAAATACATTGGAAACGGGTTCCGGCTATAAGTTAAGATCGGAGAGCGGGACGTGAGCCTACTGGAGAGCTGTTATTTTATCACTTTGTTATTAATAAAACACTAATTAAATTAGGATAAGGGCGCCACTGACATAAAAAGGGTGTCAGACCCAAAATCATAAAATTTACATTCTTTTATGGTCTAAATTCCAAAATATACTAATAAGAGTGTGTCCTCAATCCTCCAACACAGGGTCAGGAATCACTGAGGCTTCATCCAACGGGGGATGTTAGCCTCCTCTCTGGTGATGATGCAGGCAGTTTTGTAGTCTACCTGCGCCTAGACAAAATGAAGTAGTTGTATAAGAAAGAAAACCAAAACGATAACCCCCTGAGGTAAAAACCCCTTGGAACAAGGAAAGTGTTCCAGATTAGTACACAATAATACAACAGTTATAGTTGTCGCGTTAAGCTAATAATGAAAATAACATACCGGGAAGGAATAGAGAACCCACATGGTCGGCAGGCCGGCGAGTGTTCTCCTGTCAACTTCCGCGGAGGATTCCTGATGTGTTCATCCTATAACGAAGAACGAGAATGGATAAAACGTGTTCTAACGGCACAAACTGGCGAATTGAAAGGAAAAATCACTACTCACGTGCACTAGAAAAAAACGCTGCTCGCCGTCATCGGTTCGCTGACGCGAATAGGACGGCAAAGCGGGTCCAGCTGATCACGGCGAACACTCCGCGGGGTCCTTGACCAAGCCTCCGTAATTTATGGGCACATTCGAGCCGACGATGAAATTACGTGCTCACACGCCTGGTGCTCCCGCGCAAGAGGTCGATGAGAAGTCATTCAACGGTAGGGTTGCAATCCCAACTCCAAACCAGAGATGAACAAAAATTGATATAACCTAAATTAGATCACGACCACTAACAATGCTGACATTCACGCATTAGATCAAACTAATTTTATTACAAATACTGCACACGCAATCACAATTTTAAAACGAGTGTAGCATTTATTATTGCATAAAAACAAAACGAGCGGTTGGAAAACTGACAACACTACACGCATTCGTCTCATAACACACGATTGTAGGCTAAGGTACATGACCATACAGCCTCAATCTGTTAATGTTTTACTAAAGTAGGTAGGGTATGGGGTTTGAAAATTTTTATGTTACAATGCTACTTTTTATCCCGGCGAAATATTATTATCCCAGAAAATACGGGGGCGGAGCCACGAGCATCACATAGTCTTATTATATCTCTATATTCAAAGCCTACCTTTTAACATAGGTTTAATGCCTTTAAATTAGCGCAATTAATACAACCTCAGGGCGTTAACTCTAACAACAAAATTATTTCAAAGCAATATATTTTTGTAACTAAATTACGAATTCACATATTTTATATTTCTACAAATTGCTCAACAACGTTAAAATATTATTCGAAAGTATAGTAAAGCATTCAATTATATAAAAATTGTGTTCGTAAATTTGTAATTACAATGAAAAATATTAATAGTATTCCTCTAAGAAATTAAGTATTTTAAATTCTCAACATAATTGTAAATTATGTGAATCAGATAAAAGTACACTTACACCGTTGTGGCATTTCGTGCAAGTGCACGAAATGAATGAATAGGTATTCACTCCGGGTGGTTTCTTAAACTCGAATTCCTTAAAACATGCAATAGTAACTTGTGCTCTAATATGCTTTTAAGCTGACCTATACATTCTAGACATGACTGTTTACAGCGTTACACGATAGCTACCCAAATACATTTTGATTAAATAGGAAATATTATGAAGCTACCAAAACTTGACACCAAGTGCTGTTATATAACGCTAATGAAACAATATATCTAGAATCTAGACACGCGGCAGCGTATCAAGCCAAGTTCAAGCAAAGGAACTGACTAGCCAGCGCCGAGTGTAATATTACACGAACCACTTGGTGCCACTTTTGACCCTTCTATAACTCAAAACTTCTTTAACGTAAACACATAAAACTACGTGTTTTTAATTATATCCATAAGGACATCCAGTAGCCCAAATTTCATGAAGCTAGATCAAACGGTTATAAAGATATGAAGGTCAAAAAGTCGTAAATTTTAGCACTGACTAACATATAGTACCTAAAATTTACTTCCAGATGACTTAGAAGGATGAAATTTGGAATCCAGCTCGGTAGTTGTGTGTAAGCGTAGGATAAAATCTAAAAATAAAAAAAATATAAAACATAGGGGTCCCCATACAAACAAAAATTAACAAAAATTTGTATTACTCAACTATGCCACAATATGAAAAGAATTTAATTCAAAAGCGGGAAGCGTGTTCACAAGCATAGCGTTACGCCTTCGCTCACTCTTTGATCTTCTAAAGAGGCCGTAGTACTAATGGGCCGCGGGTCTGTGCCACAGTTTACTTTTATTGTGAAGATAAATCTGGTAAATTGTGCTGATAATCGGCACTAACTGCTCAGGATAAACAAGTGCTAGATTTTATTGCTTCTTGGTAGATATTGGGGGTGGGGAGAAAATGTTTCGATGTGAATTCTCCTTTGGGGTGTTTGATCTCGGAAAAATGAAATTATTTCTGAAAGATGATATTCTGCAAAACAAAAAAATATGCGGAAAATTTACTGATAAGACAAGAAATGGTGGTGAAAGTATTTATGACTAATAATTACTGAATTTATTGTGTATAAGTAAAAGATACGCCATAATAGATTAAACAAAACTAGAAAACAATTTTCGTCATTCAAATGAAAGGAACTGCTTTTCTAAGATTTTATAATAATCTAGTTTTCGCTCGTGGCTCCGCCCACGTAAAAAAGTTTTTCCGGGATGAAAGTCCCGTTTTATATTTTCCCGGGATAAAAGTAGCTTATGTCCTTTCTCAGGCCCTAGACTATCTGTGTACCAAATTGCATTTAAATCGGTACAGTGGTTATGGCGTGACAGACAGACAGAGTTACTTTCGCATTAGTAAGGATTACAAAATAATGCATTTTCACGAGGAAATCCCGGCTTACAGACTTTAAAAAAACTACAGGATTTACATTTACTGAACAAACTATGTTAACAACTCAAAAACATACAAACATCCTACACCAAAACTAATACAAAATTGCCAGTCAATTGTCACTCGTGCCAATTCATGTTTAATGAAAACGTACGGAACCCCTTACATTTAAATTAATGGGTATAACCCGAAACCTACCGAATTAACAATAACCCGGTCAAATTGAATTGAACATTGTAAGTTTGCCAACTGGGTAGGGCCCGTTGATTTTCTACTTTATATGGTAGTTTCGTAATCAGTGGTATTGCGAGGTAGGATATTGTAAATGGAATGACGATATGATTATTTAAAAAACTTCCAATAGTCATAAATTGTTCAATTTCAGACCGAGAATTGCTTTTCAATGATATGATACTTTTATTATACACTATCTTTTTTTTTGTAATATCGACTCTTAATTATAATTATGTGTATCAGACACTAAATGGTTTGATAAATATATTTAGATACAAATACTTTTTGAATTTTCCATTTAAAATAGGAATACAAAACTTTTTTTATTTTGAATATGACATACAAGATAAGTATTTAGGAAACACCCTTTTCCAAATAATATGCTTTTACAAAAATAATAAATTCTATCAGTTTTCTCTATTGCTATCGCCTATCACTGTTGTTTAAGAATGTCTTAAGACCTTATTGAAACTATTACATATTTATATAGAGTATTTTTTTCAAGTGGGTGTGGAAGACCAAATCCGAAAGAAGACTATAACGAACTAGCTTTTGCTCGAAGCATCGCCCGCGTGGAAATCAGTATTGACCTCAGAACTCATTTTAATCTTTGGTATAGAAATAGATGGGACCTTGGAGAATTTTTAAACTTTTTTTTTAAATTACATCTAAATCAATAGACGTATTTACTATGTATTATAATACTTAGTAGATACCCAATTAATAATTTGTATCTCGCAACACTATCGTTTCAACATCGTGACATTATCGCTAGCTCCATACAAGTCCGCCTCTCAAAGGATACGAGTTACCAACAGCCGATAACGTTTTAACGGATTTCCTTACTATTGATGCCAGTACTATTTCTCAAGTTTGCAAATGTACCTCACACGCTTAACAAACAGTATGACAACTTCGAAAAGGCTTTGGCATAGTTGTATGAAAATAAATATTGGAATATTAGACTTTCCCATTTGTACAACTACTCACCCTGGAATTTAATACACATAGCTACAATATGTACATTCTCAGTCCAAAACA
Organism: Lapara coniferarum; assembly: GCA_949316025.1. Taxonomy (NCBI): domain Eukaryota; kingdom Metazoa; phylum Arthropoda; class Insecta; order Lepidoptera; family Sphingidae; genus Lapara; species Lapara coniferarum. The sequence goes on from OX438928.1 coordinate 1,824,223, forward strand.
TATACATGTATATATTCAGACATAAATACACACGGACTTCCCTCCTGAAGTGTGCCATCATACTGAAAACACATGTTCTGCCTAGTTGCTAGCGGGACATCTTCCATTAGAAAGAAGATGTGATATCCTAGGAAATGTTTGTGTGTTAAAATCCGTATTTTGTATTAATACACGACTGTCGATTCGTCGGTCCTAAAATCGCTATCCAATGTTCTAGAAAATATATCGCATACTCCGCCATCAATTAGTCAGACGTGCCATACTGCCCCTCTCTACACACTGCACTGAGCCCTTTGATTGTAAGTGGAATAGTTGCGAGTTGTAAACTGATCTGTAGTACATAAGTAGCCCAATTTGTAGGGTATTGGCCCCTTTGACTGGCTGTACGTTTGGCTCCTTTGCCTATTAGTTTAACTAGAGGTTTTGAGACTTTCGGGACTATGTGGTGAATGTAAAACGGGTCTATGGTCTGTATATCCAATTCAATCAATCATCAATAAATGCAGATGTTTATCCCCGAAGGGATAAGCAGAGGCGCAATAGTTCATCTACAGCTCACCGAGATTTTAGTCAACTAAGTAACGCTCCATCCCGCACTAGACCAGCATGGTGGACTAAGGCCTAAACCCTCTCTGTAGCAGAGGAGGCCCGTGCCCAGCAGTGGGACAGCATATAATATAGAGACGGTATTATTATTTTATTATGAAGTGCCGGTCCTATTGCCAAACTAGACTTATGAAATCCCAGGCAACACTAATCATAAACTTAATTGCTCAATTTAGTATGTCAGTCTACTCAGTGTTACAAATCGCACCTTTAGGATGAAAACGACACAATTCAAAAAGATAGAAAACTGAGGTCTCGTCATAAAATTACTTAAAACGAAGTTCTATTTACAACAATAGTTCAAACACAGTCATATTCAAGCAGGAAAAGGATAAAACTGTTATATCGGTCCCTTTTTTACTATCCTACTAATATTATAAAGGCGAAAGTTTGTAAGAATGTATGGATGTTTGGATGTATGGATGTATGGATGTTTGTTCCTCTTTCACGCAAAAACTACTGAACGGATTTCGATGAAATTTGGCACACGGATAGGTCATGTCCTGGATTAACACATAGGCTACTTTTTATCCCGGGAAAACATAAAGCGGGACTTTTATCCCGGAAAAACTCATTCACGCGGGCGAAGCCGCGGGCAAAAGCTAGTATTTTTATAAATAAGGGACTAGTTTTTAGTCATTTAATAATGAAAACTCAATTATCTATTTTTTATTGTGTCGTTTTCGTTCTAAAGGTGCGAAATGCAGAATAACAGTACTTTGTGATTCGTCCTGCCTGCTTCAAGTTACAACTTACAACCATCTGTTAGCAATATGCCTCCTCGCAAGCGACCTGCGCTTTCCATTACATAAATATCATTTTTAAAATTGCTTTAAAATTTCAATAGCCTTTCATAAACATTACCCGCTTTCTGGGGCAGTCGGGTAAAAATGTCGAAGCACCTGAAAAAAAACAGCATAAAACGATAAGGAGCCAACTCGGGTCGGCAAATTACTTATTAGAAATTAAGATGCGTGAAATTCCCTCCATATATCCATTCGTCACGTCGCGTCAAGTGGCCCCCGCCCCCTCCCACCGCCCCTCGCCCTTCGCCCCTAGCCCTTCGTACAACGCCCCCTTGGCCACATAATAAAGTCGCCCTCAAAGATCACTAATCCAAAGTTATTTAATGGGAATTTGAATAACGCTGTTGGCTGACGGAGCCTGGCTTAGTAATATTGCCTCATCATGTTTTTGTTTAGGAGCTGGTGTGGTTCGGGAAATGTTATCGGTTATGATACCATATATATACCATATCAGCCCTGTATTATATACTGCTCACTGCTGAGCACAGGCCTCCTATACAACTGAGAGGGTTATGGCCTTAGTCCACCACGCTGGCCTAAAGCGGGTTGGCAGACTTCACATACCTTCGAAATTAAAAAGAACTTCTCAGGTATGCAGGTTTCCTCACGATGTTTTCCTTCACCGTTAAAGCGAGCGATAACTTACAAAGAATACACACATAATTTTTTGACCAAGTCAGAGGTGCCCTTGGGTTTTGAACCTGCGGACATTCATCTCGGTAGTTCTAGTCGACATTTAGCAGTCTAGAGGCTACAATAATAGAGTTTAGAATTTTGTTTGATATTTTTTATCGAAGACCAGCAAACGTTTATGTTAAGTATTTTCTATTTCTATTTCTTCCCAATGCCATCAGTATAGGGTTTTTTACGCCATAATAGTATTAATAAACCGCAATAGGTAATTACTTGTAACTTCTAATACCATCATCAAATTTTTTATTCTAATTACCTAGTGCAGTGACTAGGTCTGTCGTGTTTTAATAACACAACGACCCCAATCGTGTCGCTCTCTCCGACTCCGCCGAACGATTCAATAGCTAACTAATTTTACACTTGTGTTGCGTTCAAAAGGCTTTGAATTTTGATATCGACGCCCGGGGCCTGTCATATGCACTGCTGATCGGACAGGCGCTCATTTTATTAACGGTGTGCGGCTCTAATCCCGACGTTGCAAACATTTTGTTGTTGCAAATTTTGAAATGTTTCACTCTTCATCGTTAAAGGGTTAGACAGCACACACCCACGCCTTTTATCCTTGAGGGGTAGGCAGAGGCGCAACTAGTGAATCTACTTTTCACCGTGCGTATTCCGTCCCATGATGGGAAAGAGGGCGAACCTATCGCCATATCGGGCACAAATTGCAGACACCGGGTTGATACTAAATAGAAAAACCCAATATCACTTTGCCCGATCCGGGGATCGAACCCGAGACCTCAGCATTGCACTCGCGCCGTATACGACTACGCCACCGATGCAGAAGAACTAGTTCAATTCTTCATCGTTAATCTAGCGATAAGATGGAGGCAAGCCTAGTGCAATAATTACAGCACTCTTGATTCCAAGCCACTAAGTTTATTTTTATGGTCAGATACACACTGCTAGCTCTCCATCTGAGAACGTAATCAGAACCTCAGGACTCACCACCGAGATATGCTGCCACTTGATCAATAAAATACTTTTTTTTAATACTAAATAACTACACTGTACACAACTACACAAATAATAAATTCATCTAAATTAACAATTCCCAATTCCTTGTATATATGTCCTTCTTCAAACGAGGTGTAAAAAGAGTATTGTCCCCACGGTAGGCAGCGGCTTGTGTGTGTCCCCGGCATTGCCAAGTCCATGAGCAGCAGTGGCCGCTTACGATCAGGTGGGCCGCTAGCTCGTCTGCCTATACTGGCAATAAAAAAAATATAATAATAATAAGATTTTATTTTAGTACATCCCTGCCTACCTTCGATTACTTAAGCGTAATATACCACTGATAGGGACAATTTAGAGTATACAGACAGCAATTCCAAAACTATATCCAAAGCAATCACCATGTCAAAGGGTCGACTACCATAAAAACGGTTACGACATAATTATTAATTTCCTTGATAACTTTATGGATCAAGCCTGCCATCAAAACGTATATTAAAGCATTGATATTACAGTTATAATTACAGTCTATCAAACATATAGGTTAATTAAAAGGCACATTAACCAACCCTTTGTCTTTTTATATATAAAAGAAAAATTATTATCCCAAAAGAATAAGCAGTAAAGAGCAAGCGAGAAGACCGTTCCAAACTTCAATATATAACTTCAAGAAAGCCCAAGTAACTAGACGAGCTAAAATCGACGTGTTGGGCGAAAAATGACAGAGAGCAGGCTTCAAATAAAAAAATAAATCTGCCGTATACCAAGGCGATGGATAAGAAGTCTTACCTCACTTGTAAAGGCCCAGGCCCAGCAGTGGGACTAACACAGAGATGATATATTATTATCTATGAAATAGGCTATGACCGAACTTGCGTAGACTTCTGTACACCTTAATAGGAGCCCTTATATTGGAATTTACAATGAGCCCCAAGGCGCAATAATTTGTCATTAACTCAGACATGTGCCTTAAATATACTATGGATTGTCATGGGACGCTAAAGACCAAGGTTGGTAATGGACTTGTCCTAAACCCTGATTACAGGCTCAAATTCTGGGTGTCTAATTTTGTGTATGCCAACAAATTGCATAATACGATACTTTACAAACCAAATCTATGATATTATTTATATTAAAAATATGATAAGCTCTTTTGTCGGTTTATTTGAATGTTATTGTCTAGAACTAACGTTTCGATTCTAAAAATATATATTTTTTTTTTAAGACAGGTAGGGGAGACCGGGGATAGTTGACCAAATTTCGGCTTGGACGCTTATAACTTTTTTGTTTTAGTATACAATGTCAAAAAATCCTATACGTTCGATAGGTAAACTAATAAGCTTTCGAAGGAAATACCAAAAACCTCGCAATTGTTAATAACATAATGTATAAAAGCTATTTTGTGGAACAAGAAAATCAAGTCAACCTACCCCATGCCTGGGGTTGGTGGACTATTCACTTGGGGTAAATTGACCTACGAAGTAAGTGGTATAAAATACGGCAATATAATAAAAGAAAACTCAACAAATACTTATTTACTATTATTAATGTACCTTATTAAGATAAAATGTCAGTAACATTTACATAATTTACATATCATTTGACACTTTTTGTACGATATTCGTTAGTGGGGCGGAAACAAAAATCCTACCAGCAGCAGAGGGTTTACTGTTTCGATTAGTTATGCTTTTGTAAATCCACATGGTTTTAAAATAACAAACTTTTGATAAATTTGACGAAAAGCTCACTTTATTCCATGTAAAGAATATTTCGATTATTACGTAGTACATTTTGTAGGTAGTCAACTAGCCCCAATACAAAGTTTGTCTACCAGCCCCTACCAACTTTTTTAGATTTCAACCACATGTGAGTACCTCAAAACTGTCTCGAAGTATAAAAAAAATACACTAAAATAATCATCAAAAACCAAACTCTTACTTTAAATTGCTTGAAAGTACATAGCATCGAGTATAAAGGCTTCAATACAAATAATATTAAGAGGTAAATAATTACTCATAGGTATCATTTTCCGATAAATCGTTTTTTCTCCCGGATTACGTGCGCCTGCGGTGCCGCATTTGCGATGAAGATTCGTAAACAGTTAACGGTTTTTCGTGTATATCAGGACAACGCAACACTTTAAAATAGCTCGAGTTATTGGCGGTTATTCATCCTGCCCCTATCGCCAACCATCCCCGGTCTCCCCTACATTACCCTTAGGAAATACATATAAGATTTTTCTTAACCCGGGATTTATAAGCTAGTAAAATAAGCAAAATCCGATTTGATCATAAAATACGAACGATTTTCGCCGCTCCCGTCACCATTTACAAATCCGACCTAACATATCTAACGACAGATTTTTATATAACTAATGGTAATTCAATTATCTGCAGATCAGATTCCAGGCGCCATGTCTCATACTAAACAGTAGTAACAGTAAATGGAGTGACAGACTTTAACAAATTACGTGTCAGATTAGCTTCAACTCTAGACCCCACATTGTGTACACGAAAAAAACATTATGGCGGACATTAGGCGCCATAAACTGAAAAAATAAACAGTGTCTATAAAATAATGCTGTCGCCGAGATTTTTTTTAATTGTCTGGTTATCTTCATATTATGATATTATCTGGCCATTCCACTTACACACGTACTTAGCCATGACCGTCTAAGTTTTTGTCAGGTAGCCTAAGGTGTTTTAATGTCTCATGCGTAGGGTAGTGTGGCACGCGCCAGCACTCGATCTATCCTTCTCGTCCTACTAGCCAAGAAACTATTACCAATTGCCTGGTGTACATTGAAGGTTGGTCAATTAAATACTTTACTGGTGGTAGCTCCCTCATATGTAAGAGTTCGTATGGGTGGGTACCACCACAATGTCTATTTCTAAGGCCAAGCAGCAATGTGCGTGCACTGCTGTGCTTCGGTTCGAAGGATATTGTAGCCAGTGTCACTACTGGACATAATGAGACTTAACATCTTATATCTCAGGATAACGAGCGCAGTGGAAAGCCACACAGTACTTTGTATCTCAAGGTGCTTTATGGGTGGTCGCATCGCTTGCCATCAGGCGAACGGCATGCTTGTCTCGTCCTACCTATTTTGTCTGTGATACCCTTGACAAAAGGTAGAAACGCTAGCGCTCTATCCACAGGTGATTGAGAACGTAGGCTTACCTGCCGTGTACATGAGTATCATAGAGTACTGTCTGAAGAGCCGAAACTGGTCGGCGATTCTGACCAAGAATACGTGAGTGAGAACCTTTTTTTCTAGTAATATAAACTATTATTTATTAATTTTTAGTTGGATTTTCTATAAAAGCGTGTTTTTAGTTTAAAGTATTGAATTGAGATCGATCCTTGATAACTATCCCAAATTTCGATTTAATCCGACGTTTTGAAGGGGGTCAAATCATGTTCAAAGTGTCAGTTACATACATAGTACATACATACGTCTGAAGCTAATAAAAACGTGTTAAAATAGGCCCTTTTCTTACCTTCTCTTTCATTTCGCATACACGGTGGTATCTTAAAAGAACATCGTCATTATGCCCCTCCCTTTTTTCTTCTTCAGTCTTTGGAAGCCTACTGACCAAAGACATTCCCTTAAGATTTCCAGACCAATCTTACTTATCTTTTAAACAATTTCTAATCAGCATCACTTTTATATGCCCATATAATTAACATTTTCAAATCCAACCAACATAAAACCGCAGTGTATATCTACCAAGCGAAACACTAGGAGAAAACTGGTCGGTGAAAGGGCCAGCAGACTAGGTAATGGTTGCCGGCGCCACGCGCGACAACGGTACCTTTTGATTGGCTAATTTATGGGCGCACCTCTATTACTCCCGCGCACCGACGTTACATTAAACGCTGTTTTTACCGCGTGTGGTTTAGGAACAATTAAATGCGTAATCAAGGATTTATAAAACACTAGCTTTTGCCCACGGCTTCGCCCGCGTTAATAAGTTTTTCCGGGCTAAAAGTACATACATAAAAACCTTCCTGTTGGATCACTCTATCCAACACATTTATTTGGATAAAGATTAATATTATGACGTTGATACAACTCTTAACAAATAATGCATTAATTTCGACCAAATTTGATTACCATAAAAACTGTTCTAGTGAGTTAATCTTAAAAGATAGACATATACTGTCGCGGACATTTTTTTAGATCATTTTAAGAGAAATAATTCTTTCATACATATATTTTTGGTATCTTGAACCGTTTTCGCAGCGCACGCAATGGAAGCCCTCAAGGATGAATAATTTTCCCCGTTTTTTTCACATTTTCCATTATTTCTTCGCTCCTAATTGTTGCATCGTGATGTTATATAGCCTAAAGCCTTCCTCGATAAATGGTCTATTCAACACAAAAAGAATTTTTCAATTCGAACCAGTAGTTTCTGAGATTAGCGCGTTCAAACAAACAAACAAACTCTTCAGCTTTATAATATTAGTATAGATAGACTTTTGCTCGCGGCTCAGCCCACGTGATTTAGTTTTTCCGGGTTATAAGTTTCCCAGGATGAAAAGTAGCCTATGTTACTCGCTGACTCCTTAGGGGCATGCCCTAAGGAGTAGGCGTGAGTGTATAAGTATAAATCTAAAATCTCATGCCAAATACAAAGCTCTGTAAACGAAACATTAATACATCAACATCATTTCGTTTAATAAGATCGTGAATTTCCAAATTTACACCCGAGTTAGCTGTACAGCGTACTACAATGTGAGCGTAAAGCGTTCATCGCACGAGTACTAACGAGATGGTAACAGATCGTCGCGATGACATGCCGCGAGGAAGTTGTTTACGCACTTATTTAATTTATTACTTTTGACAATTACTTAAATTGCATTTGGAAAAGTTGGCTGTGTCATGGAGAGGAAAACAAACAATAGTAATATCAACCGAAGCTGTTATGTACTTACAAAATCCAATATGGCTTTGTATGCGTATCATACTGGTGATATGAGTGTGAAAAAGAGACAAAGCGGTATTTATACAGACAAACTTGCGAGAGAGCTGCTGCCCAGTTTCTTACTTTTGAAATCTTGTTTTTAAGCAAATCAATGATAAGGTTTGCTCGTCCACTAGTAGATACCTTAAGTACAAAACAATACGTTAAATCTAGCCTAAGACACAAGATATAATGCCATCAGCATTTGCATTATTTACGCCTCTACCTACCTTCAAAAATAAACTTGTGATGATACATCTTCGAGACACATCTCGGGCCTAGATTAATTTCCGTGCACGCGTGGTTTACTGTAGGTTATTACCGTAGATTGAACTTACCGTTTTTATTAGTTACTCTACGAGCCCGTTAGTCCAGAAATTGGCTCATTACTGACCCTGTTTCATAGGATTAAAAGAAAACGAAATAGGTGAAAATCTACCTGCCGCCTTAGAATATTTGCCGCTACAATTGCGGAGGGATGTCGCTTCTCTAAGCGTGTTCTACCGTCTGTATCATGGCGAATGCTCTAAAGAGTTGTTTAATCTGATCCCCTCCTCTCCTTATATTTTTATTATATTATTATATTATTATATTATTATTTTATTTGCCGCACCATCAAGCTTTGGAATAGTTTACCGGCGCACGTGTTCCTTCCTTCCTATAATCCTGGGTCCTTCCGCCGTAGCGTGAAGAAGCAGCTCAGTAGGCCGGCATGATTGTATCGAATGGTATGAGATAACCATCTGCTGCCATTCGATACTCTATCTGGACTGCATCGCGCTTACCATCAGGTGAGGTGCAGTCACTTTGCCGTGCCCGTTAAAAAAAAAAAAAAAATGACAACAACACGACACAGGAGCCCGTGTCCATTGTGATTGGTCAGCAGACTAGAATGTGACTCACGCGTTGGTCTCTCAACCACTTACAAACATCATAATTATATGGCACAGATTTTCTCGTCGTGTTTTTTATGGTACATTCTAGGGCCGCCGCTTTTTCAATATTGTAGTCTGTGTAATCCATCTAGATAAGATCATCACCATCAGCCATATGACCTCCACTGCTGTACATAGGCCTCCCCCAAAGATTTCCAAACGGACCTGTGAAAAGCAGCCTGCATCCAGCGTGTTCCTGTGAGCTTTATTAATTTGTCTGATGCATTTCGTATAGTGAGTGAGATATCTGAAGGCCCAAACACAGCTCAAACTCCTCTTATACTTATTCGTTTCATTAAAGGCGGCAAAGCATCCATGTTTCTTCTAACCGTTCCTAATCTCGGTATTGCAGGATCAAAATGCTGAATCAAAACAATCCTGGATCACAAAAATACTCAGATTTCTGCGAGACTAAAATTATTCATTCACGCAAATACATAGATTAAAGCCCTATTCGTCTCGTCATGAAAACATAACCCCCAAAACGATAACGCAAACAATCCAATGCGTAAAGTGAAAGCTCGGTCATTAAATCACAGGTCCGGCGGGTCGAATCCGGGGGGCCGACCCCCTGATTCCGTCTGAGGCCATTACCACTTCCTCCGGCGTGGCCGGAACGCGTCCATTCCCACTACTTGTACGGCTTTCGCGTTATCCACGATTGATTTTTTTGCAATGTGATGTGGTTGGCGGTTTTCAATATTCTGTACATACCTTATATTAGGGTAAGGAATTATATGCAAACAAATGATACCTAACGCCTTTTTTGGGGAAACACTAAATACAACAACAAAAAAAGTATAAACAAAATAAATGAATACATCGAGCATTCATACAAATAGTGCTGTCCCCAGACTGTGATAAAAGTTTAGGAGTAGTTCGTAGCTATCAAAAATGATGAGGCACTTTCTATTCCTCTAAAACCAGATCAAAATATAGATAGATCCTAAATATGCGCATCTCAAAAACAACATACCGAAGATTGAACCCGCGGCTACCCAGGAGCTCATCAGACATCACCTACTAAGCCGGGGATGCTATCGAATTATTCGTTTATATTCAGTGTTTTCAGTTGTTGTTATTCAGTTGTTGTTCCGCACTAGACCAGCGTGGTGGACTAAGGCCTAAACCCTCTCAGTAGTAGAGGAGGCCCGTGCTCAGCAGTGGGCAGTATATAATATAGGGCTGGTATTATTATTTTATTCAGTTGTTTAGCATTTCCCACTGATATATGTAAAGTCTAGAGTCCCTATGTAACTTCAAGCTAATAGGGTTAACTTTTACGATAAGTATTTTTTTGTCAAAAATAGTGGCTAGTGAGGACTCTAACGTGGTTAAATTGGGATTAGTAAGGTAAAAATAACTAAAGTTATTCCAAACTAGTACATAAATATCCGTGCTGCAAAATAACTTGAAAGAAAATTGCTCACGTTGTTCGTATAGGCGTAAAATCTTAAACTCCCTAAAAAGAAAGATATTTCTGATTAGTAATTACCTACTATTGGCAATATAGTATCTTCATTTAAGTTTATATTAGAAACCGGTATTCATCTCACTTCAAAATATTTGAATAATTGTGAAGAAAGATTATAAAAGAATCTAAACCTAATATAAAACGATCGAATTTGTTGAAATACAAAATTACCACAAATCCACTCACAGTAAAGTCCAATAGGACCCAGGACTTAACTTGAACTGACAGACCAAAACAATATCGGCAGCATTAACTACAAACTAATCTAGTTTAAGTTTCCACTAAAAAGTAAAACTTATACAAAAGATGCTATTCCATAGTCGGCACGCACCACCAGTCTAATAAGGCAATTAGAACAATACAGAATGTTCCAGAATCTACAACACCTCAGACACGTACTGATACATTCAACAGCAGAATCTCACCTTCGCAGTAATTCGATAACATACTCGTACATTCCCCGGGATTTCGAATCGGTTGGGACGATCGATTAGAATATCATCTAAAAATGATTTTTGTAATTATGTCTACTGAGTAATTCCTTTATGGTTGATACTGGTGTGAAACAACAAAATTAAATTTTATAATTTAATACAAAATTATTTAAGACTTCAAATACAGACTGCCTCGGTGGCGTAGTTGTATTACAGTACGACTGCAAAGCTGAGGTCTCGGGTGCGATCCCTGGGTCGGGCAAAGTGATATTGAGTTTTTCTATTCAGTATCAGCTCGGAGTCTGTAATTTGTGCCCGATATGGCGATAGGCTCGTCCCCTATCACATCATGGGGCGGAATGACGGCGTAAAGTGGGTGTACTAGTTGCGCCTCTGCCTACCCCTTTGGGGATAACAGGCGTGAGTGTATGTGTATGTATGTATGTTCAAATACAGGTAGAGACAGGCTGTAAGTGTCCAGACCTAAATTATATACATACATGTTAACTCTAGCTTCTTCTCGTAAAGCCTCAAATCTCAAACTCATACAATCAGCGATACATGTTTTCGTATCCAAAACGCACATCAATTTTAATTTTTCGAAATGGAGATCGTATCTGAGTCCTCTACATTAACGCAATTAGTTACAACAGCTGGGATATAGTTTGATCGTCGCGCTGCAAAAAATCCGCGTCAAAACTAATTCCGCGCGGAATCAACTAACACAGAACACCAACCCTTGTTAGTGAATTAATTCCGCGCACGTCCAAACCTCGACAAGAAGTTCTGCGCCGTGACTTATCTGTTTCGGCATTCGATTCCTTGCTTAAGAGCCTATGTGAATAACATATGGAATCGTGATGGGCGTGACTTAGCGTATTTCAAATGCGAGGCGCCGCACGGCCCCGCTGAGATAGATCGCGCGCCTCGGCCCTCGTCGCATCGCGTCGTTGCGACAGGTCGTTGCACTCAAGCCCGCGAAAAGATCGTCATTGCAAATGCATGTCTGTGTTGTAAATATTATAGTTATTATAATTTCTAATAAATTTATAACTTATAAAACATAGAATTTATTTTAATTCGTTTATAGAACCATTATTATGTCACTATTATCTACCTAATTACTTGAACATTATGTAAAATGACATTGTAAGTTATCTAAACTCATCGAAAGTATTATTCACTTATAGTTGACTTTTGTTGACAAGATAAAATTTGGTGTGGTGGTAGGTTCGAGTCTTACCCCTACGTAGGTCTGTATATAGGTAAAAAGCAAAGCAGTATGAAACTTCTATAATATGTTTTAAATTATATTTTGCTTTGTTTTGATTTATTCTTGTGGACTTTCCTAACTTTGGTGGACATAAAATAAATAATAATACCATAAATGGCGTCACTATTTTTCGGCCCGACTCGGGATTCGAACCCGGGACCTCAGCACAATAGGCGTATCGTGTGTGCAACTACGCCTTGGAGGCAGTCAAACATAGCATCACACCTTTTCTCCTCACATTTCGTTAGCTATTTTAGGTCTTATCAAATAGGAGACGAGCTTATTGCCACATACCGGGCCCAATTCAACAGACCGAGCTGATACTGGACAGAAAAAAATAGTATTTGCCCGACGCGGGATTCGAACCCGAGACCTGAGCGTGGAGGCCGTACCGGGCACGTAATACAACTACGAGTTGCGACATCAAGGTAGTTTCGACAAGTCATTCACGATGAAACTTCTTCCCTGGAATGTCAGGTCTATTTTACGTAAATGATGCTTCACTCTAGTGCCACCATGCAATTTAAAAATCGAATTTTGTATGTAAAGGATGTTCGAAATTTATGCAATGCAATAAAATTACATAGCTTGATATGAAGATTGATTACATTATTATGGTTGAATAGTCACTATATAGGATATAAATGTTACAAATGTTGAAGGCGGCCGCTACCTATCTAGATAATTTTTAATTTGAACTGTATGTAATGTGGGGTAAGAAAAATATAGCAAGGTCATTCTTACTACGCGGGTACTTATGCTTATAGAAAATTTGAAATGTTAATTACTTACAATTTTTTAAATATTTTTGATATTTTGTACAGAAGAATAGACTGATGTTTACTGCAACAGCTACTTCTTCAATTCTAAGGCATTTGTTTTTGTTTTGCAATATAACAAAGCTCCGATATCCTTATTGAACTGAATGAAAAATAATGATGGCCATATTTTAAAAGGAGACGGGAAAAACTTCATAGAACTTTGGGCTTAGTGTTACAGAGATAATTTATGCATTATTTTATAGTTATATTAGAACTATTTCCAAATGAGAAAGAAAAATCTGTCTGTCCAATGGGAGTAAGGAAAGAACCGCTGTAGAGTAGAGCTTCTAAATCATTTTTCGGTGAATAACTTTTTTTTACCTGATGACATAAGATGTTCACAGTACCTAACCATTGGATTGCCCTATTGAATAGTGAACAGAGCTAGCTTAGACAATAACCAGAATTGAACATATCACATGGAATCGACGAGGACTGATATAAATATATAATGGCTCATTTACACTCTCGCGCGAGTGGTACGCCGAACACAATACGAGCCACGACGCGAGGTGTGAAGCTAGAGTGTTAGTGAGTCAATAATGTATTTCAATTTGACATTACGTCGGGAGCGCTGAACAAAGTTGCCAGTAAAATTAAATAATATCGACCAATATTAAATATCCCAAAAAGTGAAAATGTCTTTTTAGTTTAATTTCTAAAATACCTATAGTTTGTAATTCTTATTCTTTTTCAGCCTTTAAAAGGCTACTATTGCACATAGGTCTCCCCCAAAGAATTATTAATACTATTATGTCAATATTATTCTTGTTATACATGCTTGGTATTCTTTGAGTATGTAACCAACGCTCTAAGTTGGTGCCAGCGCCGTGTGTAATATTACACGAACCACTTGGTGCCACTTTTCACCTTTCTATAACTCAAAACCTATTTAAAGCAAACACATAAACTGTGTGAGTTTAATTATATCTATAAGGACATCTAGAAGCCCAAATTTCATGAAGCTAGCTCAAACGGTTATAAAGATGTCAAAATCGTAAATTTTTGTACTGACTGACAGACTTATAGTATCTAAACCTAACCTACTTCCAGATGACCTAGAAGGATGAAATTTGGAATCCAGCTCGGTAATTATGTGTAAGCGTAAGAAAAAATGTAAAAATAAAAAATGTTAAAAATACAGGGGTCCACATAAAAAAAAAAAATATTTTTAATGGTAGCGTTGGAACCGTTACAAGCAAATATTTGAAACAATCCCAATATATGTTTTATTATATTTGCTTTATAACAGAAATATAAAGATAAAGTTAAGCCAAAACATTTGTGGTGTCCCCATAAAAAAACACTTGTAATACGCGCTAAACAGCCGGCCAACGGTGTGTCGTCGGCGGCGCGCGGCACCACACAACTCAATACCTACCTAGTTTTCTTTACAAAAAGTAATGATTATCCCACCAAAAACATAAATGTAAAAGATATCACATTTGTAAATACCAGCAACTATTATAGGTATTCAATAAAGCAAACAAATAGAATTTAATACTTGTTCATAATGTTATTTTGTTCCTATAATAATACATATTTAGATTTTGCATAAAACTTGGCACACATTTAGATCTCCATTCTTTTTGCGGCGAAGCCCACAGCTAAGCATAATTTTGGTATTGAACTTGGCTATCCTTTTTTACATTTATGTTTTTGGTGGGATATTTTTAAATGGAAGACATAAAAATAGAAGAATATTGATACATGCTTCAAAAGTGTAAGGTCAAGCCCAATTTAGGCCGTCTCCTTTATTACGTCTACCTATTAGAGTTTGTGGCCAGTCATGTCCAGCGGATTTTGATTTTAAAGCCAATAGCCTTTAAAGAAAAATATATCTAAATGGCGGCCTTTATTTAAAATTCTAACATTACATCTGCCTTTTGTGCACAAAACAATGCCCAGATATCGATTTTGAGTTCGATTGGCCTTAATACAAAAAACTTCAAAATGGTGGCTACTTTTTTCAATTCTGACATTGGATCACTCTTTTGTTAATAATGTTACACCCAGATATCGATTTTACGGTCGCATTGGATCCGTCTTTTGTACCTACAGGCCTGCCCAGATGTCGATTTTGAGATCGAATGGCCTTAAAACAAAGGAATTCAAAATGGCGGTCATTTTTTTCAATTCTAACATTGGATCCGTCTTTTGTACCTACAGGCTTGCCCAGATATAGATTTTGAGGTCGATAAGCCTTAAAACAAGGAAATTCAAAATGGCGGCCACTTTTTTCAAGTCTAACATTAGATCCGTCTTTTATACCTAAAGGCCTGCCCAGATATCGATTTTGAGGTCGATTGGTCTTAAAACAAAGAAATTCAAAATGGCGGTCACTTTTTTCAATTCTAACATTGGATCCGTCTTTTGTACCTACAGGCTTGCCCAGATATAGATTTTGAGGTCGATTAGCCTTAAAACAACGAAATTCAAAATGGCGGCCACTTTTTTCAAGTCTAACATTGGATCCGTCTTTTATACCTAAAGGCCTGCCCAGATATCGATTTTGAGGTCGAATGGCCTTAAAACAAAGGAATTCAAAATGGCGGTCACTTTTTTCAATTCTAACATTGGATCCGTCTTTTTTACCTACAGGCTTGCCAAGATATCGATTTCGAGTTCGATTGGCCTTAAAACAAAGAAATTCAAAATGGCGGCCACTTTTTTCAATTCTAAAATTGGATCCGTCTTTTGTACTTAACCCCTCGAGCGTCGACCGGCCCGATGGGGCCGGTCTGACAGCTGTCAAACTCGATATGTGTGCGTGCTGACGCGCCTTATGTGTGTGCGTGTAGGTCGATTTTCGCGTGTTGACAGACACGCGAAAATTGCGCTTGCGCCAGTGTGGCCAGCGCTCTGGGCTCGAGAGGTTAAAGGCCTGCACAGATATCGATTATGAGGTCGATTAGCCTTACAACAAGGAAATTCAAAATGGCGGCCACTTTTTTCAAGTCTAACAATGGATCCGTCTTTTATACCTAAAGGCCTGCCCAGATATCGATTTTGAGGTCGATTGGCCTTAAAACAAAGAAATTCGAAATGGCCGCCGTGTATACCAATTGTAACATTGGCTCTTAACATTTTAGTTATTATTGATTCATAATGTATAAATAAATGAGTACTACAAAAAATCATACTAAAATAATTTTATGGTGTAAAAATTTGAACAGCCTTTACATGCAAAATACGAATTTTTTAAATGTATGAGCGGCACGCAAGCGTCATTTACGCAAAATTGGGCCGGCATTCCAGGGCGTCCCTAGCTATGAATTACCCAATATAAATAATACATACATATACTCTCACGTCTTTTATCCCCGAAGGGGTATGCAGAGGCGCAACTAGTGCACTCACTTTCCGTCGTGCGTATTCCGTCCTATGATGTGATAGGGGGCGAGCCTATCACCATTTCGGGCTCAAAATCCAGACTTCGGGCTGAAAAGAAAAAAATCCAATATCACTCTGCCCGACTCGGGGATCGAACCCGAGACCTCAGCATTGCAGTCATAACGTAATACAACTACACCACTGAGGCAGAATAAATAACGAAAAAAAAGCAGTGACTATTGTTTTTCAATCAGGGATTCGAACCCGGCACCTCAGCGTACCGATCACTAAATATAACTAAAGCAGGTCTCCGACTAAAAACAATTTACAAAGGTGAAAGGATGTAATAATTACGCTTGCTGCCTATCTTATAGACCTAATAGAGCCTATAATTTTATATTGATACACGGACGTGAGCTGGATACACTATAAAACAGAATTTCCAGGGCACCTTCAAATTTGCCGCGCGGTAGCGCGGACCAATCCCTACACTAGACGGCCAATTCGAACTTTGAAGGCGTCCGAAAATTTCGAGCGCACGTCCGTCGTCAGTAAAGATTCCGGACGACTGAAGCTGGCACGGGCCACTCCCATAACAGCGGCGTATTTGGAGTCGCGGATGAGAGAAAGTGACGGGTGGCGCACGCGTATGCCGAAACGAAATGGCGTAAGCGCCAAAACAATTTTCTTTTAATTGTGATTATACTATTTAATTCGTTTTAATTGTGTATTGATAAAACTTTGAAAAAATTGTTGTATTGTATTTAAATAAAGTTACGAATGTACATATTCCACCATTTAGAGATAAAGCGTGTTTAAAGAAAATATCAGAGGTAAGTTTGAATTTTCTTTCGATCGAGAAAATTTATAGCAATTGTGTTTTGGCTTTGACATATTATTGAGTTATACGTTCAATTTACACATATCCAAAAATCTAACTTCTGATCTTAGTAGTTTACGAGAAATTTGAATATGAAAGTCCTTAAAGTTCCTGACATAGGCTCTTAAAACACGTTGATATGCAAATGACGGCTGTTATTAAACAAGCCGACGGATGACGCCCCAACAGATCGCGGATTAATTGGCTGGAGGGGGGAATAGTACTGATTTAGTAAATTAAACTGTTTTCTTACGGTATTTAAATTGGTAATGCCTTGTAAGGGCCATCAATATATTTTAGAACGGTACGACTGCCTCGGTGGCGTAGTTGTATTACAGTACGACTGTAAAGCTGAGGTCTCGGGTTTGATCCCCGAGTCGGGCAAAGTGGTATTGAGTTTTTCTATTCAGTATCAGCTCGGAGTCTGGAATTTGTGCCCGATATGGCGATAGGCTCGCCCCCTATCACATCATGGGACGGAATAATAGCGAAAAGTGTACTAGTTGCGCCTCTGCCTACCCCTTCGGGGATAACAGGCGTGAGTGTATATGTATATGTATGTATGTACGACTATTTTACGGAAAATATCAATTTTCATATGTCGGAAAGATCTTAGTAATATTATAAATGCGTAAGTTTATGAAAATGTTTGGATGAAATAGATCATGTCCTGGATTAACACATAGGCTACTTTTTATCCCGGTAATTTGCTCCCATGGGAAATAATGGAAATTTTGATCACATCCTTTAAATACAGTCAGCAGCATAAATACCTATACAAAATCAAAATATCAAATCGCCTATACACGCGTTAGGTTACACTGAAAAAAAATTCTTCGTATGAATGCAAATCTCTTTTATTTTATTTTTGTGAAGAGAAAAAAAATATTATTAAGAACACAAAAGCATTAAGGCAATTGGAAATTTTGAAT
The DNA here is from genome assembly GCA_949316025.1 of Lapara coniferarum. Taxonomy (NCBI): domain Eukaryota; kingdom Metazoa; phylum Arthropoda; class Insecta; order Lepidoptera; family Sphingidae; genus Lapara; species Lapara coniferarum. The sequence goes on from OX438928.1 coordinate 1,842,331, forward strand.
TTGTTCAGCTACTGTACATGGTGCAGGCGTCGTTCTGTGTATGGGACTTTTGTAGCAGGCAACCCTTTTCATGCGGGCGAAGCTGCGAACACCAACTAGTATTCCATAAAACGATACCCGACATCACATGCTTCAAAAATCACTGTTGCTGCGGCCGCGATCCAGTCAAAAATATATCGTTTGCTGTTCCCAAAACTGAACACCCAAGTATTTACATGACCAGCCAGAACGATATGAATTCAATTATTGTATTTGCAATAATATAACATCGCGCGTTTTTCATTTCTCAAGATCGGGCAATGGTGTATTGAATCTATTTTATTGAGCTATATTAGGTTTCATATAATAGGGGAAGCCTATTTCCATTTTAACTCAATTGTAAACTCCCTGATAAACAAAAAAACCCACTCTCGCAATCTCCTTCCACAGAAAACCGGCGTTATCACAAATGAAATAATTTATTTACATTTCCACTTCCCAAATCCGAAACACCCTTTCGTTCGAGTGACAGTCAGCGAAAAAAAATGACAGAGTTAGCCCGCCGTTTGGCCGATGGAAATCAATTGAATTTTTGGAGACTTCTCCTATCACTTCGACCTGGGAGGCAGCGCGTGACGTGAATAATAAATGATTTGGTCCACAGAGCGAAGGGAACAGTAGGTTAAAACTGTTACAGACACTATTAATCGAAACGTGAGAATTTTCACTCACACAAACTAGGTCTCTTCCATATCAACTCGAATCAAGAGGTTCAGAAGATCTTACCTTTTCTTTACTATTAAGATGTGAAACTTTTTCCAACATAGATAACACCTAACACTTCACATTCAAGCATTTAGGCCGACCGGCATAACTTTCAATCCTCAAGGCATCATCCCTTGCTGGAAACATTCCTAGGCTTCACTTTCAAGAGCAGTATAATCACTACAGCGTATGATAAAAGAATGACACCCGAATTGACTTACCGCGAGTTCCCGTGCTGTTGACAACGTCGCCCATTGATTCTGCTGACGAGTGTCAAGCGAGCTGATTTGTGCGATGTCTCTTATCGCGTAACAGGTTGCCCAATTCAATAAACGCCATCCACTTTAAGACACTGTTTACATTTAAATACAGCTAGACGCACCGATCGAATAGAAATCGAATTTCGGATCTATCTTTGCATTCAAGATCTTTCGTGCTCAAGTGGCGATGGAACTTAGATTGTGTACAATTCCCCGTAGCTTCAAGCCATTTGTAGTAATAAAAAAATAAATAACAATCATTAAATCCTACTGGTATTATAAACGCGAATGTTTGTTAGTAGGTACGGATGTATGGATATTTGATTTCATGCAAAAACTACTGAACGGACGTCGATGAAATTAGGCACACGGGTATATCATGTCCTGGATTTACACATAAGCTAGGTTTTATCCCGGTAAAATATAAAGCGGGACTTTTATCCCGGAAAATCTCATTCACGAGCCGCGAGCGAAAGCTAGTATAAAAATAATTATGAATAAGTAACGCGACCTTAGATATAACAACAATACTTAGACTCCGCTGTTTGACAAAAGAAACAAAGTCGTAATACCTACACAGTTAGGTATACTATCTCACATCAGAAGATGCCATACCCATCCAGGATGTTTTATTGTCAATATCAAAGAATCTTCGTCCACCTATCCGTATTCGACTCCAATAGCGATTCGGCGCACAATTTGCACAATGTTATGGCATTTAGCTTAGTTTTTCTGACCTCCAAACCTAATTTCAATTGAATCTACACGAATCACAGCTCTCGAAACCAGTTTCAAAATATAATAGCAATAGATTTTGACTAAAATACATCTGCAATTTTCAACTTTACATTTCGTACAATGCCATAGACTTACAAAACGAAACAATAGCGTCCGAATACAATTCCGAAATTCAAGAAGCTAATAAAATAAAACCGAGGCACAATACGGCGAAATAGCGCAAACCCCTTCATTGAACACCGACCAACTCTTCGATATGTTTCAATTCTTTTCATTATCCACAATAAAGAGTCCCACAATCAATCTCAAACCGCGATCCGCCCAAACTGTGTTAAATTTGCAGTTTATCTAAGCTTATACTGGTTGGTATAAGGTCTAATATCGTTGGTGTGGATATAAAAAGTGGTTTGCGAAGCGCAGAGTCTGTCCATTCATTGCGGGGAGCACAGATTGATGTCCTCGGTGGAAGCTAGCTAGTTTCATGTAAAAGTTTTTTATAGTGTACGATTTTTATTTAAATATCGTTCGGATATCCCGTTCAACTGTTCACACTTAATGTCGTAAGGGCGTGTTTGAGAAATCAGTATAAGTACATAATATATGACAACGATATTTTTATGTCGTAATTAAAACTCAAAATGTATAACAGGAATTTTACTTTGCTGGTCGAAAAATTCCTAAAAGTATTGGCATAATTGGATAAGAATGCAAGCGATTTTTAGACTAAACGACACCGTTAGGGGTATACCATTAATCACGTGAGACTCGAAAGAGAGTTCAGCGAAAATCACGAAATATCACAAGGAGTTTGTCACTACACCTCAGCACGAACGCCCGATTCAACCTATATTTGAAGATAATACACTAAATTTTTTAGATACTTTGTACTAAAATAATACACGTGATTAGTCTAAAAGCTCACCAAATATCAACAGGGGATAAAAGCTACTAAAACATTGCGTGATTAATGGACGACCCCATGATGCCATTCGCACATTCTTTTTTTTCAATTACTAGAAAAATAACCGCCTTAGACTTCAGCTGGAATACAATATTGTATTATCCCATATGACCTACTATTTGAAAAACAATTAATAATCATCTACACACTTATAATGAAAGTCCAAATAAAATATTTGCAGCAATTTTAGAGATTGATCCCTACAACAAGGCAGATATAATTTTAAGTGTTAATATCGCATTAACACTTCTGAGCTTAGAAAAAAAGCATTTCTTCACCTCTATTTTATTACCCGACTATGACAAAGCAAAGCGGAGCAATAAGACTTGAACAGGTACCTACAAAATACAAAATACTACTCCCCTAACATTAGGTATAACAAAATTTCCATTATTATCTACTAGCTTTTGCCCGCGGCTCCAGCCGCGTTAAAAATGATAAAAGTCCCAGTTTATATTTTCCCGGGATCAGAAGTAGTCTATGTGTTAATCCAGGACATGATCTACCCGTGTGCCAAATTTCATCGAAATCCGTTCAGTGGTTTTTGCGTGAAAGAGGAACAAACATCCATACATCCAAACATTCTTACAAAATTTCGCGTTTATAATATTAGTAGGATTTGCCAGACATTCATCGTATCGTAAGGTATAAAGCGTATTTTGAGGTTAGTACAGATTACGAGGTGGAACTAAAGTTGATATATAGAAGGTGCTCTGAAGAAATTTAGGTAGTCTAAAGGAAAAGGCTATGGGTCCGTAATTTCAGCCAGACGTTCAAGATTGTGGGCGTACAAAAGCAATAAAAACCTGATCTTTGTATGTAGACAATTAATTAAATGCGAAATAAACTCGATGTTTAAAAGTCTGTCTCCGCTGTGGAGTTCCAAGGATTAAAACGAAGGTAGTGAATACTTAAAGAAGTTTGAACTTTACAAACGAATTAAGTGATTCAGCTGACGTGATCACCATCGGCCATGGAATTGTGGATGAGTTGTCAAAATTTGGAAGGAATTTTGACCTTTAGTAATGTAAACTACACCACCCTTAAAATAATTCGAAAAATGCAACAAATAACGTAGGTGACCAATTTTATCTTTACAAACACGACTTATAACGGGTCTAGATTACCCCAACTCACTCAAAAAATGAAAACCTTATTAAAACACAGCTTTTTTAATTAAATATGTTTAAAATAATAAACCTACGCGAGCGATTCTCCAGAGCAACTTAACTATGAACATTGTCTATTTCTGTGTATGATTCTAGAACCGAAGTATTATTTACTTTGAGGAAACACTTTTCCGACATTACGGGGAAAGAAATAAAGTTCTGAATTGAATGTAAAAGTTTTATCTAAACGTAAAATTTAAGTGGTGGCTAAAAAGTGGCCAGCTTGGCAAGGTTGCCAAGCGGGCGGCGGTCACTCGAGAACTGTTTAGTTGGCCGGTGTACATTAAAAGTTGCTACGTTCACCCCTGTTATTGTGAAACTTTTGAAAGGAACCTATACATTGCTGCGTGGATAAGTCAAGTTATAAGGTTTAGAAATATAGATAAAAATAACAGTATTTCTACTCGCAAGTCCACTCCGAGAATATTAGTGACATTGATGAGAAACATTGGATTAAATTGACCTTATGCTCATTTATACTAAAACCCTATGGATGATGATGATGATGATGGAGCGTTGCATATTTTGTTGCGTACGATTAAAAATAAATTTTAATTATTCTGACACAATAAACAGCCTAAAACCAACGTTGTTAAATTTAAAAAACTTTAAAACATTTTTTCTTTATGTTTCTAACAAATAAACATACTAAACAGCATTTTTTACCATTCTAAAACATCGCCACCCACCCAGCAATGTATATCGAACAATTATTATAATCATAAAAAAAAACAGCAACGCAGCACGAAGTGCCAATTCTCGCCTTTCTGGCTACATTCAAAGTACAGCGAGTGTATTTTTTCCAACTCCCTACAGTCGAAAAGTTCCGACCTCCCCTATGGGTAAAGTTGACAGAGCATATTTTGCGTGTTTCTACATTGCCAAGAAATTTACTTTGAAACTGTATTCGATGTTTTATTTGCAAATAAAATTATTAGGACGTTTAGTGTGAAAAGTTTTCTACAGTTGGTTCTACAAATGAGGGCTTTAAATAAAAATATACGTGTGATAGCAAATCTGTCTAGTGTATGAAATGTAACTCAGTTTTGTAGTAATTTACTGATAGCAAATGGTTACCACTCGGAGCTATTCCTAAATTCTAGACCGCTAAGGCTCTAATATTGAGCTTTTCTTTTTAAGCTTACCTACAACACTTAACTCCCCACCTGCTCTGATCTCATTTTGAAGAACACTTTTTGATTTGGCTTAATTTTACAAATGACCACCAACCCTCTTTCGAAGGTTCTTTACTGGTGGTAGGACTCTCATATGTAAGAGTCCGTCTGTGTGGGTACCACCGCAATGTCTATTTCTACCCCGAAGCAGCATGCACTGTTGTGTTTCGGTTTGAAGGGCATTGTAACTTCAGGACATAATGAGACTTAACATATTATGTCTGAGGATGACGAGCGCAGTGGAATGCCACACAGTACTTTGTAACTCAAGGTGCTGGATAGTGTTTCCACTGTTTATGGGTGGTCGTATTGCTCACCATCAGGTGAATGGCATGCTCGTCTCGTCATTCGATGCAATTAAAAAAAGGTCTAATTCCAAACAATACTTTTTAAAAAAATCTTTATATTTTCCTACCGAATAATCAAATCCGGAACCAGCTAGCCCACAGTCCATATACACTAAACCAAGGTAGCGTTTTATCTTTGAAGTTACACAAACAAAATTCCGCATACTGACACGGTTCTCAACATAATAACCATGACAGCCGTCATTAAAGCATCATGAAGCAGGAATTGACGTGCTGAGTCATCATGAGACACGTGTCATGGACGCTCAAGGTTTCGGGAACATCTATCGGGATTATTCATAATATTTTTGGTAATTGGATATTCTGAGTGCGCTCGAGTGATTTATTAAACTATTGTTTCCAGCTGTCAATAGAGTAATATTTTATTTTAACAACTTCATAAGTAAGTTTTATTGTCTATGGCTTTAGAAGTCAGAACTGACAATAGATATGTTGGTTTAAATGAGGAACTTCATAATTTGAAATTAAATGACGTCAGTATAGTGTTCTGTATTCTGAGGTCTATAGATTCAGGACCTAAATCGAGTTATAATATTTCAAAATTTGGTGTAGCTCGCAGGTCTGCACGTAGATTAGACTTTTCCCGAACTAAAAGCCCATTTTTCTGGGATCGAAACACACATAACTCTTTTATCCTCAGAGGGGTAGGTAGAAGTGCAACATCAAGTAAAAATGTTAGAATGCAGATTGATACTGAACATAAAAACCTAATATCACTAGAATAAAAAGTAGCTTATATCATTCATCCAGAATTTTTGGCTATAATTAACACTAATGGAGGAACGTAAGTATAAATTTGAATCAAATTTGACGCCAAATGGTAGATCAAACACTCATAATAGATTACTTTTTATCCCGAAAAATTACAGGGACCTATATACACAGAAGACAATCACATAAGCAAAGACACCAAAACCCAAAAATTGGTACTGAAAGCCGAAATCATTACGTGAACAGCACAAAAGGCCGGTACACAAACTGAGTCACGATATGACTAATGCAACATAATTGTCCTGATCTATTTTAAACCACGTCGAGTAGCCCGCACGTGTCCTCGCTTCTCTCTTTGTAACCAAACTTAACAAATACATTACATTTATCATCAAGTGATGATGTGTCAAGTCATAATCTTTCGTTTGTGATTATAACCACGACTTTGTCCTTGAAGGAGAGACAGAGGCGCAATTAGTGCTCTACTTAGCCGAAATTATGTTTTAATATGATGCTTACCGACCTATGAAGCCCAAACTATATCAATCAATTAATTGTGTCATCATCATCATCATCATCAGCCACATGACGTACACTGCTGAACATAGGCCTCCCCTAAAAATAAGGCTTTTGTTTCATATTTTACAAGCAGCTTATAAATTTTAAAAATCCTATAATTTAAAAGTATTATAATTACATTATTCTAAAAAGCATATCCATTTTGAAAAGACAACCTGTTTAAGTAAATAGTGAACACACCTGCTTACTACATTATTATTCAATTGTAACTTAAGTCCCAATAAATCATCATCATCATCATCAGCCTTTATCAGTCCACTGCTGGACATAGGCCTCCCTTAATGAGCGCCGTAGCGCCCTGTCTTAAAATGTGTGTGTTATGTCTGTCCAATAAATCAATAAATTAAAAACACTCATAAACTATTAAATTGAAAAATCTAAACATAACATTATTCATTTCCCCGTAAGTCTTTGTTTGTAACGATTACAAAGTAGCTTTAGCCCGGTTAACAATTGTGCAAATATTGACAATACCGCAACACGCAGGGCCGTTGTCCGTTTGAATAAGGGCGCTGATAATAAGGCCTTCGAATTACATGTACGGTGAACATGTTCAGTTTTTACAGGGTGTGATTGAAGCGGCGATAACCTGGTTGAGAGTGGGACGGACGGCCTAGATGAATGTCCGCATGCATTTGATGTAATTTTTTGGGAATTAATTTTTCTTAAATTTTAGTTCATCTTTATTATAGTCCTATTTCCTGCATAATTTATGAAGTTGGTTAAATATTTGCGTATTTTTATATTAAAAGCTTTTATTTAATTTATAAATTTAAAAAAATCGCTTAACAGCATGAAGATTTGTCATACAAACAGACACGGTTTTGAGTAATATATTATGTATCCATTACTTTTATCCCAAGAAAGCACCTTAATAGTGGAATATTTATTCCTTAAATAAACGAAATTCAATAGAAAACTATGCGTGAAACCGTTGATACAGCGAACAAAATCTAGTATGACTTAATCTTATTATTTTATGATTAAAAACTAATTTATTATGACAACAGTACATAAACAAAGAATGATCGATGTCAAGTTAGATCAGGTGCATCATATGAGTCACATATAACTGAACAAAGGTTCAGTTTACACTATAAGTCTAATTACTCATTGATACAAGTACGATAACCCTGAGGAAAGGTAGTAAGGAGTAAGGATATATCACATATTATTTAACTTTTATTAAGTTAAAACCACACCTCTACCTTTTTCAAAATGCGTGAGTTTTTTTATCAATTATTGCTCGCTCTAACGGTGAAGGAAAACATCGTGAGGAAACCTACATACATAAGAATTCTCCGGAAGAGTTTCGAAGCTATGTGAAGTCTGCCATCCCGCGCTAGACTAGCCTGGTGGACTAATGCCTAAACCATCAGTAGTGGGCAATATAATACATTAAAATGACGTCCATTCTCTCCGAGAGATATATGCTGCGGCTGGGCTAAAGAGATTTATCTGACCAGGCAAAGTCTACAATATTTTCTGCACTACTAATTTTAAGCGAATTTAATCTCGTTGAATTGCTATGGTATTCTGCCACCCATGATTCCTCTGGGGTCCGGCATGGATGGTCACTTACCACTAGGTTATACCTTCTTAGTAATTTTGCAGCCTTCTGCTGTAGTCAACCTCTTAGCGAAAATTATTTCAAATCACTATAATATTTTGGAAAAATATATGGCATAGATTTAGCATAATATTCTTCTTCTAATTCGCCTTATTAAAAAAAATTGTAACAGTTTTTTAATTAAGTAGAAACTAAACCGAGAACATCATGTAGGTACGTTAGTGAACATAAAGTTGTTAACAAAATTTACATCTTTCAACACAATATTCATAATAAACGCACAATAATCCAAACGTTTCCTGCAGTTAAATAATTAAACTAACCGTGAAATCGTGTCTAACTTCGCAGAAACTATCGTGTGCACAGTTTTCCTGTTTACCATTTTTTTGAACCCAAAGTTAATTGGTTTGCGGGTTTGGTTAGAATTATGATGAACTCGTCACGCGAACGAGATAATTCATCATATGTATAAAAACTTGTGAATATTAAAAATCTTATTGCGCAGTATCGCGCACTCACGGTGACTGTAGTGCTGTAGTCTTGGGTTCGATTCGGGCTCAGGTTTATTTTTGTTCGAGCAACTCCAAGTGACCGCTCTCCAGTTCAATGGTAAACGGAGAAGAGTCCAACAAACGGAGAAGAGTCGGACAACTAACGAGACGTAATTATGGAGCCACGTTTAGCCGGCATATTCCATCGCATGATGTGATAGGGGCGAGCTTATCGCCATATCGGGCAGAAATTCCATACTCCGGGCTGATACTGATTAAAAAACCCAATAGCACTTTGCCCGACCCGGGGATTGAACCCGAGGTCTGAGCTTTTCAGTCGCATCGTAATATAACTACGTCAATAAGGCATTCGAGGTATGAGTAATGACAAAAAGAATTTTTATTGTTAATTAATTACATTTCAGCATAGATAGTTTTGTCCCATCATTTTTTGCATTGCATTATGCTCGTCATCTTGAAACAAAGATTTAAACCACGTACCAAATTGTTATTACCATATCGTTCTAGCTGAAACTTGATAGAGCTTGCACAATCGATGCGATAGAAATAAACAAGACGGTAATATCTAGAGGTACTTGCACATATGAAACCTACATCGTAATCTCCTATCTTTAGATAACAGGAAGACTACTATAGTATCGATTTTAAATATTAGCAAGACGTTACAAAATAAATCCACCGTCGCGATGAGATCAAAGCGTGTTCTTTCATTATTTCATTTCACTCCAGTTTGAAATACTGCCGTGACACCGGACCATTCATAACCCCACTGTGCATTCTTAACGTTTGAGTATTTCTGTACACACGAAAAACTTCACTGTTAATTTATTATTTTTTATGTTTGTGAATTATGGTTCTGTACAATGTTGAAGAATAGTTGGAATAAAGAAGTCTGAGCTATTTTGCAGCTACTACCTTGAAAGGATACAAATATATGGATATATTTCGAAGAAGTCGACACTCTATATGGACTCCTCTCCGCTTACCAGCAGGTCCAGTAGTCACTTTCCCATGCCAGTATAAAAAAGAGTATAAACTGCAGCGTAAATGGTGTATGCCTCCATAAATTTCAGTCTTATCATATAGATGGCGACCATCGCCATTAAATACTCGCTCGCCATTACATTATATCGAAAATATCACCAGTAAGTTGGGACCTATTCTGGACTACTTCTGGAATAGTGATGTCTTCATATGGTGATACTGCCTCTTAGAGATTTCATTGTTACATGCATTTATTGTATCTGGTGAAAGCCTAAACCTAGACGACTCATAAGGGGAGGTGAAAGTGTCACCTAGTGACTAGTGGACAGATTCATTTTCAGGGCCTCGTTCGCTATATGATTGGCGCTCTGAATCTAAAGTGGTCTGAAAATAAAACCCAGGACCTCACCCACTAATCTATTATACAGCTTTACGGCCACTAGACATATTATATTCAAATTAAAACCATAATACAACATTCAAGCCACGAACAACACCGATCTCTAAATCACAAAAACGTGCCAAAACAATGTGCACGTAAAAAGAATAATACAAAAGCGACGGGACCGCTAAAGTATGTATGTGTTACACGTAATGGACGTATTAATCATTCTCGGGCACGTCCCGGTACGTCCCGGCCGTCTCGGCCCGTCACTGAACCGGTGAATGTACCCTGAAAACGACGTACCCTTTTAGGTTATGACGCCGTATTGAGAATCAGAGTTAATATATTAAAAAAAATACAATACCCGCCCTGTATTATGTACTGTCCCACTGCTGAGCACGGGCCTCCTCTACTTCTAAGAGAATTTAGGCCTTAGTCCACTACGCCGGCCTATTTATAATTGGCAAACTTCACATACCTTCGAAATTCTTATAGAGAACTTCTCAAGTATGCAGCTTTCCTCACGATGTTTTTCCATCATCGTTAAAGCGAGCGATAATTCACAAAGAATATACAGATAACTTTTTAGAAAAGTGAGTTAAATTAAACTTTAAGAGATCCTTTTTTGGTATTCAACTAAGTAATATAATAAAACTCGTACGAAAAACGCTTGTATATTCTAGAAGCCCCAGTTTAAACTATGGAATCTATTAGTCATGGGGCATCGTCAAATCTTAATTACTGTCGAACCAATCTTACTAATATTATAAATGCGAAAGTTTGTGAAAATGTTTAATGTTTTTTATGCCTGTATGTTTGTTAGAAGTAAACGCAAAACAACTGAACGGATTTGTATGAAATTTGGCACACGGGTAGACCATATCCTGGATTAACATATAGTCTACTTTTTATTCCGGTAATTAGCTCCCTCTCCGGTAATTATTCATCCGAATAAATATAGTCCAAATAGGTACAAGATGTAAATTCGTTCGAAAGGAGTCTGTTTCTGATTAAAGCTTTCAGTTACAATATATTTCTATAAGTGAATATTGTTATAAACATTTCAGTGGTTTCGGTGATTACCTCGCATATCCAAACTCACAAGCCATACAACTTAAATTGTATAAGTAATAATACTTTTGCAAGCATAAAACTATTTTCCCAAAATAAAATTCTCAAATACGAATAAAATTTAGTCGTAAATACTTTCTATTAGCACTCCATTTTCGTTATTATTGACTTCCACGGATTAACTCTACAAACATTGATTTATAAAAAACAAATTTTTGTTCTTAAATCAGTGCCTACAAACTATTTTAACCTTTTTATTTCTTACGTCTAAATGGGAAAGTAGCTCTGTCAATCCGTCTGTCTGTTACGCTTTCACGGATGAACTACTAAACCAATTTCGATGAAATTATGTACGGATATAGTTTCAGACCCTGGGGAGGACAAAGGTTACAGTCTATACCGGGAAAATATATAGCGGGATATGTGTCCCGAAAAAACTTATTTAAACCGAACAGACTGCCAAGACGAATGTCCGCATGTTCAAAACCCAAGGGCTAACTTTTCTTTTCACTGACTTTTCTAACAACTTATATGTGTATTCTTTGTGAATTATCGCGTGTAACGGTGAAGGAAAACATCGCGAGGAAACCAGCATACCTGGGAAGTTCTGTATAAGAATTTCGCAGGTATGTGAAGTCTGCCAACCCGCACTAGGCCAGCGTGGAGGACAATGACTAAACCCCTCAGTTGTAGAGAAGGCCCGTGCTCAGCATTGGGCAACATATAATACAAGGCTGGTATAGTATGGTATGGACAAAAACCTAATCCCTAATTCATATAGAAGTCCCGAACCCAACAGTGTTGCATTATACCATACTCTAATAATACCCTAATTCGGTGTACATAAAGCCAAGCTTCCAATAAACCGATAAAAGCCATGATTTCTAAATAGCTATTTATTCAATATTTATATTAAATAATTTTGCATTAGCTCGAAGCTTAGTTCGCGGTAGACGAGTATGGTAATCCGCTTATGTCTACGAACGCCATAGAGTAGTAATATACAGATGAGAAAGTCATGCAGGATTTTATAAGGGTCAGTTTCATCATAAAGTTCCAAATGACTGTCTGACATTTTTATTGTCGAATTAATAGATGCAACTCAATTTTGCTCTGAAGTGCGATATCAGCTGAGACGCTATCAAATTAAGGTCAGCATCTTAAGATAGTCGCTATTTAATAAAACCATTTTAACATTAGCTCAAATTACATCTCAAGTTAAAATGTGTGACGGATTTTGATGACTAAGTTTTCTTTATGTAATAGCGCTTACTCAGCTGAGCTTTTACTGGTGGTAGAACTCTCATATGTAAGAATCCGTCTGGGTGGGTACCACCGCAATGTTCATTTCTACCGGCAAGCAGCAGTGTGCATGCACTGTTGTGTTTCGGTTTGAAGGGCATTGTAGCCAGTGTAACTACAGGACATAATGAGACTTAACATCTTATGTCTCAGGATGACGAGCGCAATGGAATGCCACACAGTACTTTGTAACTCAAGGTGCTGGATGGTATTTCTACTGTTTATGGGTGGTCGTATCGCTTACCATCAGGCGAACGGCATGCTCGTCTCGTCATTCAATGCCATAAATAAAATAAAAAAATGAGAACAATGTCTTAAATGACATATCAAGCTTGGTTTATTAAATAATGCAACACATTAAATATCTACTTAAGATTTAGCTCAATCGTGAGATTTAATTATTAATACCGCCCTTAATACTATTAAACGAATAAATTACTAGTGACTTTTTCTGGCAGATATTTCTATTCGAGATGAGAAACCAGAACTATTAGTTATACACACACACACACACACACACACACACACACCACACACACACACACACCACACACACACACACACACACACACACACACACGCGCGCGCGCGCGCACACACACACCTTTTATCCCCTAAGGGGAGGCAGAGGCGCAACTAATGCACCCACTTTCCTCTGCGCGTATTCCGTTCCATGATGTAATAGGTGGCGAGCCTATCGCCATACCGGGCACCAATTAAAGACTCCGAGCTGATACTAAATAGAAAAATCCTATAGAAAAACTCAATATCACTTTGCCCGACCCGGGGATCAAACCCGAGACCCCAGCATTGCAGTCGTACCGTAATACAACTACGCCACCGAATCAGCCTTTAGTTTATGTGGTGGATGAATTCCGAAGGCTATCACGGACTTATCAGCATCGGGGAAATCAGCCCTTAGACTTTTAGACGACTGGCATCAAAGGGAGAAAAGCTATAGAGAACCGATAGATAAGATATAATTTATTATGTATATAATAGGATATGTTGCAATTTAATCAAAGATTTTTATTTTTACTTCATGAAGCTTTAAAAACGTAATATGTAAAATTGGTATTTTCTATTTATAAACATATAGCTTTTGCCCGCGGCTCCGCCCGCATGTATTAGTTTTTCCGGGATAAAAGTCCCGCTTTATATTTCCCGGAATAAAAAGTGGCTTATGTGTTAATCCAGGATATGATCTACCTGTGTGGCAAATTTCATCGAAATCCCTTCAACAGTTTTTGTGTGAAAGACTAACATACATCCATACATACAAACTTTCACGTTTATAATATTAGTAGGATTTACCTACCGCTTTGCTCTACGCGTGTAAATTATATTTATGTCATTGCTTCTACAAGACCCATTGTTTTGAGAGCATGTTCTATTTAATTTTGCGCAAAGAACTTCCTTACTTTTCAAGCGAAATCGGAGGAGAACACCTATAGAGGTGCTCCTTCTAAACCCATAGGTGTTTACAAGCGCGGTTCTTTTAGTGATTATAGGTAATTGGTGTCATCTGGAGCATGCAAAGTGTCATCATCATCAGCCAGATGAATTCCAGTGCAGAACGTAGCCCTGCCCTAAAGATTTCAGACCTGTTAAAAGGGGCCTCCATCGTTTTCCAGCGAACTTTATCAAGTCGTCTGTGTACCTTACAGAATATAATAAGATATATGGAATTTCCTTAACACATGCCTTTTACCCGGAAGATAAAGGCACGTTTAATAAATTCACCGTTTAACCAGCCAATATTTCTCATAGCGTAACAGGAGACGAGCCTATCTCCTCTGTCAAAAAATTTGGATCTCAATGTACTTTCCGAATCAAAATTGTTACATATTTGATTGGCTGTTGATAAATCATACAAAAGATACCCTAAAGACGTTGCTATAAGATAAAAAACCGATCTACACATCTGCAAATTGGTTTTTATTCTATGACATAGAGTGGAAAGGGTTCAGTGAACATTCTGTGAGAGCGCCTGCCGTGTTACCCAACTGTGCTTATTGGAGAAAATATTAAATAACGCTCCCTGCACGCCCTAACCACTAAATTGACAATCAACCCTGTTCTGAGGATGCTACGCTCTGATTTACTCTTAAAGCTTTACATAACTAGATCTTAGATGATGTAAGTACTAGAAAAAATAAAATCAGACAAATTTCTATCGAAAAATTTAGGGTCTTATAGTCTATATGTGCTTCCAGCAACCGAATGAGGCATCTCTAACTTTAAACTGTTTATAATTAATTGAAGAGTTATCACTAATTAAAACACGTAGCTACATGTAAAAATCAGTTTAGATAGTATAATTTGAATGAATGTAATGTATTGAAAATAATAACATAATTACATCCTTCCCACTCATACAAACTTCAATCAAAAACACCCGCTACGATTACACAATGAACTAACATTAACATTAAGAGTGGTGTGCGCCTGTTGAAATAATGCGAGCAATTTACAACAAAATAATTTGCCGTTTCGCTTATGTTAGGAACCGCACCGCTGTGTTACTATAGTGTATTTTATTTTTGAATCATAAAGTTAATTGGTATTTAAGCATTCATTAAGTAGAGAGACGAACGAGAGACATTTCAGTTTATATTGTTGTGAAAATATATGGGCACTCTTTTCTAGTTATGCAACTGAATAACGGGAATCGTCCCCTAGGTCTAGTGGCGCAGTATATAATATGAGCTATTAATAGAGAGACCCGGGCTCTAATTCGGAGAAACTGTGCAAAACGTTTACTTTTTGTTCAGAAATTGGTCCTTCAAAAAAGATCTTCGTTAAGCATGCCGCTGGTATTAAAAACTATTCCACATTGTTTCAGCAGCATACTTGTAAATAGTATGATGCGCCGACGGGCGACCCTGAACTGAAGGGATAAGGGCAGGTGGAATACAACTGAATGACGAGATAAGTTACTCCCGCACGTCGCACTTCAAACAACAAAGGTCTACCTTTCTCTGGTTTGCGCTCATTGTCCAGACATATTACATATTCCATTTCACTTACGAGAAGGTGAGCTGCTTCCTCGTTTATCTAAACAAAAGCAAACCTAAACATATCTGCAAACAAGAACACGCAACAGAACAGCGCAACTCGCAAACCCGCAAACTCGATATAAATGAAATAAATCACGCCGAGTCAGCGGAAACGCGCGCTGAGTAATTTAAAAAGGTAAAAACGCAGTCGTTAGATTGCGGATAGGGCAGCGTCAGCAAATATATAACTCTCACTATCGGCCACTCACCGCTGTGGGTTTGTCAGACTGCAGCCGGCAGCGAGCGCGCGACGTGCTTCTAGATGTACCGTCGGAAAAACAGATACTTTTACATGGTATCATTGCTTGTATCTACTTTTAATTACATATTTTTGTAATAACTTTGGTCAATAAATTTTCGAGAACATTATTATAAGCTACTTATTTTTCTTTTCTCATAAAACATATTTATAGTTAAATACCATCTACTTAAACATTAAAGAGGTGTTATATATGGTTAAAGACTAAAAGATAAGTCAAAAAGTACAGTTACAAAATCTTCCATCAATCTATTTCATCTTTCATCAATCCTATTAGACAAACAAAATACATTTCAACGAGTAGATTTTACGGTACAGAAATTGCCTTAATACATACAAATTTTACACCTGCCCTATAAATTTTTACCTTTAAAAAATCTATTTTCCTTAGTTTATCTGCGAACCGTACACAATACTTACGGCGGCATCCCCTCTCGCCCAGGAAATTGAGTGAATGTTTTCCAATTTAATCGCATCTGGTGTGATACTTTAAAACGGCTTCGTGTTTGTTTCCCAAATAGTGGGGGAAGGGGACTGGCACTTAGGTCAGAACGTGAACAAATTACTTTTGGCAGGATTTTCAAAATTGAACGAACTATACTGAGTTCAGACGATCGAATTGGAGACAGGTGTTAGTTCTGATTATGGACACATCCTACTAATATTATAAAGGCGAAAGTTTGTAAGAATGTCTGGATGTATGGATGTTTGTTCCTCTTTCCCGCAAAAAGCTATTGAACGGATTTCCATGAAATTTGGCACACGGGTAGATCATGTCCGGGATTAACACATAGGCTACTTTTTATCCCGGGAAATCATAAAGCGGGACTTTTATCCCGGAAAAACTTTTTAACGCGGGCGGAGCCGCGGGCAAAAGCTAGTTAACACTAAAATTGCTTATGTTTTATGTTTCGCGATGTCTATTGATAGATAGAGGCAATAATCTATAATACTGATCGTCAATATACAGCTTACACGGGGGGGCAACGCCAGAAATTTATAGCCTAAAAAAACATTGTACCTCTTTAAGGACATTGCGCGCTCGAAGGGTTGTGAGATTTTGGCATAATTAAAGCTCATAATTAAAGAAGGATTGCAGAAAAATAAAAGTATGTATAATATGTGGAATTTCAATCATAAATTTGTGTTTAAAAAACCTGACGTTTAAACCAACAGTCACGTGTGGACTGTTTCAGGAGCATTCCCCTTACAACCTCGCTCTCCCGAGTTATGGACATTAGAAAATAATAGTTATCTATAAATACGAAATTTTATATTATTTTCCTCATGCAGCTACAAAGCAACAAAATCGTTTTACCATTTACTAGGCGGTGCTCGCGGCTCCGCCTGCGTGATAAAATTGTTCCCGGATAAAAATCTTTTCCCGGGATAATAAGTAGCCTATAGCACTCAGGACTAATCTAGCTTTCTGTTGGTGAAAGAGTGCGTTCAACCAAACTTTACAATGTTAGTTTAGATTTCTGAAACACTTTAACACAGAAGCTACTAGCAATTACATCATTTATTAATTACTACATATTAATTACTAGCAATTACAATTACATCATCCTAAGCGCCTGTTTCACAAACAAGTAAATATTTGACGGTTATCGCATTATATGCCTTCCTAGCCAATTTCGGCCACGGTGGTCAATCTCATCGGAGATCAGCCAGGTACGCAGGAGATATTATAGTGCACAAGTGTGTGCGCAATACACAGGTGCACTCGCTATTCCTTCACTCTCATAGTCCGGTGAGATGGCAGACATGACCGGAGAGAGATCAGGCGCAGGACAACGAGTTTATGTGATCTAATCATATTATATAGCTAATGTGGATAGTATTCATTTTATTAGCATTTTTGGGAGCATGTATTACAGTGTTAAATGGTCGCCTTCTACATTTGTGATAAGTAGCATTTACTTAGACCCGTATTGACAAACTATACTGTACCGTATTTACTGGTGGTAGGTCTCTCATATGTACAAGTCCGTCTGGGTGGGTACCACCGCAATGTCTATTTCTACCGCCAAGCAGCAGTGTGCATGCACTGTTGTGTTTGTGTTTGAAGGACATTGTAGCCAGTGTAACTACTGGACGTAATGAGACTTAACAATTAACATCTTATGTCTCAGGATGACGAGCGCAGTGGAATGCCACCCAGTACTTTGTAACTCGAGGTCCTGGATGGTGTTGCTACTGTGATGGTCGTATTGTCTACCATGAGGCGAACGGCATGCTCGTCGCGTCATTCAATGCCAAAAAAAGCAAACATTTCTTACAGCCCAATATAATAATAAGTATGTTCTCAGTGCTTCTGACATGACAGCTTCCACTGCATAAACAAAGAGTCTCTATGATTGGTTAATATTATACAATTTTGCTTCAGTTGGCTGTCAGATAAATAAACGGCCAAAGAAAACTATGAAATTGTCGACATTGTTCGGGTGCAATGTGCGTCCCTATAGTGTTATTTTCGTATACGGATGTAAAAAAATGTGAAACGTATTAACCACACTACGCTTGCCTATCTCAATACCAAACCACACGTTCGTCTGAAGCTCTTCTTCCTGAACTAAACAAACGTCAGTTCGTTGTTACGTTACAAGTAGTCTAATTAAAACTATAATTACCATACCGCCTAGCAGCACGTTCTATATAACTTTAGTTAAAGGATTATTTATATGAATAATTTCGCTGGAATTTCTAAGTCACGTATGGAGTTAATTTGGAATGGTGTGAGAGGTAATATTGGAACTGTATAGAGTTGTTACAACCAAGTGTTCCGGTTGTTTCTTTTAGATTTCATTATGTCTGAAACGTTGATCTTTGATGCGAATTTCACTAAGTCAAATTCTGTTTTAAGTAAAATATTAGGCAGTGATCATCATCAAGTTTTAGGTAGACGGTACTTATCGGCCGACTCGCTGAATAAACAGTATAGATTTGAATTTAATGCTCTGATTGACATTTTAATTTTAGGAAAATTATTATATGTATTGTTTTTACTTATGCGTTACTTACTTACCTTACACTTAGTGCGAAAACAGATTAGCTCAGTGCGTAGCAAAAGGTTTAAGCATATATTCTATTCACTTGGCACACCTTTACATTTTTATGTTTAAAATTGCATCGTTTTCGCTTTAGACAAGGCGCTGTTGCCCGCCCCGCTGCACGCTCCATACACGCACTTTCAGAATTATATTATCAGAAAATCACACATAAATACATTAAAATACTATCAACTCTATATTATATACGATGTAATGTAGACCCACGATAGAGAAATAGTGTTCATAATTATGTTACGGAATTGTAAAGTACAGTAACACCGGGGGATCTTCATAAAATTAGTGTAATCTCTGTCCACCGTTACGTAACCTTCGTTGTGTAATGTGTTGTACATGTCTTATTAATAATGTATGTACATGATAATAGGTACGAAACGCAAACTGTCATGTTCGTATTATATTGTAGTTTAGTACTTACCCGGTCGACCTTTTTTTGTCGCTTTGAATGACAAGACGAGCATGCCGTTCGTCTGATGGTAAGCGATACGACCACCCATAAACAGTAGCAACACCATCCAGCACCAGCACTGCGCTCGTCATTCTGAGACATAGCATGTTAGGCCTCATTATGTCCAGTAGTTACACTGGAATCCAGTAGTTACCTCAAGTAGTTACACTGGTCCTTCAAAGCGAAACAATAGTGCTTGCACACTGCTGCTTGGCGGTAGAAATATACATTGCGCTGGCATTCAGACAGACTCTTACATATGAGAGTCCTACCACCAGTAAAACACGACGAGCTGGCTCAATCACACTTTTTGATAACTACTGCGCTCATCAAACTGTTTTAAATACGGGCACGGCGCTATGACGCTACACCTGATGGTAAGCGGAGTTGTCCAGATAGAGTGCCGACTGACGAGCGATGAGTCCCCTCGTCAGTTGACATAATTATGCCGGCCTGATTGAACCGGATATACACAGGATGATCCGGGGGTCACGGGTGGGCGGAAGGGGTCGTCCACCCATTAGTCTAGCCAACTTTTGTGACCCCCGTGATGGACGGCAGCGTGGAGGTTAGGCCTCACGCTGCCTTTGACGCCGGGGGCGTTCTTCGGTGTACGGGGGCTTCTGAGCCCCCGCAACAACAGGAGACGGACCGAAACAGCGGTAGGCGCAGGGGCGGTTGCGGACGACAACTTAGACGTGAGTCAGAGGAAGCCCGCAGGCTTCCCTAATGCGCCGAAGATGGCCACCGCGGAGTTTTGGTTGGTATGCCGTGCGATGTACATAGGTTAGGGACCGGGCGGCTCAACGTCAGGTCGTAAGGCACGGTGAACCCAACATAACCGCTCAGTCGTTCCCCTTGAACACTGGGCGGTAGTAATAAGTCACTATCGGCGCGTAAAAAAAAAAAAAAAAAACAGTTACACTGGCTACAATGCCCTTCAAACCGAAACACAACAATACATGCACACTGCTGCTTGGCGGTAGAATATCGACAATGCGGTGTGACCCACCCAGACGGACTCTTACATAGGAGAGACCTACCACGAGGTATATATCCTCCAGATATTTCAAATCAAATCAAATTTATTTATCAAAAAAAGAGTACAGTGTTTTCCTTATGAACTAAGAAATATTGCTATTAAATCTTTACATAAAAATAAAATAAAATTAGATCATAGGAAATTAACACACGTTGCTTGGTCCCTACACTAGGCACTGCCTGTATCGTAGGCGACCAATTTACATTCCAAGTTACTTGGAAAATAAAATTAAACGAGAAACATCAATGCAAGCTTTATAATATATAGCATAATTAACGTTTGGTTCTGTGAGCGTGTGTATGAGTATGTGGGTGGGTGTGTAGTGTGTACGTGTACATGAATATAAACGAGTGTGTGTGCGTGATTGTTGTGTATGGGTGTGTTTGTTTGTGTATATTTCTGTGTTTACTTTGAGTGGACTCTAGTTGTCTACCAGACTACTTTAATTAGTGCTTCAGTGTCACTGTATTCAAGGGAATATAACCACTTCTGGACCTTAAGTTTTGTTTCTCTCACTGAACAATGTTTTATTAAACATTTTGCGTTTACTTTGTTATATATGTAGGGGTGAAGAAAAGTGCTGAATCTTCTTGCAAAAGACGTGTTAACTGTTGGTGTCGGCAGTTTGTATATACGATCGAGTAACATATTTTCATAATTATCCGAAGCTAAGACGGTTCGATGCATGTTTAGCATAACCCTCAGGATAAACAAACTTCGGACTGAAAGAACTTGTATTTCTTTATAAAGACTAGTGGTTGGATACATTAGCGGTTTTTTAAAGGTCACTTTGAGCACTGATCGTTGTGCTCTTTCTAGGAATATCATATATGACGCTGCTGCTCCACCCCAAATTATAATGCAATACGATATTATAGATTGACAGATTGCAAGATAAACAGTTTTAAGTAGTTCAATGGACGCTGAAGTGCGCAGGTTTTTAAATATGTAAATTAATTTCCTAACTCTATTTGCTGACATTATTAGGTGCTGCTTGAAATTCAATGTTTCGTCAATTAATACGCCAAGATATTTAATACTGGGAGATTTACTGATACAGTTTAGAGTTTTATGACAAGTATGAATTTTAATATTTTTATTATTAGGTGGTGCCGATGCTTTAGTTTTATGAAAACAAATATATGTAGTTTTTAATAAGTTAAGAGTCAATAAATTATTATGTAGCCAAGTGGCAATGTTTTTCATTCCTCTTTCGGCAACCTCAAAAACTTCCGACCAAGTGTTTGCATAAAAAATTACAGCCGTGTCGTCTGCATAACATATGATATCAGAATTACTAACGTTGGTTTTAATATCATTTATATATAAAGTAAATAATATAGGACCTAATATGCTTCCCTGTGGAACGCCGTATTCTAGAGTACATGCGTTGCTTTTATCTTGATTGATTTTGACACATTGTTTACGATTAATTAAATAACTACGGAACCAATTAAGGCCAGTGCCTCTAATACCAAGAAGCTCCAGTTTTCGCAATAATATAGGAATACAGACCGTATCGAACGCTTTGGTTAAGTCGAGAAATACGCCTATACAAGCCTGCTTTTTGTCAAGCTTTTCGATTTCTTTACGATTTATCCTCTCACTTTAGTATTAGTAACCAGTCCATACTCCAAGACCTCGGCATTAAACAGCGATTGTCTTCTATGGTGCAGTCTCGCATCCTCACGACTTTCGGACACGTATCGCGGCGTGGAGAAATGTCCATCGAGCGCCTTGTGGTGAAGGAGAAGGTCGAGGGCCCACGGGCGCGAGGGAGAGCGCCGATGCGATGGACGCACCAGGTCAAAGCTGTACTGGATGGTTCACTATATACGTGCACCAGGAAAGCAGCAATCAGAGAGGATTGGCGCAGAATTGTCAAGCGAGCCACAAACCCTGACGTGACGACCACGACCACTCTGCCAAGAGTGTAACGACTAAGAAGAGTTTAGTATTTGTATTGTTTACATAAATATTGACGTTATAACGACCCTAACCAGATAGGTTTTTCAATTTTCCATTCAAACGACTCTGGTTTCACCGATCCATTTATATTTTGCACCAGTTTTTTTTTTATTGTTTACGTAATTATTAACGTTAAACGACACAAAGTTTTTCAATTCACCATTAAAATTTTGCACCATAAACAAGACTCTAATATTATCTCTCTCAAAAACAATCAAACCAACATCCCCAGAAGCAGTAGTAGTTGTTTCCCTGTAAATCGAACAGTTTAAGCAAACAAGACGATAACATTAAAGGTAAGCGCCATAAATTACGAAGCACATGATTTAACTAGTGCGAGCACCCAGCTCTCTGCATTTTTATTTCTTCGCACATTATCGTCGGGTACAGATGAGTGCACAAGTGTTTGAGATTTTTCATCACCTTAACAGCTATGAGTATTACATTGATTGGATCAGTTGTTTAGATTAAATGTTTTCAATTAGTTTTCACTTAGCTCCTAAAAGTGACTCTAGACCTAGGTTAGTAATTGAGACCTAATTTTTAGTAGCATATACCTCCTCGGCAAATGAACAAGTGGTTAGGCTGATGTTAAGTGCTCTAAACCATAAACACCCATTGGAAAATCCATACGAGGTGCTGCCCTTCTTAAATGAGGGAGGAATAGGAGAATAAACAGATTTCAAATTTACGATATATCTAAGTGCTGGTATTTTCAATACTCACGGTATAGAAGTCAGAACTCTCCAAATAGCCAAGCATCGCTGATTCTGAAAAAATATCTAATAACTTAACAAATATAATCAAAACATCAAACCAAGCTATTTAAATATATAGCTTAAACAATTGAGGGATGATATATTATATTTTTAGGTATTTAACCAGAATACAAAATATACACAGAGAAGAACTCAGTCACTTACGCACGCGACAGTACCCCCGCATATATTTGCCATAATATTTCGGCGCACCTCGGCCACACATTACCCGCCGCCGAAGTATAATGGTGACGATAACGGACGCGGCCGGGCCTAATCTAGCATCTGCATGCGCCCACCGGGGCCCGCGACCCACCTCATTGATTTACACGCTCCCTTTGTTCACAAAATGAATCAAAAAGCATCAACAAGATAGGAATGGCTTTGTGAACGCTTCTGTGATTTGTTGAATGCTGCTTTGTGTTTTTAAATGTCGATAACGATGATTGATTAATAAATTGATTGTGATTGGCGAAAAGGTCCCCTTCTTATGGTCACAACGGATACGAGATTTTTTATAAATTGATGTTATAGAAGTATTCCCTGTATGGTGTGTCTCTAGTACCTACACGATAATCCTTCGTAGTGGAGCTGGTGTCTATTTTTACTAATGTCGTACTTATATTATCCTTTATTATGTTACTTGATATGGAATCTTACAAGACGATGAACCCTCAGCGTCACACAGGGATTAGTAATCGAATTCTAAAGGTATTTGCTTTTTATCGACTGTGCCTGCGCTTACCATCAGGCATGCTTTTTGCTTCTCTCGTCATTTTAGAATACCCACGGTCTATGTGTATTTGTTTAATGTATTCAAATTACAATACTATTCTAATGAAATGGAGCGCAGCGTTCTAGGTGTTAAATTAACAGATCACGTTTGAAACGCCGAACTGCGCTCCATAACACAAATTGCAGATGTAGCTCAGAAAGCTGCTAAGGTTAACTGGAACTGGTCACGTCAGTCGTATGCTTGACGAGCTCTTTTTTTATTGCATCGAATGATGAGAAGAGCATGCCGTTCGCCTGATGGCAAGCGATACGTCCGTCCATAAACAGTAGCAAAACCATCCAGCACGTTGAGTTACATAAAACGGTAAGGCATTCCTCTGCGCTTGTCATCTTGAGACATAAAGTGTTAAGTCTCATTATGTCTAGTAATTACACTGGCTACAATGTCCAACATTGAGACATTATAGGCTAATGCAATACAATGCTATTCTAAAATCACTCAACTTGCCTGTCAAATTTATCTTAGCAAAGTCACACATCCGCGTATATTAATAAATTCACAGGAGACTTTAAATCTACGAATTACCAAAATGTAATACAATAAGAAATCTCGAATCTGTTTAGCAGACGGGAGTGTGACAGGCGACGTCCCTCGGGAACCCCGAAATGTCTACAACGAAATGCGTTAATTACGTTAAAGTAAATCACACGAAGACGTATAGCTGACTATAGTGTATGGGCCAGTAAGCGAGCGATGAGTTTGATGCCTTTCTGAACTTATAAAAAGATTGTAGACATGTGATTTTGCAATTTATTATTGGGAAAGTGCTCTTAGAAAATCTACGCCAATATTTCTAGAATTTACAAGACCACTATAATCCAACTTCTATTCTAATATAATAAACGCGAAAGTCTGTGAAAATATTTGGATGTTTTTATGATGTAAACGCAGAAACAACTGAACGAATTTGGTTGAAATTTGGCACATGGCTAGTTCATATCCTGAATTAACATATAGGCTTTAGAGAGACTTTTTATCACGGTAATTTGCTGCCGAAGGGAGTAATAGATATTTTTATCAGATTCTTTATGTAGATGAGACAGGCGTCGTACTGTGTGTTAGCGAATTTTGTAGCGGGAAAGGTTTTTTGCGCGGGCGAAAATATATACTTGACTCATGAACAGCCTTATTTAAACGCTATTAGTGGGTACTAATTATATTGTCTAGAGACGACACTCATAAAAGTATTTATGTTTTAGCCATTATTTCTGTTGCCATATTAACTAACAGTGCCTACCTGCAATCAATATGTCTAACATAAAAATCGCTGCAACCGTGGCCCGATCCTGAGGGAATTCGCATCCCGACACGGAACGCAGTGGATCCCTGATTTATGCGAAACCCATATAAATGCAATCTGCTTAATTGCCGACTACAATCGCACCTAACATTAGATAACCATTATTCTATACGGTACTAAGGTATTACAAGTAAGAAATATACTTTACTCCTTTATCTATTAAGGGAGAAATGCTAAGTATTAAAAATGTGATTTTGAAAAATGATTTTACGTCATAGCACAACGCTTCTTTCTCTAGGGATAGGCAGATGTGTAAAACACCCACATGTCACCAGCCATGACTTGTACCTATAGGGAACTAGCTAGATGCCAGTTGTTGGGCACAATTCCAGACTGTGGGCTGCTATTGAGCAGAAAACCTTGTAGTGAATATAAAAATTTGTGAGGTAGGTAACAGAAACAGTTTAAATTTACGTCATCTATTTAGTTTATTTCGGGAAAATCGAAATGTAATTCTTATAATAATCGCAATATTATAATTGATCGTAAAATCAATTGCTCATAATCATTCAAACATTCTCTCATTCACTCACTCATTCTTCCGTTCATTCATTTCATCCTAGTGCCATTCCCCGCCGCCTGCTTCAGTTTACAAAATATATACTCTAGTATAATATGTAAGTCAGTAAACAAACTGGCAAATTTAAAAATTACATGAAAATTGTACGGAAATGAACAATTTTGATAAATTATATAGATAAACGTTCACCATTATGATCAACCATTCGTTCGGCGATTATTTTGTGGCGTGCGTAAAACCATAACGGTTAATTGTTGCCTTCGTTTTCTGTGTCAATTTGCTTTGATAAACCAATTTGCTGCGATACCATCGAAATGATACTAATCAGCCGTATTTAGGGGTGCTGAAAGCTCACTAACTCTATGGGTAATAACTCATTACTCCAGAAACCTGCATTTTATCATTTAGTATAGTAAGAGACAATAAGATATTTCAAGCACGTAGCCTAGAATCGAATTTAATGTATAACTAGCTCTTGCTTGCATCTTCGATCGCGTGTAAATTTTTTTCCGGGATAAATTCCCGCAATATATTTTCCCGACATAAAAGTAGCCTAAAACCAGTCAACCTTCAGTTGTTTACCATAATTTTCTTCATGCCAAATTTCATCGAAATTCGTTCAGTAGTTTATCGCATACTGATACAAAGGCGGCGGGCGACTGGATAAGGAAGGAAGGCCTAAAGTACTTTTTTTGGAAAAATCACCCAAAAACTGGTAAATAATAAGACTGGTAGGTATATCATTAAATATTCCTGTAACACATATTATTCAATTGCTCAGTTAGTCCTTTGTTGGGAATACTCTAATAAATACTTTAATTTGACTTCATTAGTTATAGTTTATATTTGTATTTTTTTTAATAATATACTACTACATACTATAATTATTACAAACCAAATACAACCAACCTCCTTAACATTAACTTCACATAAGTGTCTATCCATTACATTTAACACTTTTAATTCTACCTTCGGATAATCGCGTCAATGCGAGTGCACCCTCGCGAGGGTCGCACCTGATCTGCCGAAAATATACGCCTTTGTTTTGGATGAAAATCGAAAAAACATCGCGCTCATTAGTGGAAGGTGTAAGTAACACGGGGGTGAAACGTTAGCGCGTATTCTCAGTCTTTCGATATTATTCGACTGTTTGTCGTGTCCTCAGTTGTGGGGAAATATGTTATTTCTCTCTCAGTAATACAGCAATAGCCTAGTTGGGAGTGGATCGGACTGCCAAGACGAATGACCGCAGGTTCAAAACCCAAGGGCACACACCTCTATCTTTTCTAAAAAGTTATGTGTGTATTCTTTGTGAAATATCGCTCGCTTTAACGGCGGTGGATAACATCGCGAGGAAACCTGCATACCTAAATAGTTCTTCATAAGAATTTTTACGGTATGTGAAATCTGCCAACCCGCACTAGGCCAGCGTGGTGGACTAAGGCCTAAACTCTTTCAGTTATGGAGGAGGCCCGTGCTCAGCAGTGGGACAGCATTATAATCATCATCATCAGCCACATAATTGAGTGAAAATCTACCTGCCTTTTCAATATTGTAGTCTGTGTAATCGATCTAGATAATCATCATCATCAGCCACACGACGTCCACTGATTAACACAGGTCTCCGCTAAAGATTTCCAAACGGACCTGTCAAAAGCGACCTGCATCTAGTATTATACTTAGGCTGTTATAAAGTTTCCACATTACTAAAACTAGTAGTGCTCGCGGCTCTGGAAAAGTTTTTCCGGGACAAAAATATTTCCCCGGGATAAAAAGTAGCCTATAGCACTCAGGAGTTATGTAGCTTTCTATTAGTGAAAGAATTTTCAAAATCGGTTCAGTAGTTCCTGAGATTAACGTGTTCAAACAAACAAACTCTTCATCTTTATAATATCTAAAATTCCTACACGAACTAACATAACCGTGGCGTGTAAGAAGTAATTTGAATTCAGTAAGTTTATTCAAATAAGTTTTGTCATTTGGAATATGAGAATTTGTATATCATCCATCAGTTTCTCATACCTTTGAAATCACTTCTTCACATTACGATTTTCATAAGAGAATAGGAATATATTATTGTCATACTTCTGACAAATAGAACATCGCATTTATACCAATAATACACCCCCAAACGTTTTTAATTTGTACTTGAAGTTAAAACCTTAGAACACACGAGATGAAGGACTTGTAAAATAGACAAAAAGAGATTTTTTATTCACAACAAGGGTCCAACCCTCCATGGCGGATGACAACCATTTTACATTTTGATACCGAAAAATGGTCGTGCACTTTTTGCTGAATTTGCTCGCTTGCACATTTCGAGTTGTGAATAAAATTTCAATAAATTCTTTAGTATGCTCCTTTAGAAATGGCAGTGGGCGGCGAAAGCGGCCGACGCGACGCCCGGCGGCGAAAAATCTGGAATAGTTTCGATAGACGCCAAAATAGCTCCTGTTTAAAAAATAATACCCTTCTACTACTATAATGTAACAGTTTTAAAAAATCTTCGCATAATGAAAGAATATATTATAATACAGCTGATAAAGTCCCTGATAGTATATTTCGGAACTTATCCGCAATATAAACTACAGCTTTTGACTTCACAGCTGTTGAACAAAAATGTAAATAAATTAAAAAAAACAGATAGCGATATATGTAAGATTTTATGAGGAACCGGTGAAACATATCCTTACAAATGAAGAGTATGGATCATTAGACGGTTTTAAACGTCACCAACGTCTAAAAACTGATAGACCATGAATCGAAACAAGTACTCATTTAGAAGCCAACGAAAATATTTCCAGTACATTGCATGCATTAACAGAAGTATTGCAGCCTTGCCCTGGCCGGGACCAAGGTCTCGTTTTACAGCGTTCAGTAATGTAGCTACGTAGCAACGCTCACTCGTTTCATGGTAGGGGGCATAAACTAATGGGGTAGATAGGACAGACCTACATTATGAGGTTTTTGTGCCTAAATTGGAATATTTATTTTATGTGAATAACTGATAAGACACTCTTTGAAGTTTAAGGAGTTTAAGCTATTTGTGGTTACACCAGCCCTGTATTATTATACTGCCCACTGCTGAGCACGGGCCCCCTCTACTGAGGGGGTTTAGGCCTTAGTCCACGACGCTGGCCTAGTGCGGGTTGGTGGACTTCACATACTTTCGAAATATTATAAGGAACTTATACTTAGCTTAACACTTGAACACTTGAACTTAAGCTTACTGCATATTAGGTATGCAGGTTTCCTCACGATGTTTTCCTTCACCTTTAAAGCGAATAATAATTGATAAACAATACACACGTAACTTCGAAAAGTCAGAGGTGTGTGCCTTGGGTTTCGAACCTCCGGACATTGTCTCGGCAGACCGTTCCATTCCCAACTAGGCTAACGTCCACTTATTTATTTATTATTTGTGGTTAAGTTTAAGCTAGTTGTAGGTTTTAGAAAGATACATAAATTATCATCATTACAAGTTGCACTTGTAGGCATTGAGGAACCATTCTTTCTTTTCCTTCAAACCGTTTGTTCTTTACTTTTCTACCTCGGTGGTAGAAAAGCCAATTTTCACGGGCTATCCCTTCTGCATGTCGTTATTCTTCGCCCACCAAGTCCGTGGGCGGTATAGCTAGCGGGTCGAAACGACCTCGTGCAGTATGCAAGGTCTCGCATCCTTGTCTCTAATTTAACTTCGAAGGAAATGCACCGGGGGGTTATGATGCTGTTATTTCAACCATTTGTTTAATAACGCTGTTTTGTCGAGTTTGTTGATTGGTTAAGGAGTCCTGTTCGCCTCCAAGTGGTGAATAGGCTATGGAATAAGAGGATTCGATTCTTAGGTCATTCACACTGTATTTTTTAGCTTTGCTCTCAATTAACTGCATAGAGAAAGACGTAAGATAGTTGTATAAATTAAGGCAAATCATTTCTGCAATATGTGTAAAAGTGTGTTAAGTCCACACTGGAGAGGCATAAGATCATAGGGAGACAAAAGTCACATTAAAGCTGTGATTCCGTAGGACATCGCACACGACGGCAAATGACGCGCGGCAAGTGACGTCCTGCCGGGCGTCATTTACCGTCGTGTGCGGAATCGGTCTCATACAATTTAATACTGCTTAGTAGTGCCGTCTGCCGTCGCGGCACATGTCGTCTGCCGTCTGCCATTGCCGTCTGCCGTCTGCCGCGTCCTGCGGAATCACAGCTTAAGGGTTAATGAAAATAATTTTATAGATAGTTTTTCCATCTACCATTTCATGCATGAAAATACTCGACGAACCATGTGACTGTACTAGTGATCCCTTACCCCTACAGTCAAGCGTAAGTTTACAAGTAAAAAAAAACATTAAGCAATTTCATAACCGCTCCAAAATCAAACTATATAACCAAAAAATACCTAACCAAGGAATAAACAACTCAACATATAAGGGTAAGTAGGAGTCCGCTAACTCGGTAATCCATCCAGGTAGACCCTCGGGAAATTGTCAAATGATATTTTCCACATATAATTCTGTGATGAGACCGATTCCCGTTTGACTTTTGACCTTATTTAGACTAATATTACCATTTTGTGGTCCAAAGATTGAGGCTGCGGGCGTTTTGTTTCTTATATTTAACTCGAATGACTAAGGTGGAGACCTGGTTTTCTTTATAAAGTAAGCAATAATATGCCCCCAATTATGTAATGAAACTTATATTAGTGGTAATCAAATGGGTGAAACTCGACAGTCGAACTTAATATAATTCTAATACGTATCCTACTATCCTACTAATATTATAAAGGCGAAAGTTTGTAAGAATGTCTGGATGTATGGATGTATGGATGTATGGATGTTTGTTACTCTTTCACGCAAAAACTACTTAACGGATTTCGATGAAATTTGGCACACGGGTAGGTCATGCCCTGGATTAACACATAGGCTACTTTTTATCCCGGGAAAATATAAAGCGGGACTTTTATCTCGGAAAAACTCATTCACGTGGGCGGAGCCGCGGGCAAAAGCTAGTTTAAATATATAAATTATATTTTTCTGTACTCCTTTATATGAACTTTAATTATAACAAATTTCACACTCCTCCGCGCACGCAATGTGCTTAAAAAGAGCTACAAAGTCTTGTCTTTACGTATTAATATTCACGACTTCGCTCGCGTGATAAGCCTTTCCTGCCACAAAAGTACCTAAAACGTTGTACGACGCAAGTGCCATCTACTTAACGAATTAGGTCAAAAATATCCACTATTTCCCATAGGAGCAAATTACCGGGATAAAAAGCCTATGTGTTAATCCAGGACATGACCTACCCGTGTGCCAAATTTCATCCAGATCCGTTTTGTTGTTTCTCCATTTACTTCTAACAAACATATACATATCCAACCATTTTCACAAACTTTTCAATTTTTTATATCAGTATGAAGTAAGATTTAATCATATTCCATGTGTTTCATACGAAATGACTAGATGTTATTCAATACGTCTAACATTTACAGAGGTATCACTGTTTATTAGTAACGCTCACAATCTACAAAGACTACACAAATACACAGAGAAATGTCTCCATTCCATACTGCACAACCGAGCGTCTAGAAATCTCTATTGAAACATGCAGTTCCTATTCCTCGGTTCGGAATTTCGCTCAGATAATGTAGACATTTATTAAAAATCAATAGGATTCGATCTGTATTTCTCATTTTATGTAACTGAATGAGATGAGCAAGCTGACCTGATAACGTCACGACTGCCCATACACCACAGTTCACTTATTTGTAGTATAGCTACTATTTTACTGCTTATTACCACTACTATTTTCAAACTTTTTTTTAAACTAACTCGCTTACTCTGCCCGTGTTGACGCCCATTCCCGGGATATCGCGCAAGTCATAGGCCTATAACGCTCAAGGGTGATAGCTTCCTATTAGTAAAAGCATTACACAAACAGTGAGTAGTTAGAAATTATCCGTTAACAAATATAGATCATAAAATCAAATATAGATGTACACATTTTTAATTACTGATTACACCAATCCATGCTTTGTGTTTGCGATTCTTAAATTATTTGACGCGGGAAAAACGAGAAAACCATAATCAGCTAAAACATCGATTAGTTCCGTTCTCAGATACGGTTTTTCAGATTCAAAACTACTCAAAAACACAATTTTCAATCATAATAAATGCAAACTGGTGACTTTAAGGGCTACGAAATAATACCCAAGGTTTAGCTCCGAATAGAGTTCAAAACAAAGCGGGGATTGTAAGAAAATCTCACTGGGGCCCGTACCTTGCATTCGCTTTACCAAATTACTGAAATTTCATTCAGCTTGTGGGCTGCATGCGGATGTGCGATGAGGTTTTACGATTTTGGATGCGGTATTATTTGTTTTAAAAACAGACTATTTCTAAAACAGTGATTTAGAAATAGTCTGTTTTTAACTGTTAAATATGAGACGTGTTTCTAGTACAGCGTTTATTGTACGACTGACCTACCGACAATATAATATTTAGATGTAACACCTGCACCTTTAAATTAAACATTATATAACTATACAAATATGGTTCACCAATTTGTGACAATGCTTACATACTATTATTATGTTCTTAATATTATAGTAAAATTAATATTTGTGTTTTATGAAACGATTTTCGAACTTATTATGTTACACCTTACAATTAGTGAGTAAGTTATACAATGGATACAAATTATAATTATAAATATTACATACAAATGATAGTTAATCTAATGGCTCTATGCCATATCTCTGAACTGGTTTTCGGGTTCTTAATGGGTATCTTCGTTCTGCCATGGATACCTCATTATGAGTTTGTATATCCGGTGCCTGGGGTACCGGTACTGGTGCTGCTGTCACGTCGTCTCTCAATAATATTTGTGATTGTTCTGTACATTCTACACTTTTATTACATGAGTCGATTTCAGTTGTGGCTTTTGGCGAGACAAGTAGCTGACCAGTCTTATTGGGGCTGTCCTCACTTTTGGGAGGAAAAGCAAGTGAACTACGAGACTGTTTATGCGCTTTATCGTGCGATGAAACTGTAGGTTTATCTAGCAACTCGTATCTCCGCCTCAATTGATCAACATGCCGATGTACCTCTGTTCCAAGGCTAGATCTGACTGAGTAGTCTGAACTGCCTAGATCCCTAATGACCTGTCCTGCGACCCATTTATCTGACCCCCGATAATTTCTAAACCAAACTTTTTCCCCAGGTGCCAACTGACGGTGCGCCCCACCTGCTGCTTCCTCACTACGCCCTTGTCGGTTTTGTACCCGTGCCATTCTGTCCGGTTTCAACGCGTCTAATCTCATTCTTAAATTTCTACCTTGTAGTATTTTAGCTGGACTTTCCCCTGTGGTATAATGCTCTGTATTCCTATATGCTAAAAGAAATCTACATAATGCCACGTCGACGTTTAAATTTTGTTTCAATGCCTTTTTTATTACGCGTTTACATATTTTTACAGCATTTTCTGCGGCGCCATTCGATGCTGGGTGGTAAGGTGCACTAAAAATTTGTTCAATACCATTTCTCCTTAAAAACGTTTTAAATTCTTCACTACTAAAAGAAGTGCCGTTATCGCTTACTAACTGTCTAGGGATACCAAACTTAGACCAAATATCTCGTAATACTGCTATGACTGCTTGTGACGTTGTGCTTTTCATATTAATAGCTTCAATCCATTTAGAACAAGAATCAACTATGACTAAATAAGTTAAACCTGCTAGTGGTCCTAAGAAATCAATATGTAACCTTGACCAGGGTCGGCTAGGCCATGGCCAGGAATGTGGCATTTGCTGTGGCGGCGCGTCGGCTACCGTAGCACATATTGTGCACGATCGGCACTCCGTTTCTATAGCTTCGTCGATGCCTGGCCACCAAACGTAACTTCTAGCTAAAGCCTTCGTTTTTACTAACCCCATATGCGAATCGTGTAATTCTTTGAGGACTTTATTTCGACATGTAAAAGGTATTACTAATCTGTGCCCCCACAACACACATCCCAGTTCAGTATACAATTCATTTTTGCGATTAAAATACGGCATAAATTCCTTAATGTCTACTTCCATAGGCCACCCGTCCTGGATAAAGCTCATGATGCGGCTTAATACTGGATCGGATAAGGTTTCTTTTTTTAAAAGTTTATAATCTAATAGCAGGGCTTCTGTTGCAAAATGTAAATATGTCTGTTCAGGCAATTCGTCCTCAATTACGGCTTCTTCTTTATGGGTTTTTATTAAGCGTGAAAGTATATCAGCGGTGTTTTGGTCGGTTCTTACGTACTCAATATTGAAGTCATATGCTGACAACTTAATTGCCCATCTTTGTAACCTACTGGCCGCTGTACAGGGGATACTGTTTTTGGGGCTAAAAATGCTGACCAACGGTTTATGGTCTGTACGAAGTGTAAATCTACGGCCATAAAGGTATTGGTTAAATTTATCTACAGCGAAAATAATGGCTAATGCCTCTTTATGAATTTGGCTATAATGTTTTTCGGCAGGTGTGAGGACCCTTGAAGCATACGCGACGACCTGTTCGTGGTTATCACGATTACGCTGGGCCAACACTGTCCCCAAACCATGCGCGCTGGCATCGCATGTTACAATAGTTTCTAGGGACATATCGTAGTGTGCGAGTACATTCGTGCTACAAAGTAATTTTTTTTAATTTTTTAAATGCTATGTTATGTTTAATACCCCATTTGAATTGTTGCCCCTTTTTAAGTAAGTCATAAAGAGGACTCAAGTATGTGCTCATATTTTTTACAAACTTACCATAATAGTTGACCATACCCAAAAATGATTTAAGTTCTGTAACATTATTAGGATGAGGCATCGAAATGATTGGTTTAATTTTTTCGCTATTTACTTTGACCCCATCCCTTCCTATTATAAACCCGAGATACTGTAATTCATTGGTCAAAAAATCACATTTACTTCGTTTGATTTTAAGACCATTAAGCTCTAAAATTTCGAACACCTTATCTATGATATTTAAATGACTTTCTAAGTCTTTACTTTTTATTAAAATATCGTCATAAAATATGAGTACATTAGGCTCATTCTTGAAAAGATTAATCATGATTCTTTGAAAAATACCAGGGCTGGAAGATAGGCCGTACACTAATCGTTTATATTTAAATAACCCGCGATGTGTATTTATCACTGTGTAATCTCTAGAGTGTTCATCGAGTTCTAGTTGATTATAGGCTTGAGACAAATCTAGCTTTGTGAACCACATATTACCACTAAGGTCGCTAAGGAGGTCATCTATCCTTGGAACAGGGTATCTGTCGATCATTAAAACAGGATTTAAAGTTACCTTATAGTCAGCACAAAGTCTAATGCCACCATCAGATTTATGTGCAATGACGAGTGGAGACGCCCAATCTGACCGCTCAACCGGCTCGATAACGCCCGCGCGGAGCATAGCATCCAGCTCGGCATCGACGCGTGTGCGCAGTGCGTATGGCACGGGACGAGCCCGGCTGAACACTGGCTGAGCGCCCGGCCGCACGCACAGCTGTACCGGTCCCCCCGAGTACCGACCTAGGGTGCCGTCAAATAGCGACTTATGCCTGGAAATTATATTATTTACAACATTATTTTTGTTGTATTTCTCTTTTGATATGGAATGTACATTAAATTTAGGTATGGCTATCTCAAGTTCGGCTAACCACTGACGGCCCAGCAAATTTGTAGTACCATTGTCAAAAACATACAAATCTAATTTTTTTCTAATATTTTGATACTGCACTTCTGTTTCAATATAACCGAGAGGTTTTATAATGGAGCCGTCATAAAAAGTTAAGTTAATTCGACATGACTTCAACATAATATCACTAAAATATAGATTGTAAACATTTTTACTAATACATGATAATGGGGCTCCCGTATCTATCTCCATACTCAATGGGATATTATTGACTAAGACTGAAATACGTACCGCCTTATACTTTGTTAAGGACATTTGATACATTGGTTGCTCGATGCCTACTTGACCATCCCCGTCCTCCGAACTGTGATCCGCTGCGGACTGCAGCTCCTCTGCTGACGCGCCCGGCTCCTGCACCCAATGCACGTCCATTGGTTTCTCAGCCGCCTCGGGCACTCCGCGCCAGTGCCAGCTGCGCCCTCCGCGCTTGTCCTGCACCGGCTGCCTGCCGCGTGCCTGTGAGAAGCGACTACGCTCCCCGATGTTCCCCGCTGTATTTGTTACCCATTTCCTTCGCTCCGAAGAAATATGCGACTTTTTAGGACACATTCTTCGTAGGTGACCCGTTTCTTGACAAGAACTACATTGGAATTCCTTATATCTACAATCTAATTTCCGATGTCTTGAATCGCCACAGGCTGTACAAGAACGTATTTGTAGTTTATTCATACTTTCGATTTTTGTCCCATCGGTATTACACTTTTCTACCGCGCCTGCATCTTTTTCTGCCGTCTCGAGGGTAGTGGCCAAAGTAACCGCCTTTGAATAGTTTAAATTATCCTCAGCGAATAATCGTTGCCTTATAAATTCGCTTTTAAGTCCACACACAAACTGGTCGCGCAAATTATCTTCTAAAACTTGTTGAAAATTGCAAAATCTTGACAATTTTTTCAATTCGGCCACGTAATCCGCCATAGACTCCCCGGCTAATTGCCGTCTTTGCCGGAACCTGTACCTCTCTGCCACCTCGGAAGGTTTTGGTTGTAAATGATCCTGTAGAAGACTTACAGCTTGTTCAAATTTAAGTGTGGATGGTTTCACTGGACTCGCTAAGCTCGACAACAATTCGTATGTTTCCTCGCCCATCAATGATATAAGTGTCGGTAGTTTTAAGTCGTCCTCTATTTTATTCGCTTTGAAATACATTTCTACACGCTCCACATAAGCCACCCAGTTCCCAGATTTCACTTCAAACTCTTTAATCTTGCCGATAGACATCGTAAATATTAATAGTTTATTAAATTAACGGCACACACTATCCTGATTATCCTCGTCGCCACTGTTAAATATGAGACGTGTTTCTAGTACAGCGTTTATTGTACGACTGACCTACCGACAATATAATATTTAGATGTAACAGTTATAGTATACTTGAGCTGTGAGCAGTAAAGTATGAGGTTCCATTCTCAGATCGGTAAAAATAAATTTATGTAACGTTCCTTAATCAGTTTGTGTACAGCCACATTAGATGGGATAGATCAGATCCAGCCAATCACAGCTTCTTGACAGAAAATGATATAATAAAAACAAAAACATACATTCCACCTTTATCCCCTTACCCTTTAAAGGGGTAGGCAGATGTGCAACTAGAACACCTACTTTTCGCCATATACGTTTCACCCTATGATATGATAGGGGTGTGCCTTTCGCCATATTAGGCACAAACTCCAGACTCCGGGCTAAGCTTAGCCCCGGGACCTCAGAGCGATGATCGTATCGCACCTGAAATACACATATCCCACCGGGATAGTCAACATAATTAACATTGATAATTTATCGGAGATTAATTCAATTGTCGATAGGTGTTCTAAATGAACGTCATGCAGCAACGAGCAAACTATGTTTGAAGACCTTGACCATCATGACCTTGAACTAACACCTCGTTTCTGGCTCGCAAAATTTACATATCCACCACATCTATTCCAACACACATCGTTGTATTTTGTGTTGGAATTTACCCAGTTTTATAAAACCAAAGCGAGCGAAATGAGCTTAGCGGCGGATCGTGTAGCGAGCTGAGTGCCGGACCACTCAGCGACCGCGGACTCAGCACTGCGCACTGGATAGTATACGTATACAGCTGTTTAGATAATTATAGCGGGTTCTTATTTTAAAAACATTCGCTAATTAAGCCTTTTTGAGACAGGTGAGCTTGGTCGCGGATTATGTTTTAGAACTTCCTGTAGGTACTGTTTGAGAGATAGCAAATTTTCATTTTATGTGCATTGATGAATTATGTTTTTAAGCAACAAAATAATTAGACAGATGCTTGTTTTACCAATCGCTAGTCGCGACCCAGGATTTAGTAGATGAAATGAGTTTCTTATCAATGATATCTATTAAAGGTCACATTTTCCCTAACTTGAACATCGAACTCCGACCTACCGATTTTATAATATAATGCTACTATACCACGTGGTGTTTGTTTGCAAAATATTGTCAACCAAATTCATAAATGCAACAGAGATATTGCGAATTTTCTACGAATTTCAACTCCCCAACAAGAGAACATTCCGCGCAGTAGGTAAACAGGATTAGAATACCCTAGTTTATTTAGTTATTTTCGTATGAGTTAAGCATTGTTTATTTTATGTGTGAACTCGCTGGATGCAGACCGCTTTTGACGAGTCCGTTTGGATATCTTTAATCCTTGTGTCCAGCAGTAGACTCCATGTGGCTGATGATGATGATACTGATGATTATGATGAATGAAAAAACCTGTCTATACAGTTATATTAATTATATAAGAGACGAAGTGTAAAGTCTTATAATGATTAATAATTTCATTAAAAAAGTCTCATAATGCGCGGTTGTTATACATATTCTTTATTAGTTAGTATGGTAAACAATGAAATGTGTCACCAGATGTGCCACATGCGTTTTGGAAAGATTATCCTGGCACCCAGTTTGGGTATGAAAGAGATCAAGCTAGCACAATCAATTGATATTTTAATGAACTGTGCAAAGTCTAAACTGTCTCTTTAGTAGAGGAGACCCGTGCCAAAAAGTACAACAGTAAATAAAACAGGACTAAATATATTATTATCTTTATTTTCATAGCAAATAAAATATAATTAACATGCATTCTGATATCTGAAACCAAACGCCACGAGCCCATATACGAACTTTGATTAAAATTCTTCACATATTTTGTGTCAATACGGTGCGGCGTCATACGAAACCCAATCAAAAATGCTACCCTCGGTTTATAGCTGGATAAAAATACCGTGAAACGTTTATCTTTGTTTAATATAATGAGCATTGCTTTTGTAGGTAGCGCATTTGTTTGGTGTACCGCATCTAGGACGTTTTGGTTTCCTAACATAATATGTTAATTAGGTGAGTTAACTAATTAAATGAACAAGAATTGTAAAAAAGAATAATTAATTAATAAAATTTAATGTATCAGTTTAATTAACAAATAAATATATAATTATTGAAAAAAAAAATATTACGCATGAATATGTAATACTTAAATGGAATAGAAAATTTTAAGATTAAATCTACAAAGCCGCATTAACCCCAGCACGGTGCATTTTTAGAGACCTAACAATAGAACAATAAATAGGACTTCTTCATAAAATTCAGAACATCGGGACGAAAAGGATTTAGTCAGAACAGAAAAATATGTAGAAGTAACGTTCAACAAAGAATGTATTAATAATTTTACCAGCTTTCACGACCGTTTACCATCAGGACTGGCACTATATCCATGGAAAACTAACACAAAGGGAATCAGTGATTAAAAAAGCCTCGTCGCATGGACACTGGGATTTTCGGTTGTATACTATTTGTTCTCGAATTTTAGGTTAAAAGCTTTTCGTTCTAGATTGAATTACCGCTAAACATTGTGAAGACGCTCGCCGTAGTTGTTTTGGAAATATGCGCCGAGTGTCATATGTCAACAAAATTTTAACAACCATTGAGATATCTCATGCTGGTCACCATTATGCCAAGATGTAATGTATAAGTAATAAGTCGATTTCTATAAGATTAACTGTACTCACTTTTGGTGTGTACCAAGCTTGTTTTTATTCTATGGTTATCATGGTGTGTACCAAGATTCTTTACATTCTATGGTTTACGGGTTCATCGAGCAAATCACTTTAAATTATTATTTTGCCTAATATCGAAATTAGACTAATATTACGAGTTTTATCGTGGATTTAAATTTATTTTTCTCCCGACGTTTCGAAGGCTTTGCTTTGATTTCTTTAATATCATTGTTTTCGTTCCATCATCCATAGTAAATATCGGACTACTCGAGCACTTATGTTTTTAAAGTATTCATTTCCTTGTCAAAGCATCAACATTTAAAACACTTAAATATCACAACCAACAAACCAACAAATACCATACCATGCCATACCAGCCCTGTATGATATACTGCCCACTTCTGACCACGGGCCTTCTCTACAACTGAGAAAGTTTAGGCCTTAGTCTACCACGCTGGCCTAGTGCGGGTTGGCAGACTCCACATTCCTTCGAAATTCAGAGAACTTCTCAAGTATGTAGCTTTCCTCACGATGTTTTTCTTCATCGTTAAAGTTAGTGATAATTCACCAAGAATACACATTTTTTTTAAAAGTCAGAGGTGCATGCCCTTGGGTTTTGAACCTCCGGACATTCATTTCGGCAGTCCGTTCCACTCCCAATTAGGCTATCGCCGCGAACCCACAAATAACTATAGTTTAAAAGATCTTTAGAACACAGTACATACACAACACGAACACCGAAGCCATTGTAATAATCTCTGTAGACAATACATAGACATTACGCTAGTCAATTATCCAGATTAGATCTAGATTAACCCGTTATAGATTGATTTGTGTGCTAACTTACCGTATGTATTGAATACAAAATTAATTGTCAATTTGGTTGAGGATTAAATTATAATTAGGTGTGCGGCGCGTCGTGTCTTGGTACTATGGACAATAGGTTTGCATTGTGCTGGATATGGTCAGTTTATAACTGTTAATGTCATGAAGGTAATAGATTTGGTGTCTGGCTTTATAATTTACTGTGTTTTGTTTACGTCTTTGCTTGTGTAATACTCCATTCCCAGGGTTAAAGTACCTAGTCTGTAGCATAAGGATAATGTAGTTAGTTCAAATTAAAGCAATATTCCTAAGGGACTATCGCTTTAAAACAAACAATAACTTTAGCTTTATAATATTAGTATCGAGTCATGCTTTTGAATAATGTTTGGAAAACAATATTATTATAAAAATACTAGCTTTTGCCCACGGCTTCGCCCGCGTTAATAAGTTTTTCCGGGCTAAAAGTACATAAAAACCTTCCCGTTGAATCACTCTATCCAACACATTTATTTGGATAACGATTAATATTGTGACGTTGATACAACTCTTAACAAATAATGCATTAATTTCGACCAAATTTGATTACTATAAAAACGGTTCTAGTGAGTTAATCTTAAAAGATAGACATATACTGTCGTGGACATTTTTTAAGATCATTTTAAGAGGAATAATTCTTTCATACATATATTTTTGGTATCTTGAACCGTTTTCGCAGCACACGCAATGGAAGACCTCAAGGATGAATAATTTTTCCCGTTTTTTTCACATTTTCCATTATTCCTAATAGTTGCATCGTGATGTTATATAGCCTAAAGCCTAACTCGATAAATGCTCTATTCAACATAAAAAGAATTTTTCAATTCGAACCAGTAGTTCCTGAGATTAGCGCGTTCAAACAAACAAACTCTTCAGCTTTATAATATTAGTATAGTATAGAAGAAAGATTAAATCGATGATTACATCAATTAAAAGACTCGATTCCTAATACAAAATTCATAACTTACTCCTTTGTAAAAGTATTTTTTTTGTTTTAATAAAAGAAACTCAAGCAAAATCGGAACTTAATTATTTTTGTGATAAATTCACGAGTT
Organism: Lapara coniferarum; assembly: GCA_949316025.1. Taxonomy (NCBI): domain Eukaryota; kingdom Metazoa; phylum Arthropoda; class Insecta; order Lepidoptera; family Sphingidae; genus Lapara; species Lapara coniferarum. Next base: position 1,883,723 of record OX438928.1, read on the forward strand.
CTCGTAGTAGTCCAATCGCAGTGGTCCAAATCTGACGTAAGTATACAAAGAGATTAAAAAACACATCGGATTCGAGTGAGATGCTCTTTCTAATTCAAAATGCATTGAGCATGGGCTTTTGTGAATGCACAACGACAAATATCCTTCTTACGGATACAATTATAGCCAGTATTAAGCATTCGGTATTCTATCAGTTTTTTCTTGTTTGCGTCAAATAGATTGATAGGAAATCCCTCTAGTTTATGCTTATGAAAATGTTCAAAGTCTTCTTTCATCGTTTCTTGATCAAATATAGAGTCAACAAAACACACTTTTAATGAGGTTGCAAAGAAAAGATTTAGGGCAGTATTAAAAATCAATCTCAAGTTTGAGTTACATCTCAAGTAGACATAATATATGAATAGTTCAATTTGAACATTTTCATAAGCATAAACCTCAAGGATTTCCTATCAAACTATTTGACGCAAACAAGAAAAAACTGATAGAATACCGAATGCTTAATACTGGATATAACTGTATCCGTAAGTATCCGTATATGAATAGTTCAATACATTATGTCTACTTGAGATGTAACTCAAACTAGAGATTGATTTATTAATACTGCCCTTATTCTTTAAGGATGTCCCTCAAAGTGATATTGGGTTTTTCTATTCAGTATCAGCCCGGAGTTTGGAATTTGTGCCCGATATGGCGATGGTACATCAAATCATGGGACGGAATAATCACCGCGAAAAGTGGGTGCATTAGTTGCACCTCTGCCTACCCTTTCGGGGATAATCGGCGTGTGTGTGTGTGTGGTATCCTACTGCTTCATCTCCACCTGGGGTATGTTGTTTGATCATGTCAGGGAAACCAAACCAACTTGTTGTCCGACGGCCGACCTAGGATGCGAACCTAGGAACTCGTAGTTCACGTACTCCTGCATATATATACCTCTTAGCAACCTAAGAATCTTCTTGCGTACTATCTTATTGCAAAACCGCTCGTATCCAATTAGCATTAACCCTGCAGTGCTAACTGAATCAAAAATAAAACAAAACCCACTTGCAAAACTGTGATTCATTAAGGTTCAATTGATAAGTCCAGAGGTGATAAACTGTAAGAAGTTACAGGGCCGTACAGACGCGGCACCGAAACAAAATTTATATTAGTTGGAAAACAATTTACTCCAGAGCTTGCACCTTGGAAAAACTCTAAACAAATCGGTAGAGTTTCACAACTATCGGGCAGCCGTCCTCCCGTGCGACGCGGTACGGGAATTGAGGAAATCTGACATTCACTTCGGAATATTTTCTTACGAGTTCAACGGATATAAATGGTTGACTTACCCTTCAATTTGGAATAATTAATGGTAGTGGATATACTGTAATCATGTGATCATCTATACTAATATTATAAAGCTGAAGAGTTTGTTTGTTTGAACGCGCTAATCTCATGAACTACTGGTCCGAATTGAAAAATTCTTTTTGTGTTGAATAGACCATTTATTGAGGAAGGCTTTAGGCTATATAACATCATGATGCAACTATTGGGAGCGAAGAAATAATGGAAAATGTGAAAAATACGGGGAAAATTATTCATCCTTGAGGGCTTCCATTGCGTGCGCTGCGAAAACGGTTCAAGATAACAAAAATATATGTATGAAAGAATTTTTCCTTTTAAAATGATCTAAAAAAATGTCCGCGGCAGTATATGTCTATCTTTTAAGATTAACTCACTAGAACCGTTTTTATAGTAAACAAATTTGGTCGAAATTAATGCATTATTTGTTAAGAGTTGTATCAACGTCATAGTCATAGAGTGATTCAACGGGAAGGTTTTTATGTACTTTTAGCCCGGAAAAACTTATTAACGCGGGCGAAGCCGTGGGCAAAAGCTAGTCGATTATACACGTCGTAAAAAAGTATATAGTATAAAATATCGTTTATTATTTTGATGTGTTAAGAAGCCACCCGCTATACATTTATTACTATCAGGCCGATATAATTCTGGCGCTTGTCGAGGAATCAAACGTCTCATATTACTGCGCACTGAATTTTCAAATGAAAATCAAACTTAAGTTGTCCTTGGAATCGAACTCATGACTTCACGGCGGCAGTCCAACTGTCTCAAAACCAACTAAGCGACCAATCTGCACTCCAGTGACTTCCAACTATCCGAACACCGCAACGAAACCACACCCACAGCTCCGTACCGAGTGAATGCAAACTCTTTCGATACCTGCCGCTGACAGTTTCGTTTCGCCAAACTTTTCTTTGTTAAACCCCACAGACGGTCTTGAAGAAGTTGCCTCGTTAGTTCGTCGAAACTTTGATACATAGAATAGGCGTCGTGTCGAGCAATTCCCACAAGCGCTTTTTAGATATCTTTCAGTAGTTTATTAACTCTTGGATACTGATAATATGTGATTACCTGATGATAAGTAAGAGCATAGCCTAGTTGGGAATAAAACGGACTGCCGAGACGAAGGTATGCAGGTTCAAAACCCAAGGTACACATCTCTTGCCTTTTCAAAGGTATGTGTGTATTGTTTATCAATTATCGTCCGCTTTAACAGTGAAGAAAAACGTTGTGACGAAACCTACATATCAAAGAATTCTAAATTTGAATTTAAAAGTATGTGAAGTCTGCCAACTTGCATTAGGCCAGCGTGGTTGACTAGACCTAAACCTTCTCAGTAGTAGAGGAGGCCCATGCCTAACAGTGGGACAGTATATAATACAGGGTATTGTTATTATTATCTAGTGATAGATGTACTAGCGAATAATTGTGTTGTGGCTCGAAGGACCTTCTTGCTTAATTGTAAAGTAAGGGCGAACTTGAGAAAGTCACATGAGCCAAAAGAACGCGTACCTGCTCGTACTTCTTGCATTATCCGGTTGCAAACCAACTAATCGAAGTGATGTTAGCTTAGCTCACTTAACTCAGATATTTATACTTGTATGCACGGCGAACTATTTAAACTTAGCTATGTTAGATTGTAATTTCCTAGATAACTTAGCTTAATTCTTAAGCTGTGATTCCGCAGGACGCAGCAGACGGCAACCGCAGACGGCAGACGGCATGTGCCGGCAGGACGTCACTTGCCGCGCGTCTTTTGCCGCCGTGTGCGGAATCGGTCTGATACAATTTAATACAGCATAGTAGTGCCGTCTGCCGTCGCGGCACATGATGTTGCCCTCTGCCGTTGCCGGCTGCCGTCTGCCGCGATCTGCGGAATCACAGCTTTAGTCTGCTACCCGCATTATTGACCCAAACAGCGGACGTTTTTCAGACCTGAAAAACCTTTACTCGCGTATTAAAATAAATCATATACAAAATCAGTACAAACAGAAATTGAATCCATCGGGTGGTCACAATCGATAATTCCATAATTCAATAGAGTATCGATTACCAACAATACAATACAATTATATATGCATTAAATACATTAATACGCCAAATGGATAGCCAGTAAGCCGGAAAGCGATCGGGTGAATTCAAATTCTCTATTAACATTAACAAGCATTGCAAATGCCTAGGGGCGCGGTGCAGGCGCCGGCGGGGACTGTAATTTATGCGTAGAATGATTTATTTTATATACGACTGAATGTGATGAGTCGAGCTTTCACTTGAGCGCAATAATGGACCAAAATCTCTTAAACTATTGAATTAAACAATACTGTCATCATCACACGTATTCAAAATATTATATATCCAATTATACTGTCTTCAATCGTGCTGTTTATATGCAAAAATAAACAAAGTACCATACTAAGGACTTCCCACTAAGAAATTTCTTTCACCTTAATAAATGTATTACTCTTATTTCTTAATAATATTAGACATTTTTGGATATTTGTGTGTTTGTATATTTGTTAGAAGTAAACGCAGAAACCGCTAAACGGATTTGGATGAAATCTGGTACATGAGTGGATAATGTCCTGGATAAATACACAGGCCACGTTTTATCTTGGTAATTTGATCCCATAGGATTTTTTTTTTTATCTGCTACATTAAGTAGATATCGCTGACGTCGTACTGGATTTTCGTGACTTTTGTAGCGCGAAAGGCTTTTGACGTGGGCGAAACCGCGAGTAACACCGACTTCTAAATAATTAACAGACAATATAAAACTTTAAATGTACTGAAAACATGAACTTTTGCGAAAGAACGAGTTTCTCCCATAACGTAAATACATCCATTATAGATAGGAAACTCCATCGGCTTGTAAAATATCAGAGAATACCTCTAGCAGTATGGCCACACCTTTATATCGTGTAGAGACAAACACTCTGAGTATGACTTAATTACGATTGAGTTCGACGGTTCACAAGAAACTGTACTACACGTCCGAGATATGTGTCCGAGGTGCCTGGTTCGATGCTATTCCTTTGACTCCATTTTCATTTATAAGCTAGTCTAGTTGTCGTCTTGACACAATTTGTGGATGGAATATGTTCAATGTAGAAGAAACTTGGTGCTAAATAATCAGATTGTCTAACATTAGATGACACTAAATTTGTTGTAAAGATCGGTGGCGGAAAACATCGTGAGGAAAACTGCATACCTGAGAAGTTCTCTATAAGAATTTCGAAGGTATGTGAAGTCTGCCAATCTGCACTAGGCCAGCGTAGTGGACTAAGGCCTAAACCCGCTCAGTAGTTGAGGAGGCCCGTGTTCAACAGTGGTCAGTTTATAGTACAGGGCTGGTATGGCATGGCAAATTTTTTGTTTACCAGAAAATAGGCACTTTTTAGGCAGTCAATACAAGATATCAATAAAGTACTTTATTAAGCATACTGTTATAGACTGTGACTGTGATTTTAATCCCTATTTTACGGTGATGTGTGTGCATTAGCTTATGTAACTGATCTGACTTTGTAAGCAAAAGACTTGAAAAAAAAAAAAATATGTAAAGATTCAATGGACAAATGATGACAAAAAAGTAAGCCCGGAGTTTCTTTCTGCCTTTCTTCTTCGGGTAGTCATCGCTTAGGTAGCTAGTGAAAGGCTGGTAGGTTAGCTAGGCTAGGGCCTGTAGTGTCCTCACCGGTGAGGATCGCGACGCGTTCCTCCCATAATTTTTGTAATAATAATGATCTTTTTTTTTTTCTTCTTTATATCCCCTTTCCTGCCAGCCCGAGCTGGCTTTTTAAATTTTAATTTTCATCATTCTTTTTAATCTCAATAAAATTGTCGGTAGTTATATAAGTGACCTTTTGTATCAATAATAATTATTGCAATTAATTTAATGTATGACTTATCATAAGTGCAACCATGTTTGCCTACGTGATGAATAAAGTATTTTATTTATTTATTTTTTTATTTTAGACTCAAATATAAGTAAACCACACACTCACGCCTTTTATCCCCGAAGGGGTAGGCAGAGAGGCAACTAATGCACCCACTTTTCACCGTGCGTATTCCATACCATGATGTCATATGGGCCGAGCCTATCGCCATATCGGGCACAAATTCCAGACTCCGAGCTGATACTGAATAGAAAAATCCAATATCACTTTGCCCGACCCGGGGATCCAACCCGAGAACTCAGCTTTGCAGTCGTATCGTAATACAACTACGCCACCGAGACAGTCACACTAAACAATGATCAGCATTAATTGAATACGTATCTATCAATAATAACTCATATATTGAACCGAGAAGTTTACATGCAATTAGCGTGTACATAATATACCATGTACCACGGCCATTTAGAGCATTTACGTTAGGTAATAGTTCATAATTTAGTCGAACAGTCAGCCCGGATAATTGATATGTCTGCACTACACGGTTAATTCTGTTGTGCTTTATATTAAGGTAACTATAATGGTGATGTTATTATAAACATTAAGAATAAATAGTAATCATTATGTAACTTGATTTTGACAAAAGTAAAGCGATTAGCTTTTATCTCTAATTAGTATTAAACAAAGTTTGATTCAATAAAAAAAATATTTTCTCTTTTTAGAGCATTCGAATATTACGAAACAACAATAAAAATTAAAAATATATCATAAATTATAATTGATAGTTATAGGTAGGTATACTGCATCGGTGGGCTATTTGTATTACGATACGATTGCAATTCTGAGGTCTCGGGTTCGATCCCCGAAACGGGCAAAGTAATGTTGGATTTTTCTATTCAGCATCAGCTCGGAGTCTGGAATTTGTGCCCGATATGACGATAGGCTCGCCCCCTATCACATCATGGGACGGAATACGCACGGTAGAAAATTGGGTGCATTAGTTGCGACTCTGCCTACACCTTCGGGGATAAAAGCCGTGTGTGTGTGTGTGTGTGTGTCTGTGTTTGTGTGTGTGTTATTGAGTTTATCGCGTTCAGGCGGACAGACAGACGCGGCGGCGATCTTTGTTTTATAATATGATTACTGGTATAGCATAAGTAATTTTTGTTCCGACGCGCTAATATCTGGAGCTGTTGCTTCGATTCTGAAAATTCTTTATCGTAGAATGCTTTGCTACTTTTTATACTGGGTTCGTACTTATCACACGAACGCGAGCGAAAGCTAGTTCTTTCTCTTTCAGAGGTCAAATGTAATTAACCAATTAATATTCTTTCAAAAAAGGTAATTGCAATAATTCAAAAGGCAACTCATCTCAATAACCCAAAACAAATCTTTCGCAGCAATAAATTTGTTTCATTAAACATTTTTAATTTGCAGTAATTCATCGCGTACTGCCTACGTTTGAGTAACAAGCTGTAGCGATAAACAGACAAATCTCACTCTTCATTAAATAAATGCAGAAATCGCGGCATAAATTTGGTTTGTAGTGGCTGATTTGCAGTGTTAAATAATTTTAATAAAATATTTTTTTGTTAAACTTATTTATTACTAGCTTTTGCCCGCGGCTCCGCCCGCGTGAATGAGTTTTTCCGGGATAAAAGTCCCGCTTTATATTTTCCCGGAATAAAAAGTAGCCTATGTGTTAATCCAGGACGGGTAGATACCCGTGTGCCAAATTTCATCGAAATCCGTTCAGTAGTTTTTGCGTGAAAGAGTAACAAACATCCATACATCCAAACATCCATACATTCTTACAAACTTTCGCCTTTATAATATTAGTAGGATTTTTTATGTACTCTTGCGATATAACATTAAAGACTATCATGGGAAAAAAAGGGAAAAAGGGATTGTCTGAAACATCGATGACACTTGCAGGAACGCCACCACAGACTAGAAAAGACTTGCACACAAATACGAGCAACACCAAGTCGAACATACATAATCAACAAGATTTTGGTCGAAGATCTGTTTAAAAATTTAGCCTCTATTATATTAGAGAGATATAAACACCATCGAGACTTGAACTACCCTCCTACCAGGCTAGTGTTCTCCGTCTCTGACTTACGCCTGCATCATCGACGCTTTGAGTTACATCATCGGAATATTAATTCCTGCCCCGGGAAGCGTTCGCGATGAATTTTATTATCACTAAACTCCCTGCTGAATTCAAATTGAACCATTAGTTCTAAATTGATAACACACTGGGAGGGGCGGGGGAGGCGATCATTTTTCCAAGCTTTCGGTGATTTACAACAAGTACGTTTTCATTAAAATTGACTGATTTAATGCGTTTATAATGGGTTTCATTTGAATGTCTTATTTGTTGATTTGTAGCAAGTCGGTAAAAAAGACGATGTTTGATGCTGGTGGTAGGTTTTTCGTATGCGAGGGTTCGTCTGCGTTCGTTTCGCTACAGTGTCTATTTCTACCGACAAGCAGCTGTGTGCAAGCTCTGTTGTGTTCGAGTTCGAAGGACCTTGTCGCCAGTTCAATTACTGAGCTTCATGAGACTAAACAGCTTATGTCTCAAAGTGATGAGCGCAATGGAGTGCCACACAGTACTTTGTAAAGTTCTGTATGGTCCTGCTTCTCTGTATACTGTATAGTTAGTCGTATCGTTTAACATTAGGCGAAAGTCATGCTCTTCAAGTCTTTTAGAAATAAAAAAACATGAACATTTTTATGCCTGAGGAATCTCCTGTAAGTGTTTGAACAAGGGAATAAGAGTAATGGTTTTTATAGCCCCTGGCAATTTGACTGACCACACATACTTAATGTAGAATGGCACACAATGGCACCATCCCAATTGAATAATCCCTTCGTTGTAAATTGTAGGAATTTGGTACAATGTCCGCCTTGTCATATTTTAAACGTATCTTTAGTTATAATATACTTCTAATGAACAATGTGTTCACAACTATTGGTTTCCCTCAGTTCCTTCTAAAAATCAACATTTTCGTAGGACAATTAAAAAAAAATATTTATACTTAATAATGGTGGTTTTTGAAAAAGAATTGCTTCAACTAAACAGATCTAACAGTGCAAGTTTGTTGACTTTCAGTATCAAAATGTTAATTTGTCATATAATCCAAACAAATAATAAATTTTAATGTAAGCTGAGAAAAAAAACAAAATGGCGGGAATCAAAAATAAAATGGCGGCATTCGTGCCCCGGGTGGTTACCAAGTGCTCACTAATTGGGGACACTCCACCGAGCCTATTATCGTTCGAGGCGGGAACACTTCAACTCTGATTTTCTATTTCGTCGAGAACTTTAGGCAGCGATTTTATACCTTTTAGAAAATACTTTTGTTTGTTTACTTTAATAGATTTATGTAGAGGCAGTTGAGCTGTAAACAGCGTCTGTGATCTTGAATATTCAGTAATTCGATGATTATAAAGGTTTCACTTTAATCTTGTCTCCTAATGATTCCAATTAAGGACGTAGCTTATTAGTTTAATGGCCAAAATCCCTCTTGTTTTCTATGCATATCTGGTAATAAATGTCTTCAAAATAAACCACGTGCATCTAACTACCGCTCAGAGCTTCACAGCATAAGCTTCATCTCTCTCCTGCAACATACAACACATTGCATTTAAAGTTTAGTAAAACATACGCATGAATTGAAACAAACTATTACAGATTCCTATTAGTGGAATTCCCATAAATCGTTATTGGGATCTAAAATATTTCTTAATTAAATCATTTAGTATTATTTAATCACTGTAGCCACGAAAAACTAATTATTTCTAGTCTGAAACACAAAAATCACAATAAACGAAATTCAAATTCGGACAGCGTATATTAATAACGTACGGCCGAAAACAATATTTAATTGAAACAAGAGAATCTCATTACACGGCGCAATGAATAAGCCCATGGGATTAATCTAATGCCGCTCTGTCGCTGACTGGAGTTGATCAATATATTATAATGAACATTAATCTGGCGCGATCCAACGTACTAGAATGTGACTCGCGCGGACTCTGTGTGAGTGTGTTGTGAGAACAATTGGTAGGGCCGACGTCGAGTATTCTTTTATAGAATTTATACAAACACAAATCGATGTCATCAAACATTTTATTCCATATTTCACTATGGATTTTGTGGTATTATATCAACAATAATTTATTCCATATTCATTTTAAGTATGTATTAATTTTTAGGCACATGTTGAATCTTTGTTATTCTACAGAAAACGATAGGCAGAAAAGAAAGTAAAGCGCCACACGGCCTGAGGAAAACTCTTTCAAAATATTTAAATTTTATTCAGTAGAGCATTTAAACTATATTTTATCATCAACATACTTTTAGTTTTTATATATTTCAGACTGAATGCACACCTTTTAACATTCTAAAAAAAAATCTAACCTCAAAGCAGTTCCCGCCAAACCATTACTTCAAATTAATATATGAAATAAACGTTCCAGACATTAGTCTAGACATGTGAACATGTTATATGTCCTGCATCAGTCTGGAGGCGAAATAAAAGATACTGACGTGGGTCGTAAAAAAAACGCACGATGATTCAGCCGCGCTTAAAATATTACTCCGGCCTATACGGGGTGCGAGGCATGGGCGAGAGCGATGATGTGTATTTTGTTTTAATATTAGCTACGATAAACGGTGGTGAATAAGAATGATACTGGCCTGGTTTATCACTCAAATGAATAGTTCGAATGTTATTTATGGTAGCTTGAGTTTGATGAATTATTAACAAATGGTAAATATTGTATTTATAAAAAGAGATTGTGTCATCTATATGTATAACATAAATGTAAAAGTAATTTATTCTGTCTGTATGTAATTTCGATAGATTTTCTATGGATATAGTTTCACGACCCTGAGAAGGGCCTAGGCTACTTTTTATACTGGGAAAATGTATACAGCTAGACTTTTATCCCAGCAAACGTTTATTGCGTAAACTTTTTCGTTAAAAATCAATTAGTAGAGCGTCGCCACTTACTCTCGCGTGAAGATTTGTCACCAACTTTCCAAGTCTCGATATACCGGGTGGAAGGGAAACGCTCTCTATACCGGAACGGTAAGAGAGAAGAACTATAACATTAACGAAAAACTATATTCATTTGCAAAGCTAAGCGATAATACTTACGATTTTAGTATTTCTGTAATTCATGCGCGCGTAATGTAAAGCGTACAAAAAACTACAAAGCAAACGCCGACAAGGCGGCGGCCGCCGCGCTGCACCGGCACCGACCACGCGGTCGTTAACCCGTCAGCTGATGTATGTGTTTCATTACGATTTTTTTGTAATATTGAACTTTTTTACTGTGTTTTCAGAATAACAGTTTGATTTATCTATCCATACGTGAAGCTGTACAAAAATTTGAGAAAATCCTACTAAAATTGTAGCAATGCGATCGCGATTTTTTTAGTGCCCTCACGTCAGGAATCACCAATACTATCACCTGTATTCGTTTCCGAGAGCGTTTCCCTTCCACCCAGTATACTATCCAACTCTTCTCTTATCACCTATCCCACACATAAGGGCCACGCGCACCTCCCATGGGAAATCTTTTCGACGCCAGCAAGGGCTGCTCGAGATTAACTTTCGTTTAATACGACAATGCGATACCTTTTGGTTGCATTTAGCCTTATTGGGTACTGCCTGGAATTTGTAGCTTGGATTAGCTCATGGTTGATGAGGATTAAATAGCGTATTTGTAGAGTTAAGGAATTATATCATACTAGCTTTTGCCCGCGGCTCCGCCCGCCTTAAAAAGTTTTTTCGGGATAAATGTCCCACTTTTTATTTTACCGGGATAAAATTTAGCCTATGTGTTTATCCAGGACATGATCTACCCCTGTGCCAAATTTCATTGAAATCCAATCAGTAGTTTTTGCGTGAAAGAGTAACAAACATCCATACATCCATACATCCAGATATCCATACATCCATACATACTTACAAACTTTCGCCTTTATAATATTAGTAGGATTCTTATCCTATTTATTAAGCGTTCAAACGTTTGTAAGGGATTACTAGCGGCCTCGACAGACGTTGCCCTGCCCTAAATAGGAAATAAAATCCTAGAACCCGAGTACAGCGCTGCCTACCGGATCCAATTGTTAATCTAAGCCATTATCGTATCTAAATGAAGACACACAATTTACATACATACATACCTATACACTCACGCCTGTTATACCCGAAGGGGTAGGCAGAGGTGGAACTAGTGCACCCACTTTTTGCCATTATTCCGTCCCATGATGTGATAGGGGGCGAGCCTATCGCCATATCGGGCACAAGTTCCAGACTCCGAGCTGATACTGAATAGAAATACTCAATGTCACTACTCGACCCGGGGATCGAACCCGAGACCTCAGCATTGCAGTCATACCATAACACAACTACGCCACCGAGGCAGTTACAATTTGTTTTATTAAAATCGGTCCAGCCGTTTAGGAGGAGTTCAGTGACACACATGCACAGAAGAATTATATATATAAACAGTTATTCAGTCTAGGATGATTTAAACTTGAAAATGCGCTTTAAATCAGTTGGGAGCTGTGTATTACAAATTGTCAAACATTCGCGTAAACATAAGAAATCATTGTTTGCTGTAATTTTATATTTTAATGTGTGTGCTGAAGAATATACATAAGCGAATCACTCATATACAGTAGGAACGTTTCCGATCTTTAAATTACAATGCACTATGTGGCATTCCACTGCGCTCGTCAGCTTGAGATATAGAATGTTAAGTCTCATAAAGCCTAGTAACGCTGACTACATTTTCCTTCAGGCCTGAACACAACTGCAGTGCCTGCACTGTATACATGTCACGCAGTAGTGTTGCAGCTTATCAGAAAAAATAAATATTGCGGACATAGTATGTAAGCAGGTAACATGATTCGAGGGACCTACCCACTTTCAGTATTAAAAATAAAGGAAAAATATGACTTAACATTAGACTAGATGGTTTCCCGCCACGACTAAAAAGATTTCCCGCCATAACCCGTCTCTCACCTCGTGAATAAATTCCTCATTTAACCCTTGAAATGCGGGCTATGATTTCTCTTTTTGTCAAACTTAAAGGAGCTTGTAGGATATGTAATGTTGAAACGAGTTTCGCTCAATGTTATTAACACGTATATTAGTTTAGCGGAGATTTGTTACCAATTATTTATTCAACAAAATAATTAGGAGCCCTTTGGTCTACGGTATTTCGTTAGTAAATTCTAGACCTTGACGGTCAACAGTCTTAAAAGTATGTTAACTCAAAACCGCTTTTCTAAAATAAAGATTGATAGCGCAGTACGCGCGTCACTACAGTTATAGTTATAGTATAGTTAAAACCGATGACCAACGATCTGTTTTACAATTTCTGAGTAAATGCTACTCGTCACATAAATGTATCAACCGACCAAATAATAAAACTCACAGTCTAAACTGTATTCCAAAATAAATGTTAATCAAATTAGTATTATCCAAACACACACACACTCACGCCCTTTATCCCCTAAGGAGTAGGCAGAGGTGCAACTAAGGCACCTATTTTTCGCCATATCTATTCCACCCTACGATGTGATAAGGGTATGCCTTTCACCATATCAGGCACAAATTCTATACTACGGGTTGATGCTGAGTAGAAAAACCTAATATCACTTTGCCCGACCCGGGGATCGAACCCGAGACCTCAGCATTGCAGTCGTACCGTAATACAACTACGCCACCGAGGCAGTCACTATAAGAGTACTGTCTACAGTTGCTATTTAATACGATAACTGTCAATTAATTTCTTGAAACTTGGAAAATAGAGCTTTATAGTATTTTTCTTTACATAGAGTCTTATACCAAAGCACTACATCGCGTACACACGTGAGACAGAAAGATTCCGAGTTTTACGGCTTTACACCCAAAAACACTGCATCCAACCATTGTTACACCTACCATTCGTAGTACTTTTCTAAAAACAATAATAAAACTATTATTTATCAATCAAAAACACAACAGTCCATAAATCAAATATGTTTGTCACACCGTAAAGTTTGCCACCGGAATAATATTCACGCACGCCGAAAGGGACAAAGAAGGCGTCAAACATCTCTCTCTAACACGTGTATAGTTATGTTTCATCTTTCCGAACTGTCATTCCGCGATGAGCTAATAAGAGCCTTAACACGAGTTTACCCACAATCGTATAGTTAACGTAATAGCTTCGAAGGCGTAAATTTTTGTATGGAAATTTTAACAGCGCCCCGGTGAGCGTATTCGGAACTAAAATACGACAGCGTCATTGCGCGCATGTAAGCGTTGAATAGTAAATCGAGAAACCATAGACAAGCATATTATGCCAAAATGTATGGAAAATGTCATCACGTGTCTTTATTTGGTGTATAATATTGCCTATTACACGAAACGCGTAAATCTAAGTTCTTTCATATAAGTGTGTTATTGTCAATGTATAGTCAACTTAATATTACCTAGGTCTCGTTAGCTCGAGACGCGAGTGCGCTGTCTCAGGGGCGCGCCACAAATAAACAGTGTAAAACCCCCTTTTGATCTCGAGCCCTGTCGCTTTTCTGGTAATGAGCTGACGGCTTCCCCATATTTCAATGGGAGTTCGTGTAACATTTTTTTAGTTTATCCTTCGTAAATATTATGGTGTAGCTTGAAATATGTTAAATCTTAACGTAATGTGTGTTGAAAAACTTATAGTAAATGCTTTTTTGTTGTAGAGATTTATTTTGTGGCATCGAATGACTAGACGAGCATGCCGTTCGCCTGATGGCAAGCGATACGACCACCCATAAACAGTAGAAACACCATCCAGCGCCTTGAGTTACAAAATACCTACTGTGTGGCTTTCCACTGCGCTCGTCATCGTGAGACATAAGATGTTAAATCTCATTATATCCTGTAGTTACACTGGCTACAATGTCCTTCAAACCGAAACACAACAGTGCATGCACATTGCTGCTTGGCGGTAGAAATAGACATTGCGGTGGCACCCACCCAGACGGATTCTTACATATGAGAGTCCTATCACCACGAGAGTACGAGATTTTGTATAACCAATATTGCTTTATGATGATGAGCTTATCTGCTCTATGTAAGCCAAGAATCGTTGAAAAAATTGGAACAAACACAAGTATAGGTACAGGCGATTTAAAGTTTTGAAATTGTCCAACTACTTACGTGGGTGACTGTGCATCTATATCAACACTCGTACAATATTGTCCTCTTATTTTGAATTCCTTTGAATACGCAAAAAATCTTAGAAGTAAAAAGTCGGCACAAGTCAGTTAAGAAGCATGCAACAGTTACTGTAGTGTAATAAGGAGGGCTGAGGAGTGCGGAATGGCGCGACCTCTCGGTAAAGACGGTACAAGAGGCTCGTGCGAGTGACACGGGACATTGTTGACACTCTTACACTAGTTATATAGGATTTCGGCGATTAGGGATTTAATGCCATATATTTAATAGTGTTTGAGTATACATTTATGCAGATATAGTATAGTTATTTACGAAAAATCACTGACATAAAATTTCATTAGAGGTAATCTATGGGGCTGCTCGCCATGCAGGATTACCTTTTTCCAAAATAGTAACGCTGTATTTTTTCCAAGATGCAAATTAGCCTATATGTTAATTCAAAACTTAATCAATAATATGCGTGTCAAACTTCATCCAAATCTTTTCCATCATCAGCGATGAAGTCCAAAGCTAAACATAGCCCTTCCCCAAAAATTTCCAGACGGATTTGTCCAAAACGGCTTGCATCCAGCGTGTTCCATCGACCTATATCAAGTTTATAAAATCCTTATAATGGCTAATAAATGATCTTCTAACCACCGGCGTCTTCTATCGACCTATAGTATATAAAATCCTTTTAATGGCTAATGAATTATAATGTTCCAACCACCGGTTCAAACAAACATTCAAACAACTATGAATGCAAATTCATTAGAAAATTTAAATGTATAAATTCTTTGTTTAGTGCAAGCTACTAAGTTTGCACATTCACACTTTAAAAGTGTAAGCTCTGAAGGTGCGGAACAAACGGCTCACATTCAAATGTTAACAAAATACGTTGAAACATCGCCTTAATCGAATTTCGTGTGTACGAGGGAATTAAAGCGGGCCACTGACGCTCAGACAAGTCACAACTACTTTTATACAGTGTAGAAACAATTCACCACGTGAAGTGTTATTCTCTTACTTAATTAATAAGGTAATTGAATAAACTACTTAAAGAATTTTTTCGCGATAAATTTGTTTAATTTTCCATAAATCCATTTCGTCACCTTGAACGCTGCAAAGTCTTGGAAACGTAGGGAGTAAAAATTAAACTATCGCAAAAAAGCATTAAAGAGTTTTATTTTAATATTAAACATTCGCGACTAGAGTGGAGTATAACACCACACAGCACGCAAATACCAAACCCAGGTATCTCGACATCCGCCCTGGAGAACTCGTGAGCCAAAACTATTCCCCACTCTACTTCCACTTACCACCATGTGCAGTGAGATGACTTTGTCCTGTCCGTATAAAAATATTATTACTGACCTAACAATGGAACCCAAATCCTACGGTTCACAGCACATGTACTATATTGCGTGTCAAATAACATATTAAAAGGATGCATTCACACCACCCGACGACGCTATATTTATAATATCGCTCGCGGCTCCGCCCGCGTGATCAAGTTTTCCCGGGATAAAAAGTAGCCTATAGCACTCAGGAGTCAAGTAACTTCTTATTAGTGAAAGAATTTTTCTTTTTAATAATAGTGAAAAAAAATCGGTTCAGTAGTTCCTGAGATTAGCGCGTTCAAACAAACAAACAAACAAACTCTTCAGCTTTATAATATTAGTATAGATGACACGAATGTGGTACTTTAGCCCTTTACCACGATGCGTAGCGACACTGGTTTGCGACAGATATTAATAAACGAGAAAAAAAAAGAATGAAAACATTATTGTTGGGACAATAACATGTACAATAAAAGGAGAGAAAAACAAAACATATAAAGAAATATAACACAATTATAACCATTATGACAATAGGAACCCTCATTTAGCTCCTTGCTGCAGAACAAGCCTGATTGATACTGCATCGCTGATTTTCAATGGGGGACTCAGGTGAGGTACGGACAATAACTTAGTGATAACACAAATTTGACAAAAACAAATACTAAGAAAAACAAAACAGAAAGCAAATACAAATGCAATACAGAAATTAAAAAATAATTTAGTAGCGATAAGGATTGCGAATTGTGATATCAGGATGAAGGTCTGGCAATGGACGCTTTTGCCGTGTAATGTGGCACGCATTATACAAAACAATGATGTAACAAAATCGCTGGTTGAACAGCCTTGCATAGCACACGTTGATTAATCGAGCAGACTGTATCTAGTGGCTCGCGCCGGTCTACAATGATGGATGGCTGCCGCGGTCCGGTTAGCTCTTGTACCTCTCGTTTGTCATCGGGGCAGCTTGCTCTTTTATTTCCTAGTTTGGCTTCAACTGTGGCCATAGTTGAAGTTAATCGTTGCTCGGTCTTTTTCGTCCACCGGTCATAGTGTAAAGATAATTCTTGATTCTTAATATCTATAGCTGTCGAAGGAAAACCAGTGAAATCGTCCAGTGTAAAGTAAGTAAACTATAGGGTATAGCAAAATTGATAACGGAAGGTCGGGACTCGGCAACGTTTGCAAACAATTTTACGGAAAAAATTGTCCGTTCGAAGAATTTATCTATTTTAAAAAACCTAAAGATACCTGCCATAAAAACTATACTATAACTGCCATAAAAAAAACTAAAAATTTACCTCTAATTATGATATATGTATATATTACCTACTAGTATGCATACCCAAAGCCTGCATACGAGAATACGAAAGCCCGTATGACTGTGGGAGAGCTCGGTCCTCCTAAGACCACTAAGATCGCGTCTACGCGCTAGACAGGCAGGATTATGTTCTCTGCATTTAACTGTGTAATTATGCCGTTCTTAGTATTTACAAACTATGTTTTGTTTGCAACTTTGCCCGCGCATAATTCTGTGTGACAAATATTAGAATTTATTATAAGTAGGTGACAATATAACACTAAATCTGCGATTTCGCAGGACGCGGCAGACGGGAGCTTTATTGTATGGATTAATATGAACAGTCGCGTGGCATTTACAGTTGTATGTCGGGATCGAGCTCACACAAATGAATACTACAAAGTAATTCCGTCTGCCGCTGCCGCTGCTGTCTGCCGCGTCCTGCCGAATTGCAGCTTAAAATGACGAAATGAATACTGCTCATCTCGTGCTGACCGGGACAGACGCCGACTAGCGCTGGCATGATACAGTGACCTCACTGCTTCTGATAGTAAGCTGAGAGGGGCCCCGAGAGAGTGTCTGACGAGCGATGGTCATCCCTCGTCAGTTGACACAATTATGCCGGCCTGTGTGAACCACATATACGCAGGGTGATCCCGGAACGCGGTACGCTTACATGGACGAATATAGCGGGTTTTATCTTGGGTATGATGGTTGCTATACAGTCAGACACAACATATAACCTACCAACAGCTAGGTATAGACAATATGATGCATACAGATGCTATTTCTCAATTAGAAAAGTAAAATTCACTGGTCGTAAAAATATTACAACAAATAATAAATATATAGATATTTATTATTTGTTGTTGCTAATATTATGAAGAGGAAAGATTTGATCGTTTGTTTGTATTGAATAGGCTCCGGAACTACTGGACCGATTTGAAAAATTCTTTCACCAATATAAAGCTACATTATCAGGGAGTAACATAGGTTGTTTATCCCGGGGATATGCAAAGCGGGACTTTTATCCGGGAAAAACTGATTCACGCGGGCAGAGCCACGTGATAATTTATTCGTTATAATTTATTAATGAATATGAATCATTATAAACCGTAATTATTTAAAACTACTTCTCTGTCCACACTACAACAATATGAACATGATATTGGTAACCATACCAGTTTTCAATATTTTAAAAAGTCAGAGATGATGAATGGCGCGCGCTAGACGCCATAGTTCACATTTTAGATAAAAACATGACAAATTACTTTATACATTGCTAGTTTTTGCTTGCTGTTCCGTCTGTGTGGATTATGTCTAGATAAATATAATAAATATAAAATATAACGCTTACGCATACTCACACCCTTTTATCGCCGGAGAGATAGGCAGAGGCGCAACTAGTGCACCCACTTTTCGCCATTATTCCGTCCCATGATGTGATAGGTGGCGAGCCTATCGCCATATCGGGCACAAATTCCAGACTCCGAGCTGATACTGAATAGAAAAACTCAATAATTTGCCCGACCCGGGAATCGAACCCGAGACCTCAGCATTGCAGTCGTACCATAATACAACTACGCCACCGAGGCAGTCGTAAACCGTTGTATACATATTTATTATTAAAAGTGGTCGCCCACTGGTCTAAATTCGACCGCAATTCATAAATTTTATTTTTCTGATCATTAATTATGCCAAACCTCACACGGCTCCGTGCTCTCAATGTGCTTAAAAGAGGGCACAACGTTTTTTCTCCACATCCATAATTAATATAAAAAAGCTGATAGGTTTGTTTGTATGTTTGTTTGTTTGTTTGTTTGAACGCGCTTATCTCAGGAACTACTGAACCGATTTTGAAAATTCTTTCACTGATAGGAAGCTACATTACTCTTGAGTTCTATAGGCTAATTTTTATCCCGGGAAAATATTATATATTATCCCGGAAAAAACTTTTTCACCCGGAGCCGCAAGCATCATATTAATATATAAATGTTGAAATATTTTATCCAAATCACAGACTAGCATCTTCCCTTCAAAATCACGAGCAAAATAATAAAACATAGATAGAACGTTACATGATTTTTATCTTGAAATATTCGTGAAAAACGCTCGGCCGCTCTGACCGTAGTAAATCACCGCCATGATTTACCCAGTGTTCACACCACACACATTTTTATTCCAAACCGCATTATATCTACATATTCAGTATATTTAAGGAGAAATTGTTATGATGTACGAAGGTTTATAGGAGGTATTTATTTATTTATTTATTTTTTGGATTCCAACAGATAATAACTTAATAACTATAAAGCATAACAATTGAGTTCTTATTAATAGGTTCCCACGATTAGCAATACGTATTACATATATTGAATGTGAGCAGTTACATTTCGCCGTTAATAATTGTAACATTTATAATTATATAAAATAAAAAAAGAATCTGTACACAATAGCAGATTTCATAAAGGTTTGTTGTCTCATGTGTTAAAGAAATCTTTGTTTAAATGTTTCCGTGCTGTATTGATATTCGTACAAAAAACATCAATATCCATGCGCTTGCTTAGCCTGTTGAAGTTGTCACTTGCTCGCCACAAAAAGGAGTTCTGCCTATAATTAGTCGCTGCCACAGGAAGATACAACGGGGCATTCGATCGAGTGGATTTAAAGGGAACATTTATATTGATTTTCCTTACTAATTCCGGACAGTCAATCCTGTTGGATGTAATTTTTAAAAGGAAAAGCAAGTCCGCGATTTCACGTCTCTTAGAAAGTGGCAAAAAATGGAATTTTTTGCAGAGACTTTCATAGTCATAGTCTGAACTCGTGATTCCCAGGCGGAAGCAAAGATATTTTAAAAATTTTGTTTGAATGCGCTCAATTCTAGCAGTGTACTTCAAATATCTCGGATTCCAGATTTGGGAAGCGTACTCTAGGTTGCTCCGAACGAATGTGCAATATAATATTTTCAATGTTTTGGCACGATTAAAGTCAATTGAGCTTCTCATTATGAAACCCAAGGCTCTTGAGGTATTTTTTTGATTGTACCAGTTTTGTGATATGGTGTGAAATATGCCTAATTGATCATGTACTAAGTTAACACATTTACGAGATATTCCGACGAATAGGTAGTGCTGCAAGCAAAAAGTAATTGTTAAAAAACAAACATATAAACACACGAAATGAGAACCTCCTTCTTTTTTGGACTTTGTCGGTTAATGACTCGTGAGAGTTCTCACTGAGGTGGGCGGTCATCGGTATAACAATATTTTCATAATGACCATGTCAATACTACATATTATAGTACTTTACATGCTAAGCATACAAAATAGTTCTTATACGACACCTACGCTGCTATTTTATTTCGACACATATCTTACTCAAATCACTAGGAAGGAAAATACTCCCAATGTTAAAGTAGATATACCACATCCAAAATATTTACACTTATTGGCAAAATATAATGTTCTCCCTTAGAGAATAATACAGCAATAAGTAACGTTGGATGTCAAACGTTCATGTTATAACGACCCGGTTTCACTTACTCCCCCCTCTCCATATTTACATGCGTCGAATATTCACCAGCATCCATGATTTTTATTATATTTGCTTGGCTTTCAACGGCCTTATAACCTATGTAAGCTGTGAATTATGATGATTTCCAGTGAACGTTTTTGTACGGTAGGTATACATATATTGTTACGGTTTGAGTGTTAAAGGTCTGAAAGCATCATCGTCAATCACATGAAGCCCACTGCTGAACATAGGCCTCCTTCAAAGAGACAGACGTACGTGTCAAAAGCGACCTGCCCTACGACCTCTCTCAAGTCGAAAATTAAGACGATTTTATAATGGTCTTGTATTTTATGTGATGTATTAATGAGTAATTTTAAATAAGACTTGTACGCAAAATGCTTGCTTCAAATGCAAAAGATGTAATCATATTAGAAGTTAAAATGTCTATTTTAAAAATTCTCCAAAGCATACAACTGGCTGTCTCTAGCACTCAAACACAAATCTCGCTCCAACAGTAACTGCCAAAATTTTATTAAAAACAAACAGAATTCGAAATTCAAGCAAAATCCGTTAAAAGATAAACAAGAATTCCAGTAGTTTTAATTAAGGTAGTTCCCGTTTTCCTCGAAATAAATATAAATAGTTAAATTCGACGAAACAGGCCATGACGGGAAAGTAAACATGTAACCGACTCCTACTACCAGTTCTCACACTAATAATTGAAAATTATTCAAATAAACTTTTGACTTGACTGCCTCGGTGGCGTAGTTGTATTAAGGTACGACTACAATGCTGAGATCTCGGGTTCGATTCCCGGGTCGGGCAAAGTGATATTGAGTTTTTCTATTCAGTATCAGCTCGGAGTCTGGAATTTGTGCCCGATATGGCGATAGGCTCGCCCCCTATCACATCATGGGACGGAATAACGGCGAAAAGTGGGTGCACTTGTTGCGCCACTGCCGACCCCCGGGGATAACAGGCGTGAGTGTATGTGTGTATGTGTATTCAAATAAATAAAATAAAATACTTTATTCATCACGTAGGCGAACATAGTTGCACTTATGATAAGTCAAGATACATTTAATTCATAATTATAATTATTACAAAAATCACTTTTTATAAATTACTACTGTCATTTTTATATGGAGCAAAATCAATGAAAAATAAATAAAGAAGCCAAGCTCGGGCTGGCAGAAAAGACAAGTTAAATTACGTGTTGAATTTGTTAATAGGCCTGTTAGGTCGCAGCCTGGGGGCGGCTGTGGCTTACGCGGTGGCAAATTTGAATGTACCTACGGTCATCACTATCTTGTTAAAAAACAAAAAACAACATGTTACCTCCGAATTTGCGATAGGGGCCCTTTTTTTGGCCCCCCAAAAATAGGCACGAAAACATGTGATATGCGGGGCGCAATAACACTAAAAGAATAAATCCAGCATTGCAAACAATGTAAAGATATTTGTTGGCTATGCAAACTAGGCACTAAAAGGATTTGTATGATCTCTTGTATACAAATAATCCAAGTTTTGGGTTATCAAAGCCTACCTTCGATCACGTGATGCAAACATTATTCCTCGGAAGGTATCTTACGTAAGCAAATCCGTGCGACAAAGTGCAAATAGTGTCTAATAGGAAGCATTGTCAGTAGCAAATACCATTACCAAGGCGATAAGCATTCCGTAAGCGAGATTCAGACAGTCTAGTTATCACCTCTATTTCTATCGAGCGGCTTAATTCAATTAACACACAAACACTGCATTAGAAGCGGTAAAAGTCTCGAACGCGACTCAGAAGACTCGCCTGTTACTTCGTAGTAGGGGCGTTTATCAAACAAAGTATTTAACACAACCAATGGTGCAGGTTCCATTGTTTACCCAATCCGTCCAAATTATACATGATTTAATTCAACATTTATGATATGCGCGTACGTGTATCATAATAATGTATGCAAATATTCGTTGTATTATTTCGAAAAATTATATTGTAATTTATTGTTTGAGCTTTTGTATTGTCGGTAGTGATTATGTAATGATTAATATTATTTATTGGTGGTATGTACTGGGTCGACCCAATGAGTCGACTGGGGTAGTCGCTGGCTCTGAGATTGCAGGAATTTTAACCAATACAGGTACAGTCAGCTCCAAAAGTAGCTGAACACATTCAAAGGCGATGTCCGCTTTTAGGGTGCTCAAGGGTGGGGCCTCAAAACCTCACCAGGCTCAAACTTTAGGGATATTGAAGGGGCAAAATATAGAACTTGGATCCAATAAAAAAATCTTTTTAGACCTCTCCATTCATAACTAACTGTTTTAAAACGTTCATATTAAATGTAGTTTTCAAGGAAAATAAAACTACATAACTCTCAAAATCGGAGAACTTTAAAATTATACGATTTATTGCAAACGCTTAGTTTTTGGGACTACTATCCAAATATATATAAAGTATCTTGGTTAGAATTTTAAGGCCCTTAGTGGAGATGTCGTTTTAAAATTATTTAAGTGAAAGAAAATTAAACCGTTTTATTTAATTTAGTGAAAAGAAAAAAATATGAGATTTGGTGTTTTGAATATGTTCAGTTACTTCTAGGACTGACTATACATTGTATGACAATTATCACCCGCATTTTCGTGAACATCTATTTAAAAATATCTTAAAAGGAATTTTAGAGATAAGATGCTTGGGGCGGTTGCGGACGACAACTTAGTCGTGAGTCGGAGGAAGCCCGCAGCCGTCCCCAATGCGCCGAAGATGGCCACCGCGGAGTTTTAGTTGGTATGCCGTGCGGTGTACATAGGTTAGGGACTCGGCCCGGCGGTCGCCCGACGTTTTCCATCTCTCCAGGCGGCTCAACGTCGGGTCGTAAGGCACGGTGAACCCAACATAACCGCTCAGTCGTTCCCCTTGAACACTGGGCGGTAGTAATAAGACACTTTCTCCGCGTAAACAAAAAAAAAAAGAGGTATGATGCTTGTATATTACTAGACAGCGTCAACAGTGGCAGACAAAATGGCAATTAAATATGTACAGTCAACCACATAAGTAACTGAACAAATTCAAAACATCAAATCGCGCCTACACATTCGTGTTCTGACCAATTTTTGTTTTCTCTTCACAAAAATAAAAGAAAGGCGATTAACTTTACTTACCACAAAGAAAAAAATGTTTCAATTAAACTTAACGCGTGGAAGTGATTTAAAATTTTGAATTTGTTCAACTTATGTGGCTGCCTGTATATAATTATAATTATAGATCTAGACTATAAGTACATAGATCTGAATAAGAACTTGAATCCAATATACAGTTCTCGGTAATTATTTGCTCGCAGTTCGGGGGTCGTCGCTGCTCTATTTATGGGTCAATTACCACCCTGTAATTAAACGTTGCCTCCATATCTTACCCACGTTAAATTTAAACGAAGATTTCGGCTGATTGCGGTCCGCATTCCAATTTGAATGGATAGTCATAAGTTGTGATTTTTGAAACTCACAGTAGGCTTCCAATTAAAATCATAAGATACTGTTTTTATGTAGTTAAATAACGCGACCTGAAAGCAGTGCCGGATTAGCGCATAAGCAAATTAAACAATTGTTTAGGGCATCAACCCTTGGGGGCACCAGAAACAGCACCAAAAAAAATTTATTTGCTGATATAAAATGAAAAATGAACAACGATGCTACAGGAAAGGCTCGATGCTTTATCAATAGTATAATATACATGTAGGTATGCTTAAAACGTTGGACTTAACGACTATTTTCCGCGAACTTAATGCCTGTAAAAGTCGTAAGTCGCATTTTAATAAGTAAAAACGCTTTGGTTTTTATTGCATGGTAATAAATAAGTAAAAAAATATCTTTATACATGAAGACCCAATACTATTTTACTCATGGATGGGGGCACAGGCGTGGATTGCTTAAGGCATCAAGTAGTCTTAATCCGGCACCGCCTGAAAGTCAGTTGATTGATGGTAAGCATCACTGCCTTTATATAAAATCAACACCACATAGTGTACTTAGAATATCTCCAAAAAACGTAAGTTAATTTCGTTTAATTTTGATGTTTGTGGTTGATCAAGAGACTAATACTTCATTCTCATGTTTGTCTATCAACTCAATAAAACGATATAGTCGTGTCGTGTTTTTAATTTGCCACATTCCAAGCACAAGAAATTATAATTCAAGACTCTACATTGCACTAAAATGTGCTCATTGTCAATACATAATATGCAAAATTCCTTAACACCGAGTAATTATACTGGCAATAACGATCTTTAAACAAAAACACACGAGGATTTGCACTTGAAGCAGATGTAGACATTGTGATGGTTTTCACCCAACGAACTCTCGCATATTATAAGAGATCTGCCACATTCGTCCGGCCATTTCAGCTTCGAGGTTGCTAGAAAAGGGAATGATGGTATGAAAAAAAGAAAACTAGTTAGGAAGTAGTAATCCTAACTTATCAACAATTGCCCAGTTACCAAATGGACACTAATACAACCATTAAATGTGTTTACATAAATGCACTCCCGTACTCTGTAGGAACGAAGAGACATCCAACTAGTGATTCTACCTTTCGGCGAACCTTTATACTATGAAGGTAGTGCGAATATATCAGGCGTAGCAAACCCAGGCAACCCACATTTGCAACCGAAACCCTCATATTTCTAACCGACTCCAAAAAGGAGGTTCTGTATTCGATCCGTATGTATGTATGTATGTATGTTTGTTTGTATGTATGTATGTATGTATGTATGTAAATTTCTATGGCCGCGTGTTTCTCTAAAACTACGGATCCGATATGGATGTGGTTTTCGATATTGAAATGTATATTTTTCAGGGAAGGTTTTAGTATATAATTTATGAAGATTTGATGAAGATATTCGGAGATACACAACGGAACTCTTCAATAACTAACAGTAGATGACTTGCGAATGCTGCAATCGTATATCTATGATATATTGTTTACACCATTCTATAATATACCTACGACTCAAACTGATGTACTTGCAGGCATCAGCTGAAATACGAGAGACCAACTGAACACGCATTAAAAAACACGCTAAACCTCCGTTCAAGCAATATAAAATTCAGCTTTACATCGAAAATATTAAAAAATAAAATATGTCCGGGCTCAAAGGAAATAAATTCAAAGAGGAAATGATAAATATTCGTAATAATTTTATTTTTACTCATATAAAAACTCTATATGTGAATGCATTTGCCTTTTAATATTCGCAGCGCTTACGTATTTTGCATTGGATGTATAATAAAATGAAAAATAGTTTTGCACGTTCTGTTAATTTATTTCTATGTTACGTAAAGTTTAACCACTTGAAATATAATTGCATAGGTTTTTAATAAAACTTTCGAATAGTTAGGGTTATTTGGAGTCTTAACTCGTCCGCAAGCGTTGCATTCTCTTTTTAACCAAGTGAAAATGACGGAAACATCAACATTGATGGCATATAACCAAAACCCCGCTATAGCACTCTAAGAAGCGTTAAGCACAAGTTCCAGAAAGCGTAGGGTCCCCGGTAAAGAAAACAAAATATTGACGATGATACTATTCGCGAAATTTGGAATGGTTCAGCGAAAATGTTCATAATTTCTAGGAAAAAACGCCAAATGATTATGTTTTCATTATATTACTACAATAATCTAACTATTAATCAATTCCGCATAGTCAGTTAAAATTAAAAAGATGTATAACTTAACGCGGAGGTAAACGTTAAAATCTCAGACTGTTACGGACCAGTGACCGCAACGTAACGCAAACTAATATCTTTAGATTTTATTCGGAAACTAAATCCCTTAACGATAAAAACGAAATATAAAGGTAAAATTGAAAGCTCAAGATCGATGGAAATGTCATCAATACACCGTCAAGCCAACCCCCACCCCATGTCTAGATTTATCAGACCTGAGTCCGCAGTTATTTAGGGTGGATATCCCTTTAAATTCGGTACCGAAATAGAAATTCAGCAAACCTTCAGTAACTTTCTTGATATGGTGACTTTTTCATGTCACTTCTAAGATAAAGCAACATAACTGTGCACCCTTTCACTCCTCTTGCCACATCATAAAATGTCGCCGTAACAGAAAGTAGTACCTATGTAGTTGAATATGAGATGAATATTCGAACCTCAATGTGTCACTTTGAGAATTGTACCTACTCTATAAGTCTAACCTATTAGCTATAGCTGCTTCACTTAAGACGTTAAAAATAAATGTTTAAATCATGCATAGATATGAAGTTTGTAAGATTGTATAACAACCTGCAAGTTATAATCTCAAGAACCGAATTACTGTTGAAAACTAATTCACTAATAGAAAACCACATTATCCCAGAAGTACCATAGACTACCTTCTTCTCGTTGCCGAAATTACCCCTGAGTAAAATAAGTTACTTTCCCCGAAAACTTTTACGCTGGCAAGGCCACGAGAAAATAACGAACATTACGATTACTGGCATATCCACTCCACACCATCGCATCTGGTTGAAACGTGGTCTCTCGCAAGAAATGATAATTGACAAGCTCGCTTGGAATTTATAGCGCACGGTCAGCGGGAACGGATTTATAGCTTTCACCGGCTATAGCGTGAAAAACCTTAGCACATATCGCTGTTTAACTGTTGGTTTTGTATTTTTGGTTCATCGGTCGATTCTCAAGTCGGGTGACTTTAAAATATGTGTGATTTTTCCGGGGCTAGAAATCTGCGCGCTAATGTACCGTGAGATAGAAAAAGGCTTAACTATGGAACTACGTTAGTAACGCCCAGTATAAATATATGATCTAATCCTATATTATGATTTTATACATGTTAGGGGCCATGTAGTCCTTGATAATGTTTTATATTTTTATGGAAACATTGAAAAAGAAACAGTCGAAAGCAGGATTTGAACCCACGACCTCCGAGGTTCGGTAGGATCGAAATAGCTCAGTTGGCAGAGCACTGGCACGGTACGCTGAAGGTCGTGGGTTCAAACCCTACTTTTGACTGCTTCTTTTTCAATGTTTCCATAAAAATATAAAACATAAATATATGATCTTTTAGTATAACATCCTTTTATCATAATAGCCTTTAATAATAAGCAGTTATGATTTCTTATGTTTACGCGAATGTTAGTCATTGAAATGAAACTATTTTGCGGATTTTATCGCGGTTTTTTAATTATATTTTCTCCCGACGCGACGTTTTGAAGGCTTTGCCGCACTTCATATTTTCGAAAATGTAATTAAAGAACCGTGATAAACTTGCGAACAAAACGTGTCACACCATCGCACTACAATGAGAATCATTTTGACATATAACGTTTTCGTAATCATCTTTCAAAAGTATTTAACCATACTCCTAAGATAAGGATAAGTCGGGTGGGAAAGACCGAATAGAATCCAAAAGGATTTAAAGGTATCTTTTCGACCCATCCCAGTCTCCAGAATCCTGATAATCATCTCCCAAGCTTCCTCATTTATCTCAACTTTTAGTAGCATGGAGGCAAAAGCAGTCATTTTGAATCAAAACTGTAAAACTTTATTATCACACTGTTCCATTTAACAATGTAAAAGAAGATGAATTTTACAAAATGTACCAATATATAAAGTGCAGTGAAGTAATTAACACACACAGCCGCAAAGTTGGACGAGCATCGTTAACCGAGCATGTTTCCCAGCTGATTGTGTCCTCGCGTGCGCCGCGTAGATGCTTCACGCTAGATAATATTTCCATTAATCGCTTTATGTCTAGGATGTCACTGTTTTATACACATTGTGAGCAAGAATTATGAACTTAAAAAATCACATTTTTATTATATTTGATTTGTGGTTTATTTGGTTTGTGTTTAATAAATAAATAAATAGGTACTTAATTAGATTAGGTGACGTAGTTGTATTACGGTACGACTGTAATGCTGAAGTCGGGCGGGTTCGATCCCCAGGTTGGGTAAAGTGATAAAGGGTTTTTCTATTCAGTATCAGCCCGGAGTCTAGAATTTGTGCACGATATGGCGATAGGCTCACCCCCGACCACATCATGAGACGGACAAAAATAGGTGCACTAGTTACGCCTCTGCCTACCCCTTCGGGGATAAAGGCGTGTGTGTGTGTGTGACTTAATTAGATATTTATTTAATTAAGTGCCTATTAAAATAAAACTGATGTTGGATTAGAAGGGTATAGAGCTACTCTGTACATAATTGGTCCACAGCATCCATGGAGTGACAGCCAAATTAATACTATTATATCTTTATAACACCTTAGTGAAGTCGGAGCTTCGTTGTTATGCATACGGTGAGTAAAATTATGCCAATTAGTCTCCGAAATCATATTCTTCTAGCAAATTGAATGCTCAAAGCTGAAAAGAAATTTTATTTAAAAAATATCTAGGATACCGAGATGATATTCATTACTCGATATAGTAGAATAAAAATACTGGTATTTTGACCAAAATTTGGGCAACGCTATATAAAAATAAATTTTGGATGTCTTATTGTACTAACTGCTTGTGCGTGTGTCCCAGATAAAAAGCGTTTAATATTGTATGACGAGCGGACGCATCGTTCATAACTGCAGAAACATTTTTACAAGATATTTTAACAGTTAAAGTACTCTTGTTAAACGTTATTTAGATATAATATCTGAACCTGTTTTACATATTATTATAACATATTGTTACTTAAATATCATTATTTATGTTATTTATTCTCTAGATCATTTAGCCCGACCCGGGGATCGAACCCAAGACCACAGTTCTGCACTCGTACTTTCATACAACTGTTCCATCGAGACAGTTTTATTAGAGAATTCTCAGGTACGTAGATCTCACGATGTTTTTCACTAAAGCATTCGTACTTTGAGAAAATCTGTTTACAAAACATCCTACATAATATGTTAGACAACTGCAAGGCAGCAAGTTAACAATCACCAGTTAATTTGAATGCATTGTAACGAGAAGTTCCTTGGAGTCCGTAGTCCGAATATAAAACAAAGTGTGCTCTTTTTGTCCGTATGTAAACACGCTGGTTCCGCGGGTAATTAATTAAGCTTGTGTTTGCGCCGTGTGCCACTGCTTTATATTACTTTAGGGTTCCGCGGAGAATGGTTTGACATTTATACTCCTTTTTTTTTTTTTTTTTTGTTTCGCGGAGAAAGTGCGTTACCACTACCGCCCGGCCTTCGTGGGGGGCGACCGAGCGGTTATGTTGGGGTCACCGTGCCTTACGACCCGGCGTTAAGCCGCCCGGAGAGATGGAAAACATCGGGCGACCGCCGGGCCGAGTCCCTAACCTATGTACACCGCACGGCATACCAACTAAAACTCCGCGGTGGCCTTCTTCGGCGCATTAGGGACGGCTGCGGGCTTCCTCTGACTTATGTCTAAGTTGTCGTCCGCAACCGCCCCTGCGCGGTGCCGCCTGCTGCGGCCCGTCTCCTGTTATGGGGGGGAGGCTCAGACGCCCCCGCGCACCGAAGGACGCTCTCAGCGTCTACGGCAGCGTGAGGCCGACCAGCCACGCTGCCGTCCATCACGGAGGTCACCACAATATTGTGTAATGACGGACAGCCCCCTGCCGCCCGCCCGTGACCCCCGGAGGCCCCTATTAGTCGCCTTTTACGACAGGCAGGGGATACCGTGGTGGAATTCTCCAAACGCCCCCAATCCACAGGGCGGAACATTTATACTCCTGCCCCAACTCTACTTCAACATATAGTTAGTAACACACATGTTTTAGAACATATTTGGTTTCGTTTTTACAATCGGTTGTCTAAAACCCCCTCTGAGGGATTTAATACAGCCAAAATCACATTTACAACATTGAAACAGAACTTCCAAGAGCTCATATAACAAGCCATAGTATAGATTCAACCTCTTATTAAATAGCCTCTAGAAATCTCACTCACCATAAAAAGCATAAGCAAATCTTCCACTTCACGCCAAAAATATACCTATTATAAAAAAAAACTGAAAGGTATAGTACTACTTACTGCCTTACAGCAATATCCTGAAAAAAAATCATATATATATTTAAACTGCTGTAGTGTACCTACCTAGGAAAAGGTGGAATTTCCAAAAACAACCTTTTGTTTCCTCTACGGAACGCAATCTTCAAGACGGCTCTCTCGTCTGAACCTCTATTGTTTTTTTACCTCTATTCACAGAGTACATTGTATGCAGCACTAATGCGAACTTGCGCTAAGCATGCTTATTTGGGGCTGCAATGTATAAATTAATTACATACACGTATATTAATTAATGACTTCTATAGAGACTTCAGTATCAAACATAGTATAATAATGTACGGGAATAATATTTTGAGACTCTGGGAAGGATAGAAGAGTCTTTTATATAGGAAAAACTCTTTCACGCAGGCAAAGCAGCGAGCAAAAGCTAGTATATAATATGAATTGTGTTAATTATACCAGAACTTTGAAGTGCAAAATACAAATCTACGCTCTCAACCCTGAGACATTAGATGTTAAGCCTCATAATGCCCGGTGTTTATACATTTTCTCACAGCCATCGTGTCAACAAACAAACTTCCAGAACAACCAAGTATTTAAATAAAAACTTATTCGCTTCGTAAATCAAGGAGCAAACAAAATTTTATGTCATTTATTACCTCTTAAGGTAGGAAGAAGATTAACGCTTATTTCGTTTTTTGTAGTTTGCCGAGTGGGGTTGCTTCCCTAGCCACGCTGGGTTTAGGGTTGTCACTCGCGAGTTTAGTGTCTGATTTTTGTTTAATGTCTCATTGCTGGCGTCGGGGGATTACTAGTAAGTTGTCAATTACTACCGCTAAACAGGGTTCTTGGTTCCATTCCTATGTCGGATAACTAAGGACGTTATTAAAAAAATACAAACACACGAATTGAGAACCTCCTCCTTTTTTGAAAGTCGGTTCAAAATCAATCTCATTATGTAAAATCTCAAGTAGACATTTTATGTATTGAATTATTTAATAAACCAAGCTGTAGCTGTCATTTAGGAGCTGCGTAAGCTCTGTTACATAAACAAAACTCAGCTGTCAATATCCGTCACATATTGTAACTTAAGATGTCATTTTAGGTGATGTTAATATGGGTTTATTAAATAGACTGCCTCCGTGGCGTAGTTGTATTGCGTACGCATTACGAGTACGATTTGCGCGCTGAGGTCCTGGGTTCAATTCCCGGGTCGAGCCAAAAATATTGTGACTCGGTTTTTCCATCTTAAAATTTACTCAGTCGCAGCTCGGAGTCAGGAAGTTGGCGGTGTGATACCCCCGTGCCTCGGAAAGCACGTAAAGCCGTAGGTCCTGCGCCTGATCTCTCTCCGGTCATGTCGGATTGCCGTCTCACCGGACTATGAGAGTGAAGGAATAGCGAGTGCACCTGTGTATTGCGCAAACACTTGTGCACTATAATATCTCCTGCGTATCTGGCTGATCTCCGTTGAGATTGGCCGCCGTGGGCGAAACTGGCTAGGAGAATTATTATTATTATTAAATAGCAACTATCTTAAGATGCTGACCTTAATTGGAGAGAGTCTCAGCTGATATCGCACTTCAGAGTGAAATTGAGTTGCATCTGTTAATACGGCCCTTAGACTTGTGAATGACAAGAACACACGCGAGTAGCCGAGATTAAATTAGGCTCACCTCCTATTACTCATATAATGGAGACTTTAAGGAGATACGACTTGATTCGGTTTAGACTTATGATTTTATATACCCCACACACTACACTTAAATATATAAGCTTGACGAAACATGGAATCACTCGTTGCGACTTTTAATAATCAAACTGCCGAAAACTGCACTACAGAAAGTATCTTATTCAAGCTGTTTGTGACAACCCTACACCCGTTAATGCATTCTTTATGGCAACCCAAGCAAGCTGGAATCCTTTGCAACACACTCGCCTTTGCACGCTGATTTCCACTGTTAATATTTATTAGTGCTTAGCGAACTAATATGGATTACGTTCTTATTCTGACGTCTGAAAGAATTGCTGATTAGGTTTATTTAAAATTTAAAGTTTGTGCAGCTGGCGATGACACGGGAAACTGTAGGGTCTCAAATCTTGATTATGTTATTATTACGGATCTATTCTATCCGCAAGTGAATAAACTATGAACAGTCAAAGATGTCGAAGAACGTTGAATAGAATAAATAATAAAAATTAACCACCATCGTTCATGAACACTGACTGCCTCGGTGGCGTAGTTGTATTACAGTACGACTGCAAAGCTGAGGTCTCGGGTTCGATCCCCGGGTCGGGCAAAGTGATATTGAGTTATTCTATTCAGTATCAGCTCGGAGTCTGGAATTTGTGCCCGATATGGCGATAGGCTCGCCCCCTATCACATCATGCGACGGAATAACGGCGAAACGTGGGTGCACTAGTTGCGCCTCTGCCTACCCCTTCGGGGATAATAGGCGTGAGTTTATTAAATTTAATTTTTTTTCATGAACACCCATTGTCACTGGGATTCCAGATGCTTAACCATCTTTCAAGAGGAGAAATGATGGTAAGAGAGGAAAAGGAATGATTTGTTGGACCTCCCGAGAACCTGAACATAAGTATAAAAAAAAACTGTTTTTTTTTTCTATTGCATCGAATGACGAGACGAGCATGCCGTTCGCCTGATGGTAAGCGATACGACCACCCATAAACAGTAGAAACACCATCCAGCACCTTGAGTTACAAAGTACTGTGTGGCATTCCACTGCGCTCGTCATCCTGAGACATAAGAAGTTAAGTCTCATTATGTCCTGTAGTTACACTGGCTACAATGCCCTTCAAAACGAAACACAATAGTGCATGCACACTGCTGTTTGGCGGTAGAAATAGACTTTGCGGAGGTACCCACCCAGATGGGCTCTTACATATGAGAGTCCTACCACCAGTGAAGCAACCAATTCGACCCATGAGTGCTACCAAGTACCACTTATTTAAAACACTGATTGCCAATACATTTTCTATGAAGCCAAGCCTTCATTAGTCTTTATTTGCTGATAAACTAAACTCCTTTCAAAACGGTCTGAATGGAGTTTTTAATCTGTGTAAATTAGCGCCATCTGCGAACGAAGTCGCGTTCGTCGCTTGTCATTACGTACCAGCTTTCAACCCGTGTGAATCGACGCTAATTGCGCGGGTTGCATAATACACGATAGAAAGCGCCCCGTGTGGCACGACAAGCTGGTTATTTTTCTAATATAATATTGATGTTTTAGAATGAGGCAGCATCGTTTTGAAATGTTTATGATGATAACCCATTTAAATTTATATTAATAAATATAGAAATATATAGAGTAATATGAATAATTATAACCTCGTTATAAATTTCCGAATCTCAAAATTAATGGAGACAGTTTTAATATTAAATCACTAAGCTGGCCGCAATAGCTCTTTCTTATTGGATCAACTGACCCTAAAATGTATATTACAAGAGGAATGTTTCCCCAAGTGCATGGGCGTATATATGGGGGCAGAGGGGTTGGGGTGCTGAACCCCCCCCCCCCCCTTAGCTTACAAGAAATAATCTGGCCCACAAAACATATACCCATTATAAGGCCTATGTGCACGTCCAAGAAACATACAAACATGAACAACAACAAAACCCAACGCAAAAACAATACTGAAAATTCGTAAAATAAAAACCTCTTACATTTTATGACGATAGCCTAGTTGGGAATGTTCAAAACCCAAGGCACACACCTCTGACCTTTCGAAGTTACGTGTGTATTGTTAACAATTATCGTTCACTTTAACGATGAAGGAAAACATGGTGAGGAAACCTACATACTTGCGAATTCTCCAAAAGAATTTCGTGGGTATGTGTAGTCTGCCAACCCGGACTATGTCAGCGTGGTGGACTAAGGCCTAACCCCTCTCAGTAATAGAAGAGGCCCGTACTCAGCAGTTGGCAGTATATAATACAGGGCTGATTGCATTGCATCGCGTTGCACATTTTTTTACTTTTGGTGTCGGGGGGAGGTATATACGTGACTTAGAAAGAAAGAGTTTTATTATTGGCACAAAATGCAGTTTCAAAAATAAAGTAATTTTTCACAAAACCAATTAATGTGCCAACAAAGGGCTTCTCATTCAGCTTAATGCTGCTGCAAAACAGCTGCAGCGCTGGTTTTCAATGAGAAGCCCAAGTGGCGCACGGATGTCCAGTCGGTAAACAAACTTAAGGCATAAACAATGAAATCCTCCTAGCCAGTTTCGGCCACGGCGGCCAATCTCAACGGAGATCAGCCAGGTACGCAGGAGATATTATAGTGCACAAGTGTGTGCGCAATACACAGGTGCACTCGCTATTCCTTCACTCTCATAGTCCGGTGAGACGGCAATCCGACATGACCGGAGAGAGATCAGGCGCAGGACCAACGGCTTTACGTGCTTTCCGAGGCACGGGGGTATCACACCGCCAACTTCCTGACTCCGAGCTGCGACTGAGTAAATTTTAAGATGGAAAAACCCAGTCACAATTTTTTTTAAACAATTTGGCATAAACAATACAAATGAAATGAGTAATAAATTAACACAAACAAAAAAAAGTAAAAAGACAAAAAACAAACTTTACAATTTTTTCTATTGTGTCAGTTACTTATTTATTGAAGGGAGGTTTTTTGGTGTCATGGGGCGGCAAGAACCAACGCTACGCCACTAACATTTTGGTATCCTGCGACCGCCCCCCCTCTCCCCCCCATGTGAAAGCTATAGATCCGCCCGTGCCCAGGTATATACAGTAATCGAAAATATTTGAATCTAATACAAATACAATAAATCAAATAATGTTACAATTTACCTTTGATTTCCAAAGTCCAGTTGACGTAACACGGTTTTTCTATCAAAACTACTGAAAGTCGGTGGCTGTAAAGTATAGATGTGCTCGTTGATAAATTGTGCCAGGCGGAGGGAAGCAATACGTTAGCTCCATTCATGAGCTCTCCGCGGGGCCGCCGAGACCGAATGCACGATTTTATTCCTAGAAAAAGGTTTTTTTTTATATAAAAATTGTGTTTTATGTAGAAACAATGTGTCCTATACAAATTTAAAATTGATATTCGTGGTCTAATAAACTTTCCATTTAAATTTGAATGTTAATGAAAGTCATATTATTTTTTCTCTTTAACTCAAAATGAATGTAAGGAAATATCAAAACGGTTATTAGTAAACACGCTGATTATTACGACGTTGCAAAGGTATTTAAAACAATCATAATTAATAATCGTTTTTTTTTTACTTTAGGTACTTACAGGCAATATAGTGATACACAGATCATATAATAGGTAATCTATCTATATATATAAAATTCTCGTGTCACAGTTTTCGTTGCCATACTCCTCCGAAACGGCTTGACCGATTTTGATGAAATTTTTTGTGCTTATCCGGTATCTATGAGAATCGGCCAACATCTATTTTTCATCCCCCCAAATGTTAAGGGTGGACCACCCCTAAATTTTTTTTTTTATTTTTCAGACAAAATTTTTTGTTTTAATTTTTTAATGATACAGCATACAAAAATACCTACAACCCTAAATTTTCACCCCTCTACGATCAACCCTTATTTTTTAATAGCCATTTTAGTTACCTTTTTAGGGCAGGACAACGTCTGTCGGGGCCGCTAGTTGTAATATAAAACATAAGGTTAAAAAAATGAATATACACACTTTTGTCTGCTTCAATTCTAAGACTTCAATACTTGACATTGACTGACAGACAACGCAGAGTATCATGCAGGGTGTAAACTAGAAGCTATGGGGGGAAATATAAATTCCTTATACAATATATACAGTAAGGGAGGGTTTAAAAGTTCGTTCCCTAAGGAGGTTGAATGTTTTCATACTCAGGGCGAGCGTAATATAAATGTATAAGGCAGTGGGGCCTATTCCGTCTACGGGGCATAACTATCCGTGTATCTGCTAGTATATTAATTAGTCATATACGTAAATAGGGATTTTTTTTACTCTTACTGCCTCGGTGGCTTGTTGTATTACGTTTACGATGCTGATAGCTGATGCAAAAGGTTCACTGCTATATTATGGGACACATAGCGAAATGGATTCCCTG
This sequence comes from Lapara coniferarum, assembly GCA_949316025.1. NCBI lineage: Eukaryota > Metazoa > Arthropoda > Insecta > Lepidoptera > Sphingidae > Lapara > Lapara coniferarum. The sequence goes on from OX438928.1 coordinate 1,920,389, forward strand.
GCTACACTTCTGCCACTTATGGGGGATAAAAGCGTGTTTGTGTGTTTGTTTATTATAATTCTACTCAGTAAGATTATTATTCATTCGATAACATAACATTAAACCCATATCTAAACATAAAGTCACAGAAATATTATCTTTATCGACCTTTTAATCACACTTAGACTTCACATACCGTCGAAATTCTCATGGGGAACTGTTTCACAATCTTTTCTGCCGCTAAAAGATAATTAACTGCTTAATATGTATTGCTATTTCAAAAATACAAGCGTGCCTTGAGGGCGGGATCCAACCTGCGACTTTTTACTATAGCCAAGGATTTCAATGGCCTCCCCATGGTAAAGCATGTGTGCCCCACCCCAGATCTCTAATCGAAACGAGCAAATACCGTTTATCTGACAAAATACCTGCCAACTGCGAAGCGAATATACATTTCCATAATTTCCCTGGAGTATGGACTGACAGCGTAACATTCGTTCGTGTATATTGAACTTTAGCGCATGATTATAAAGTTGGTATTGGTTTGATTGTGTGCATTGATAAGGTTGCGCATCTTCCGAGTTATAAGATATCCGAGTATTACTTGTAATGTGATAACCACGAAATATTGTCGATTTTCGCGTATTGAGTGTTCCATATTCCCTTAATCTGTTGAGGTTAGATGTGAAGTAAGAGATCGTGAAAGATATATTAAACGGATGGTGTTATGCAGGCTTGAATCAGATACGCGCATCGATTCTGTATTTTAACTACGAATTAATTTGTTACTATAACCTAACTTCACGGCTTATAATTTGGAGGGTTAGGTAGGAGTGCAATTAATGCACCTACATTTCCGCCGAGCCTATATTAATATATCATGGCGCAAATTTCTATCTACACCTCCAAAGACATGAGCATGATGTGTGTTCGTTTTTTATGCTTATCTGTCCCATGATGAGATAGAGGGCGATTTCATTACATCAGGCACGAAATTAAAATTTGACATACTAAGACATAGTCTGTGAAGATTCAGTTTTCGGACTGAAATCTCAAAGCATAAACACGCAGATAGGTGACGCAGGCTTTAATAGGCTCCCGTTAGCAGCCTTGGGCTATGCAGCCTTAATAAATGACGAGACAAGTCTTCAATGGTAGGCGACGCGACTGACCATAAATTGAGCACTAAATTTAATGACATACTACCGGGCACAGTACTCATATAGTCTCCCCAAGTCTTTAGAGCCTTGTTGGTTTTCTATCAGTCCTTATTCTTCTAAAAGGTAGACGCAACTGGATCTGGATGTTGCAGAAATTATTGGCTTAGTTTTTCGGCGGTAACTAATTCCAAATGACCAATAGGCCGGCATAGTTAAGTCGACTGGCGACGGATAATTATATCTCGCGCATACTCACGCCTTTTATACCTGAAGGGGTAGGCAGAGGCGCAACTAGTGCACCCACTTTTCGCCGTACGTATTCCGTCCCATGATGTGATAGGGGGTGAGCCTATCACCATATCGGGCACAAATTCCAGAATCCGGCCTGAGAAAAATCCAATAACACTTTGCCTGACCCGGGTTTCGAACCCGAGACCTCAGCATTGCAGTCATACATACAACTACGCCACCAAGGCAGTTTAATTATAGACTATTATAAAGCACGGTAACTATATCTCGTCACCACAACATCAAACTATCTGGTCCTCCATCCGCTTATAATTTATTTATTTAAAATCAAATCGTCAGGTACAGTGTGTTCAGTTTTCCCTGCTCGTTCAAATAAATAAATAAAAACTACTGTTATTTCATACAATATTTCAATTATTTTACAAATGCACACGCACAAATTACGGACATTGTAAACAAGAATTTTTGGGTATGTTTGAATCGCGGCCAAGCAGTACTAGAAAACCAATTTGGCTTATTCTCCCAAGATTAGAATCCGACGCGCACGCCAAATATATTCGATTCATTGAGAAATATGCTCCTACTTGAATTGTTCATGAAATTAATTTCCAATTGTGAGGGAATTAATGTGCTATTTTAAAGATTTAGGACTGTTGATCACTTATCGACCCGCATAACCTCAAAATAGAATCACTGACTTACCGCTATAATATATTCTGGTAAGTGTGCTGGGCAGGGATTACCGCTTTGTGTATTTGAACTAACAACGGTCAAATTTGACGTAATATTAGATGTGGAGATATGAGGAGAGTGTAGTGACGACTAGTCTTGAGGGGAAGCGAACGCGTGACGTCATTCGGGTATAGGCGGCCCTTAAGTTCCAGTTTAAATAAACTAAATAATGAATATACTATACATTACGAAATTCATTAATTAGTCTTAATTTCATGAGTTACAGTGCTATCTACACTAATATTACAAAGAGGAAAGATTTGTATTTTTGTAATGAATAAACTCAAGAACTACTGGACCGATTTTAAAAATGCTTTCACCATTATATTGTTGAAAACAATCAGCTACATTATCAGTGAGTAACATAGGCTACTTTTTATCCCGGGGAAATATAAAGCGGGACTTTTATCCCGGAAAAGTCATTCACGCGGGCGGAGTCGCGATCAAAACTCTAATATAATATACAATGCTTGTTTGTATGTGTGATGCTACTTTTTGCGACGCTTACCACGCGAATGATTCTTTCTAATCATTATGCAACAAAAATGTCACTTCACGCCTTGTGAAATAATAGTACTTATTAATTAAGCCATTACCAACAATAAAACATTTACAGCAAGGCATCTAAATACCCTAGAAAACACGTATCTGTCATCAAACCGAAGCATCAGTACCGGGTGCCTTCGCTTCAGTGCCACAGCGTTGTAAGGCGAGGCGAATTAAATATACACAAGGCCTGTCTACGGCATTTCCGGCTTATGATTTGTGCCGGTATCGACCTGTGGCCCCGGGTTCTCAACCGGTAGTGCCCTGAAGTTTACACTAATATTGTAGGTACAGTTTGTAATAAAGCAAGGGATAATTATCAACGGAACTGCTGAGCCGATTGTTAAAAAAAATTACATTAGAAACTAATCGATACCTTCGTAATTAGGTATATTTTTTATGGCATTGAATGACGTAAACGATACGACCACCCATAAACAGTAGTAACACCATCCAGCACCTTGAATTACAAAGTACTGTGTGGCATTCCACTGCGCTCGTCATCCTAAGACATAAGGTGTTAAATCTCATTATGTCCTGTAGTTACACTGGCTACAATGTCCTTCAAACCGAAACACAACAGTGCATGCACAGTGCTGCTTGGCGTTGGAAATAGACATTGGGGTGGTACCCACCTAGACGGACTCTGACTTACCACGAGTATTTCATTCCATTCACTCATCACTTTATTCTCTCCTCTATTCCAATCCAACGTAAAGACCACAACTTTTTCAGACCGCTATTCTGTCATCACAGAAAAAACCCACAAAAGTACCACCCGATCTGGAAATCGAACCCGAGACCTAACAGTTCAGTTCAATACTAGGAATCGATACGCATCACTTTATGAAAGTGCGAAAATAATCCACTTACAGTTAAATTGATGGAGCAAAGTTTGAGAAGCTTGGTATTAGAGAAGCGTCGGGTTGGCCAAAGGTAACATGTTATAGGATTGTCAGAGGCACGACTGTACCACTGTAATGGCACAGGCGTGCAGGCTTACGTTATATCAATTATTGAACACTAGCTTTAGCTTGCGGCTACGTACGTGTTTGTGACCTCCGGAATAACAGTCTAGTAATTTCCAAAATGTAACAATGTTGATCTAGTGTATCTGATCTACCTAATACGGGAAGAAAAACCGAGTGGGCTTTATCTGTGCGTCTGTATCTGTGTTGATAAGGCATAATTAAATTTTATATAGAGGTGTACAGAAAAATATTATGTACAAGAATTATATGTTACGAATATATTACGTTCGATGGTCAGATTTCGACCACTAGCCGAGCATTAGTAATAAATAAATATACAATTTATTACTGTTCGGTACTGACAAAAAACAACCAAACATACATAGGTACCAATGCAATTTCGACTACATTTTTACATGTACATATTCTTCGACATCAGACAATATGTAATTTAATATTGTTAATAATGAAGGCATTCCGTGTATGCCGCAAAATGACGGTAAAACGGAAAAGCTGAAATTATAATGAGAGCCCGCGGCACTCGGTGGTCCTGTAACGGGCCCTGTACACTGAGGCGACACATCGACTATTTATAATTCAAAAGTTAACTTCCGTTCGTGTCTCACGGTTTTTTCGGAATATGATTTCGTTCTAATATTTTCTCTATCGAAAAGTTTTGTCAAAATCGAGTCAGACATATTTTATTTACTAAGGATGAAACAGACAGATTTAAGCTATCTCGATACCAAATTTCATCGACATCGGTTCAGTGATTCAGCCGTGAAAGCGTAATAGACAGAGTTACTGTCGCATTTATAATATCTTTGACTTTGCCCTCGACTCCGCCCGCGTTAAAAAGATTTTTCGGGATATATTGTCTCGCTTTAAATTTTCCCGGGATAAAAAGTAACTTATGTGTTAATCCAGGACATGACCTATCTGTATGCCAAATTTCATAGAAATCCATTCAGCAGTTTTAAAAAAATCTTTGCGGTGGGCCATCCTTATAACTTAGGGGGATGAAAAAAGATGTTTACCGATTCTCAGACCTACCCGATATGCACACAAAATTTCATGAAAATTGGTAGAGCCATTTCGGAGAAGTTTAGCAAAACAAACACCGCGACACGAGAGTTTTATATACTAGATATGGATACGTTTCCAGGACTCATAAGGTGATATTATCACCAAATTAAAATTTATTAGACCCCAAGTCGAGACGAATCGCTCTACAATATCTACGTTGTGATAAAGGTATGGCATATTCAGTATCACAGATAGACCTCTTTAATCCCCATCGAATCATAGTTTCTCAAAGCACGTAAAAGTACGTTATTTCCAAAGTACAATTAAAGACCGTAAAGTAAGTGTGTATGGTCCACAAGAACATCATCTGAAACTGAAATTATGAAATTTCAGTCTCCGGTTCTATCCAATGGAGTTGCTCGCATCGCTCGCATCAGATTATCGCTTAATTATTCTCTTCGCTTTTACCGCTTTTTAAGCGCACAAACCCAAAGACATAGTCACATAAATTAATTGTTTGTGCAACGGTAATTAATTTTGTTGAATTAATAAATAAAAATATTTAAATTGTTGGCTACCCTAACTTATAAAAATAATTACTATGAACTAATTTTGACACTATTGAAATATATATCAAATTAAAATAAATAGTTTATGTTACTTGTTTATGAATGTATCTTAGTTGTCTGTGGAATGTAATGTGTGTCTATGAAATAAATATATCTGTCTTGTCTGTGGTTTGAAGCCAACACGGTCGTTTCATTAACAGGTTATGGGCCCAGATTTTTTCAAATAAAATTAGTAAAATAGCGATAAAAGTGTATATATCAGTGCAATTAAGCAGAACTGAACTACACAGTTATCAGTTAGTTAGTTTCGCAGCAGTTCGGCATCGAAATAAAGTGCCGGTTACCGGGTCGCGTCGTGTGCCTCTTAACTCAAAATGGCTACGACCACGAACTACATTACTAATGTACCAAAACTTAAAGGGAGAGAAAACTACGACGAATGGGCCTTCGCCGCAGAAAATTTTCTGATTCTCGAGGGCATGATAAAATGCATCAGACCAGAAGATGATGCCAGCGCTGCCAAAGTGGTTGCATCGGCCGCGGAGGACGAGAGAACAAAAGCAAAATTGGTTCTTACAATCGACCCATCATTGTATGTGCATATTAAGGCTGTGAAAACAACTAAAGAGCTATGGGAAAAACTGAAATCGATGTTCGATGATTCCGGATTTACGAGAAGAATAAGTCTTCTGCGCAACTTAATATCAATTCGCTTGGAAAATTGCAGTTCCATGACCGCTTATGTCACGCAAATTATAGAGACTGGTCAGAAATTATGTGGAACAGGATTTGCAATAAATGATGAATGGATTGGATCGCTGCTCCTAGCTGGATTACCGGATAAATTTTCGCCTATGATTATGGCGATAGAACATTCGGGCATTCAAGTGACAGCTGACGCCATTAAAAATAAGCTGCTTGATATGGAAACCGGAACCTATATCAACGATAATGACGGTGAAAGTGCATTCGCTACTTCCAAGAACTGGCAACACAGACGGAAACAAAATATGACCGCCGGAAGTAAAAATTGCAACAAAGACAAACCGAACATGAACAAAATGGTGACTGTTAGATGTTATCGTTGCAAGCAATTAGGACATTATCGAACACAGTGCCCAAATAATTCAAAAGTAAACAAAAACGAAGATTCTAAAAATATAAATGCTTTCTCAGCAGTGTTTTTAAGTGGAAGTTTCAACAAAACAGACTGGTATATAGACTCTGGTGCAAGTGTTCATTTAACCGCTAACACTAATTGGATAACCAGGAATTATAGAGAAATAAATGAAGAGGTTATTGTTGCAAATCAAGAAAAAGTTTCAGTTACATGTTCAGGCGATGTCAGTATCGTGACGTCAGTCAATAACCGTGAATTCGACATTAATATTCAAGATGTATTTTGTGTACCAAACTTAACGACCAATCTTTTATCTGTCAGTAAATTAATTGAAAAAGGAAATAAAGTAAGTTTTACTGTCAATGGTTGTCATATTTACAATAAATGTGGCATTCTAGTAGCTAATGCAATATTAGTAAATGGAGTTTATAAGGTAAACACTAGAAACCTGGTTGTAGCTGTGGCTGTTCCAGATCAGATATTATGGCATCGCAGACTAGGACATGTGAACAACACTTACCTCATAAAAACAAAGAGTGCAGTTGAAGGCATGCATTTTAATGAGAAGCTCAAGTCGGTGAAATCACCATGTGGAGCCTGTTGTGAGGGCAAACAATGTCGGTTGCCATTCTCACATACTAGTACCAGAAGTAATGTGTTGCTAAACATAATACACACTGACATATGTGGTCCGATGAAGGAAGTTTCACTTGGAGGTTCAGTCTACTTCATGTTATTTGTCGATGATTATAGCCGTATGACACATATATATTTTATGAAACATAAAAATGAAGCATTTAATTTTTTCCTAGAGTTCAAGGCTATGGCAGAAAATCAGACAAATCAAAAAATTAAAATACTAAGAAGCGATAATGGCAAGGAATTTTGTAATGCCATCTTTGATAACTATTTGAAGAAAGCGGGTATCATACATCAAAAATCTAACCCATACAGTCCTCAACAAAATGGGTTGTGTGAACGTATGAATAGGACCATCCAAGAAAAGGCCCGATGTATGCTGTATGATGCGGAGTTAGACAAAAAGTTTTGGGCTGAGGCCTGCAACACAGCGGTTTATTTACACAATCGAACTGCGTCTTCAGTATTAAATGGGAAGACACCACATGAACTCTGGACGGGAATTAAACCAGACATCAGCAATTTAAGAATATTTGGTTCTCCTGTTATGGTACATGTGGACAAACAGAAAAGGACAAAATGGGAGTCAAAAGCTTATAAAGCCATATTAGTTGGATATCCTGCCAACATTAAAGGGTACAGGGTATATAATCCTATAACAAAGAAAATTAATACTAGTAGAGATGTTATAGTCATGGAAAAACAGTCAAAATCATATAGTGTGGTGGAGGTGTCAGATAATAAGGACACAGATAATCAGACAGTACAAGATTCAGTGGGGGAGATTGCAGAATCGACGTTGACAGAAGAGTCAGGATCTGATCAATCCAGCGACTATGTCCCGAGTGAGTATGAGGATTCCGTTGAAACAATAGATGTCCAGAAAAATGAATCTAGACCTGTCAGAGAACGTCGTGCACCTCAAAGGTATGGATTTGGTAGTGTGTGCTCTCCACAGAATAACATTATTATAGATGACACAAATGAACTTACCCTGAAGGAAGCCCTAAAAGGATCAGAGAGAGAACAATGGCTGCAAGCTGTCCAAGAGGAGCTGAATAGTTTCGAAGAAAATGGTGCATGGGAAGTGGTTGATATTCCCACCAGTGGAACAATAGTACAGTGTAAGTGGGTGCTAAAAAAAAAAAATTGGACCGGATAATAAATTAAGATATCGTGCAAGGTTAGTGGCAAAAGGTTTTTCGCAACAACATGGTATAGATTTTATGGAAACATTTTCACCTGTAGTTAGACATAGTACTCTTAGATTACTTTTTGCTTTGTCTGTAAAACTTAAATTTGACATCACACACTTGGATGTGAATACTGCATTCTTGAATGGAGATCTTGATCAGTGTATTTTCATGCAGAAACCAGAAGGTTTAAAGTGTTCAGATAGTAATAAAGTATTAAAATTAAATAAAGCTATATATGGCTTAAAACAAGCTTCCAGAATGTGGTACCAAAAAGTTGATGATTGTCTATGTAAAAGTGGATATGTGAAATCTAAATATGAGCCATGTTTGTATATAAAAAATGGAGACAAATGCAAAACTATTGTAGCATTATATGTCGACGATTTTTTTATTTTTTCCAATGATAACAGGGAAACAAGTAATTTAGAAGCTATTTTAGAGTCACAATTCAAAATTAAAAACTTAGGCCAAATAAGGCAGTGTCTTGGAATGACAGTTTGCTATGATAAACAAAAAGGAGTATTGACATTAGATCAAAGTAAATACATAGATCAATTGTTGTTAAAATTTAATTTAACAGATTGTAAAACTGTGGAGACCCCAATGGAACATGGTTTAAAATTATCAAAAAATGATAATTGTAATAAGAATTTACCTTACCAGCAGTTAATTGGGTGCTTGATGTATTTAGCCATACTTACTCGCCCTGATATCGCATTTTCCGTTGGATATCTCAGTCAGTTCAACAATTGTTATAGTATAGAGCATTGGATTCATGCTAAACGTGTATTAAGATATCTTAAAAAGACTAAAAAATATTGTATTAAATATAGCAGTATGGGTAATAGTGAGATTATGGGATATGTAGATGCAGATTGGGGTAGTAATACTCTAGACAGAAAATCATATACAGGTTTTTGTTTTACTTTGTCAGATGGTATAATATCTTGGGGTAGTAAAAAGCAACAAAATGTAGCCTTATCTAGTACAGAGGCAGAATACATGGGGATCACAGAATCATGCAAAGAAGCTATTTACCTGAGAAATTTACAAAGTGAAATAACAGATAACTCATACAGTATTACTATATATAATGATAATCAAAGTGCCCAGAAATTATTAATTAGCCCTGTGTTTCATAACAGAACAAAACATGTTGACATTAAGTATCATTTTTGTAGGGAATGTGTGAATAGTGAGTTTGTCAAAATTGAGTATTTATGTACAGCAGATATGGCCGCTGACATATTTACTAAAGCATTAAATTCTGTAAAGCATTATAAGATTATTAAGATGTTGGGGATACAAATAATATAAAGTTGATCTAATAGGTACTTGTTTTAAATTTTAATTTGCTATAGTGGGGGTATTGAAATATATATCAAATTAAAATAAATAGTTTATGTTACTTGTTTATGAATGTATCTTAGTTGTCTGTGGAATGTAATGTGTGTCTATGAAATAAATATATCTGTCTTGTCTGTGGTTTGAAGCCAACACGGTCGTTTCATTAACAGACACTTCCCTCTTCCCTCTCTGGTTCCGTCTATACTTTTGTGCTCAGACGTATCTTATCTTGTTATTACTTGTAATAATTCCAAAATACAGTTTATTAAAGGTGATTTTACAAATATTCATATATTTTGATTCCACTGCTCTAAATAAACCTCAACAGGTTATGGGCCCAGAGCTATTGTGGGTGATTGTTGAAATCGCGAAGGATTGTCTTACGGAACGAGGAAACGTAAGCGCCATATTGTTAATAGAAGTTTTTGGTGTACAAGTTTTACTGAAATTACATATTATTTCTCCAATATGTCGTCAATACGACTGGACAAATTGTCTGTGGAGAAATTGGAAGGGGATTCGAATTGGATTACCTGGAAATTTGATGTAATGTTACAATTGACATTGCACAAGGTGTACGAGCACGTTGCCGGCGTTGCAACTCAATCAACGGATGACGCAGTAAAGTCTATAGAATATGAGGAAAAGGAATCAACGGCAAGATATTTAATCGGTTCAACTGTCGGCAAGGAGCCGAAACAGCATATTTTGACATGTAAGTCAGCAAGAGACATGTGGGAAACTTTACATGCTGTTTATGAACAAAGAAATGAAAGAAGATTAGACCTGCCTTACTGCGAATTATTTACATACAAAAAGGCATCTGAAGACTGCATTGCTACTCATGTATCCAAGCTGCAGAGATTATACACTCAACTGAATTTAGAATTAAAAAGTGAAGGATGCAGCTTACCTCAGTCCTTACTATTAAATAGAGTGTTAAATACATTGCCAAGCAGTTATCTCGAATTCAAAAATGCATGGGAATCTGTGCCAGCCTCGGACAGATGTGTAACTACTCTTATGGAGCGTCTACGACTACATGAACAGCGGTTAAATGAAACTAAGTCAGAACCAGAAGTCGCTTTATCCGCAAAAACAAGTAAGAACAATTTCTTTAAAGTACCTAAAGGACCAGTTTGTAATTTTTGTAAAAAGAGAGCACATTTTAAGAAAAATTGTTTTAAGCTTAAAAATAAACAAAAAGCTGAGACTTCAACAAGTCAAGCTTTTGTTGCTAGTTCAATAATTAATGAAGACTGGATTATAGATTCTGGTGCATCTCATCATATGACCTCTCACAAAGAATATTTTAGTTCTTATGAGCAGTTTCACAACCCAGTTTCAGTAACCTTGGGAGATGGAAGTGAAATGATGGCACTTGGGGCAGGAAAAATTAATGTGGAAATGTTAGTCCATGGAAAATGGATGAAAAGCTATTTGAGTAATGCATGGTATGTACCTTCATGTAAGCAAAATTTGTTCTCATCCGGGTCAGCACTGAAAAATAACCTTATTGAAGTAGCTGATGAGCATAAGAGATTATTTAAAATAAATAATGAGATTAAAGCTGTGGCTATAAAAGCAAAAGGTAACATGTATAAATTGTTAATGCGAGTAACAGAAAAATGTTGTATGTTCAGCGGTCAAGTAGCCAACCTAAATGTTTGGCATGAACGCCTCTGTCACCAGAATTTCAGACATGTTGAAAAGTTTTTAAAAGGCAATAATATTCCATTCCAACCAACAAATAAAGCTATTTGTGATGGGTGCATATATGGGAAAATGTCCCGTCTACCATTTCAACATAGAGATGTTAGTATAAGAGCACAGTCACCGGGACAAATTATTCATGCTGATGTTTGTGGACCTATTTCAGAAATATCTCTAGGTGGAAGCAGATATTATGTGGTATTTAAAGATGACTATTCTAAATATAGAAAAGTTTACTTCATGAAAGAAAAATCTGAAGTAGTAGAAGCTGCAAAAAGTTTTATTCTGGAAGCAAAAACAACGGGATATGTCATAAAGGAACTGTTGACTGATGGCGGGAAAGAATTTGTGAATCGGCAAATGCAAACACTTTTGTTATCTTTTGGGATTAACCATAGAGTTGCTATTCCATACAGTCCGCAACAAAATGGTGCCGCTAAAAGAGAAAATAGAATATTAATGGAAGCAGCCAGGAGTATGTTGCATGCAAATGATCTTAAGAAGCAACTTTGGGCGGAAGCTGTCAATACAGCAGCAAATGTTTTAAACAGGACTGGACCAACGGGTGTTAATGACACCTCTACGCCTTATAAACTTTGGTATGGAAGAGATGCTGATATAAGTCATTTGAAGATATTCGGGACTAAATGTTTTGTCCATGTACCAGACCAAAAGCGCAAGAAATTGGATAAAAAGGCAATAACGGGAAACTTGGTTGGATATTGGGGTGATAAAGATGGTTATAGAATTTGGACAGCAGATGGCAAGATAATTCTATCAAGAGATGTCAAATTCTTGGCAGAACAAACAAGTTTTGATGTATTTGGACAAAAATTGTCAGAAAAACAACTGGAACATTCAAAACAACTTGCAGAAGATCCAAGTACTGAGATGGATTTGCCCTCTCCTAATACTAATACAAATTTTAAGTTTCAGGAAGTATCGGAAGCGAGTAAGCCTTCACCAGGAACTCTGGATACTACTACAATTAATTTAACTCCAGCTGATGATGAGGATCCAAATAAAGGTCAGGATTCAATTCATGATGGCAGTTGTTCAGGTGAGACCGACCCTAATTTCTTAGACTGTGATGATTTATCAGATAGTCAACCACAACCTATGACAGAAGTAGAACAGTTGTCAAATGATCCATTGGGCAATGATAATAATAATGTTAATGTTCAAGAGGAATGTGTTCGTAAATATCCATTGCGTAACCGAAAGAAAAAAGAGTTTACTGACTATCATGTATTTATGTGTGTAGATCCTGACAGTGAATGTATACATATAGATAATTTTAATAATTTACCTGAATGTTGGAAAAATGCTATTAATGATGAACTTTCATCATTACAACAGAATAATACTTGGTCTATAGTAGATTTACCAAAAAATGTCACTCCTATAGATAGTAAATGGGTTTTTAAAATAAAGAAAAACAGTGATGGGGATATTATTAAGTATAAAGCGAGACTTGTTGCTCGTGGTTATAATCAAAGATTTGGTATTGATTATTTTGAAACTTATTCTCCGGTTGTACGTTCAAGTGCATTAAGAATACTTTTTTCTTTAGCTATTCAGTTTGATTGGTTTATAGATCATTGGGATGTAGTCACTGCTTTTCTTCATGGGACCTTAAGTGAAGATGTTTATATGTACATTCCAAAAGGTTACCTAGTAAACACAAATGTTAAAGATTATTCATCTAAGGTATGCAAATTAAATAAAGCTTTGTATGGCCTAAAACAGGCAGCATCATGTTGGAATAACGAATTACATAATGTATTGATTAACATTGGTTTTAAGCAATCTAACCTTGAACCGTGTATTTATGTCCTCAGACAGAATAAATTGTATTTAATTTTAGCAATTTATGTTGATGATGTCTTTGTCATTGGTAACTATACAAAGAAAAAGCATGAGGTTTATAATTTACTAGATAGTAAATTTAAGTTAAAGAATTTAGGTTCTATACAACATGCATTAAGTTTAAAAATTAAACGAACAGGTTCAGAATTAATTGTTAATCAGAAAAAATATATAGAAAAGATTTTAGATGATTATGGAATGAAAGATTGTAAATCTGTAAATTCACCAATGATACCTGGTTTAAAGCTATGTAAAAGTGACACTGTGAATCCAAACATTCCTTATCAAAATTTAATTGGAAGTATAATGTATGTAGCCATAAATACTAGACCAGACATATTACATGCGGTTTGTGTATTATCTCAATATAATAATTGTTACTCAAATGAACATTTTGTTCAAGCCAAAAGAATTCTAAGATATCTTAAGGGCACAATTGATCATTGTTTAATATATAAGAAGTCTAAGGATTTTAGTTTATATGGTTATGTTGATGCCGATTGGGCTAATTCTAAAGACAGAAGGTCATATTCCGGTTTAGTGTTTAAACTTGGAAATAATCTTATTTCATTTGAAAGTAAAAAGCAAACATGTGTGACATTATCGTCAACTGAAGCGGAATATGTTGCATTGGCTCAAGGAGCAAGAGGCTATATTCTTAAATAATCTTGTTAAAGAATTGTATTTTGAGATGACAGATAAGCCTGTTGTTTTATATAATGATAATCAGTCTTGTCATAAGATTGCTACTAACAAGGTAAACAGTAATAGAACTAAGCATATAGATGTGAAATTTCACTTTGTTAGGGAAGCAGTTTCCAATAATAAAATAGAGATTAAATATCTGCCAACTGAAAATATGGTGGCTGATATTTTCACTAAGCCTCTGAATGGTACAAAGATAAACAATTTCTTAAAATATCTTTCATTGTATAATGGAAATTAATATTGTATTTTTTAATTGAAGTTTATCTTTGTGTTTGTCATGTTATGATATATTTTTTTGTAAAGTTAGGTTTGAGGGGGTGTGTTGAATTAATAAATAAAAATATTTAAATTGTTGGCAACCCTAACTTATAAAAATAATTACTATGAACTAATTTTGACACTTCCCTCTTCCCTCTCTGGTTCCGTCTATACTTTTGTGCTCAGACGTATCTTATCTTGTTATTACTTGTAATAATTCCAAAATACAGTTTATTAAAGGTGATTTTACAAATATTCATATATTTTGATTCCACTGCTCTAAATAAACCTCAACAAATTTAACAATCATTTTCAGTTAATTATAGTTAAAACTGTCCATATACCTCTTGCGTACAGAGCGCTGGCCACACTGGCGCAAGCGCAATTTTTCGCGTGTCTGTCAACACGCGAAAATCGACCTACACGCACACACATAAGGCGCGTCAACACGCACACATATCGAGTTTGACAAGCTGTCAGACCGGCCCGATTGGGCCGGTCGGGGCTCGAGAGGTTTATATGTGTCTGATGTATTATATCAGTGATGTATGGTAATTTTAATTTAACAAGCCATTATGTTGCTCACAACTCCGCCCGCGTGTAAAGCCTTTCCCGTTATAAAGTATCTAGACACGCGGCAACGTGTCAAGCCAAGTTCAATCTTAATTACTGTAGCGACGATTCATAGCGCCATCTCTACGAAGTCAGCGCCATCTATTTCAAAAATCAAATTTAAAATTCAAATATTTCCCAAGGGAGGAAATTACCGGAAGAGGTAGCTACAGGAATCCATCTAACAAACATCCAAACTTTCGCGTTTATAATATTAGTAAAAGTAAGATTAAATATAATTTTATTTTAACTAAAAAATAATCAATTTTCAATATCGATGATCCATATTAAGATTAAGAATTTTGTGATTACATATATGAACTCAATTTGTTTATGTAAACTGCTGGAAAACCAATAAATCACTAATAAAAAATCAATAAATCCCACAATTTTTTGCTTATTCATTTCATAACAAAATATAAAATATGCTTACAACATTGAAAACCTACAGCACATTGACTCGTAAAATCGTGTTACATGATTGTATGTAGACGAGCGTGTAACGCGGTAAGCCAATGAGTGGCCGACGCCTAATGGGAGACGCTGCAACGACAGATTTCACTTCCCAAACGCATCAAGTAATTATAAATAAAAATAAAAACTCAACGAGCGACGGCGAAGCGGGAAATCTCTGGAGAGACCATCAGTCCTGGAGCCACGGGATAAGTCTTGGTAATGTAGGTAATTATTTCGACGGCTCCGTAGAACAAAGTCGTATATGCAAAATGAAGCTTTTCAGTAGAGCGCTTTGAAAGTCTAAGTTAATTGTGATAATCACAAGTTATAGTGAACAAAACATTATATTCTATAGGGTTCAGTAACAACTTTGAGCTTAATGTGTGAAAATAGTACTAATTCGCACATGAATACAAACTAACGACTTTCAAAGCGCTCTACTGAAAAGCTAACATTTGGCATATACGACTTTGTTCTACGGAGCCGTCGATTTATGTTTCAAGAGTTTAGTGGTAACAGAATAGTTGTCTGGTGGTACGCGTCACGACTGTCCTTAAACGACAATATTATCCAGTTAAAATCTGCACGGCTTTGAAGTTTTTTGAGCTATATTAAGTCCTCAGCAGTCAGGAATATTTTATGTGCTTTAACTGTGATTTTACACAACAAATTGAATACATTAAATATACATGGTTTAGAAGTGGCCATATCAAAAAGTAAGTACTCGGTAATCAGAGATAATATTCTATGGGCTTTAACGGTGAAGGAAAACATGAGGAACTCTATGTATCTGAGTATTCCTAATAAGGATTTTAGAAGGAAGGTATGTGAAGTCTGTCAACCCACCCTAGGCTAATGAGGGGAATGAATGCTTAAACTTTCCTAGTACTTAAAGAGGCGCGTGCTATATTACTGTACTGCCCTACTGAGTGGGTAATATGGGGCTTATATTATTATATTGGAGACTTACAAGAACAATCCATAGGCTGAAAGAAAATCCGTTCTTAAACCTGACCACCCTACGCGTTAACATGCGGGCAACATTAATTAGTAAACAGTCGCCTGTCTGAGTGCACCAGAAACAAAGAGAGATTTTTCTTGTGTTCACTGAAACCCGCTACTTTTTTTCAATGTCTGCAAGTTTTACATTGAAATACGTGGATACAGCCTGCATTTAAAATGTTAATTAGGATTGCGATAATTTATTTATATTTGGATTTTGGTTTTTAGAGTATGAACTATGGAGTAAGAGTAACATATTTCGGACGCCAATACGACTGTACTGACAGGTGGATCTCATAGTGGTTATAATATTATGTACTTTTAAAGTCTCTATAATATAAACTAGACCAACAAGGCAATGGTAACCACTTTTTTGGATCATTCTGAAAACCTAAAGCCAAACTTGGAAAAGTGTATACAGCACCGCCCTGTGGTATGGCAAGAATTCCGCCATGGTACTCCCTGCCTGTCGTAAGAGGCGACCAAATGGGTCCTATTCGGAGTTGCGGCTGCGCAGCGGGGAATACGCAGTCTCAAGTCCACGGCAGCACGGAATCATCGTGCTGCCATTACAGAAGGGGACCTCAGAGCCCAAAGAGACGAGCCGCGACGCGGTATTGCGCGGAGACGGGGCCGGCGAATTCGAATGCATTCACGACCCCCCGGAACCGTCCCACATGAGCAGAAGCAGGCCACCGCGGGTTTAGTCGGTATGCCGGCATAATTCGAGGGACCCGTTCCAGAGGTCATTTAGGTGCCATCTAGGTCAGAAGGCCGGTGAGTCGACACAACTATTCTTCTCCTCCCCAGGCTTAGGATAAGTATCCATAAAGGATTTTCTGCGGGATAAAAAAAATGGTATAAGGACACACACTCACGCCTTTTATCCCCGAAAGAGTAAGGATAAGCGCAACTGGTAAACCACTTCTCACCGTGCCTATTCTACTCCACGATGTGACAGGGGAAAAGCGTATCCGGACTGATACTGAGTTGAGACACCCAATATCGCTTTGCCCGACCCTGGGATTGAACCCGATACCTCAGCACTGTAGTTTTACCGTAATACAACTACGCCACCGAGCCATATCATAAGTATATTATTTAAGCCTTTATTACACACTAGCTTTTGCCAGCGGCTCCGCCCGCGTGAAAGAGTTTTTCCGGGATATGAGTCCCGTTTTATATTTCACGAGGATAAAAAGTAGCCTTTGTCCTTTTTCAGGTTCTAAAATATCTGTGTACCAAATTTCATTTAAATCGGTTCTGTAGTATTGGCGTGAAAACGCGACAGACAGAGTTATTAATTTCGACCAAATTTGATTACCATAAAAACGGTTCTAGTGAGTTAATCTTAAAAGATAGACATATACTGTCGCGGATATTTTTTTAGATCATTTCAAGAGGAATAATTCTTTGATTCATATATTTTTGGTATCTTGAACCATTTTCGCAGCGCACGCAATGGAAGCCCTCAAGGATGAATAATTTTCCCCGTTTATTTCTTCGCTCCTAATAGTTACATCGTGATGTTATATAGCCTAAAGCCTTCCTCGATAAATGGTCTATTCAACACAAAAATAATTTTTCAATTCGAACCAGTAGTTCCTGAGATTAGCGCGTTCAAACAAACAAACAAACAAACTCTTCAGCTTTATAATATTAGTAAGTATAGATTACCGTAGCTACAGTTTTACGTAGATAATTTTACATATCGTGTTGTAATTCTATATGCAAATATACTGTGAGAAACAGACAAACATATCAATCAATATAGCCCACAAACGACTAGCAATAAAAATTACATCGTAAACACGCCAAATTGGTTACTAGGTTGTAGATAATTTATAGCCACTCGAATTACCTAGGTCTGCGTTAGCGATTCATGAGAAAGGCCGCTGTGGACAATTTTGTCTAGACTGTACTTTTCTGAAACTAGCTTTGTAAACAAACTGATGTGCGATTATAAACATTTTGTGTAAATAATTGTGCAGAGAAACATGGAAAAAGCAATTGTGTTTATAGGTACATTAAAAACTAAAATTAAATTTACACATATTATCTACATCGCATTTGCGACGCTGTATTCTCATATGTAGGGTTGCCAGGCGTCCGGATAAAGCCGGACATAGTAAGGCTTTTTGAATGCGTGTCCGGCCAAACTACGGCTTATCCGGCTTTTATTAGGCTTTTTATATTTGACTAGTGACCTTAGAGAAGCTGCAAAATGCGTAAAATTAAACGGCCATGGCCATATACACCTGGGAGCTAATAAATCGTATATATACTAAGGCACAAAATCCTTAATAATTTAGGGTGTCCGGTCTTTTTACTCAAATGTCCGGCCAAACTGGCTGATCTGTCCGGCTATTAAGTTTGACGACCTGGCAACCCTACATATGTTGATATGAAGGGTAGGCGCTTAGGGGGAAAGTCCATCTCTCTACGCATCTTAAAAGTCAATAGTAATGGGGTGTTTCTTTGAAACAAGTGTTGTGACTCATTCATCTGGCTCAATTTTACTTTTTTCTTATCCTACACCATAAACTACTGGAAGTAAATCAGTGCAATTGATATATGTTATTGGTTAATATGACCTTAACGAAGTGATATATTTATTTATAACTAGCTTTTGTCTGCGGCTCCGCCCGCGTTAAAAAGTTTTTCCGGGATAAAAGTCCCGTTTTATATTTTCCCGGGATAAAAAGTAGCCTATGTGTTAATCCAGGACATGATGTGCCCGTGTTCCAAATTTCATCGAAATCCGTTCAGTAGTTTTTGCGTGAAAGAGGAACAAACATCCATACATCCATACATCCAAACATCCAAACATCCAAACATCCAAACATCCATACATTCTTACAAACTTTCGCCTTTATAATATTAGTAGGATTGTAAAAATAATTGGAAGCAGATGAATGAGAGTGTTGGAAGGAACACCAACGACGTCATACTTTAATGCAACCTGTCTTTTGTAATTGTACAATACCAAAAGTTTGTATCCCTTTTTATTTTGTACACAAGGTAATTTGTGTTACTACTTCTATAAATACCCTGTAGTAGTTATTAATAAAACCAAGTAATATAAAATCAACTTCCAAAACTTTCACCAAATACGGAATCAATAATTAGCAAGTTGGCCCAAACATTGGACGAACATAGCTTCGAAATCAAATCATAATTTAGCATTTTCCGCGCCAACATGGCCGTGGAAGTTGCAAACACCAATATTTGGTTACAGCGGGCGTGTTAACATGAGTGGCATATTATATTAACGGCATATGAACTTAGGAAATTTATTGCAAACCTGCCAACTTGCTGCACTAAGCCTTGCGTTAAAAACGACCGTAATTCCACAACGCTTTACATCGCTCTTTTTATACAGTGTTATAAATAACCGTTTCGTGCAACGCCAGCGATGGTTGTTTTGGTGGGTTGTTAGTGAGCTGTCGGGGTGGGGGTGGTTATGAAGGGTGCGAAGTTTGGACAGGCACGTCGGCTGCAGTCTCAAGACACGGGCCCGAATACAACGCCGTGACACATCGCGACGATATTAGACAAAGGACTTACCTGACGGGAATATGCATTTATCGTCGGAGATAAAATTCATAAACGGTCTTCTACGGATAACAACTCACTGTAAAATTTATGAAATACAGGAAAATGTGAAAAAAATAAAAAATAACGATTTAAAAATATAATGGCTTACCAATCAAAAGAATTATTACATAATATTACCTATCATCTCATTGATAAAGAATTAATTAGCAAAGTAATTAATTAAGTAGGTACTAGTGGTCATCAAACTCTGTTCTAAATTTAAAATTCAAAAGCGCCCATCATTTTGCTGTTTATTTGTTTTTAAATCTTTTTCAAATTATGACTTCTAAATCATTTTCTGCTTTCTGCCCATTGATGTAGGTATTAAAAAACCCTTAATACATCAATGATTCTGCCACAAATAGCAACTCCATAAAAATAATCATTTTACTAGGTGTTTATTTAAATCATCGCTCAGCACTATGTTCTGGTACTTTTCTTCTAGCATTTTGTTTTTAACAATAGAGCCATTTCCATACCATATTGGTTGTCTGCTTCCCACACGAATGCAAACGGATTATAGATTGTTCATTTATTCACTCCCAATCCTTCCCACTAATGGAAACCAAGTTGTTATTATAGGATTCCTGTTTAATAAACATATGCTTATTTCAGTTATTTTCATAGCATTTAGTCGTAGGAGATTCTTTGTAGAAATGCTGCTGATATTAATACAGTATTTGTATTACAAAAGAAAGCTATTAGATATTGTCTTGGACCCCGTGTTTCTCTCAGATAAAAGTTTAAACAAATAAACATTCTTACCGTAATATCGCAATACATTTATGAAAATATTTTGCATGTGAGAAAAAATATCGCACACTTTGACCAAATATGCGATGTTTATAATGTAAATACAAGGAATAAAAAAATATTAAAATCACTATAAAAGACCGCCTCTGTAAAAAAGGTTACTATCGTATTTGCGATTATCTGGAGGATACATATGCTTGGGATCAAATTGCTCGGATTCACTCATGTTTTAAAGGAAATATCCGCTTTTTGTATGTGTGCTGGGCCTCAAAACCTCACCAGGCCCAAACTTTAGGGATATTAAAGGGGCAAAATATGGAACTTGGATCCATAAATTTTTTAGACCCCTTCATTTATAATTCGCTTCTTTTAAAACGTTCATATTAAGTGTAGTTTCAACCAAAATAAAGGTAGATAAACTTCAAAATCGGAGGTCTTTAAAATTAAACGATTTATTGTAAAAGGCTGCCTTGGTGGCATAGTTGTATTATGGTACGACTGCAATGCTGAAGTCTCGGGTTTGATCCCCGGGTCCAGCAAAGTGATATTGGGTTTTCTAGTTAGTATCAGCCCGGAGTCTCCAATTTGTGCTCGATATGGCGATAGGCTCAGTGCTTA
This sequence comes from Lapara coniferarum, assembly GCA_949316025.1. Lineage (NCBI taxonomy): Eukaryota > Metazoa > Arthropoda > Insecta > Lepidoptera > Sphingidae > Lapara > Lapara coniferarum. The sequence goes on from OX438928.1 coordinate 1,941,509, forward strand.
TCACTTCATAGGATGAAATACACACGACGAAAACTGTGTGCATTGGTTGCGCTTCTGCCTACCCCTTCCTGGATAGAAGGCGTGAGTGTGTATGTATGTAGAACTCTAAAATTGCACATCGCGGTGTTATGTTGGATTTAGTTAAAAAAAAACTAGCTTTTGCCAACAGCTCAGCTCGCGTTAAAAAGTTTTTGCGGAATTAAAATCCCGCTTTATATCTTCCCGGGATAAAGCGTAGCCTATGTCCTTTCTCAGGCTCTAACTGTCTGTGTCTCAAATTTCATTTCAGTCGGTTTAGAAGTTTTGGCTTGAAAGCGCGACAGGCAGACAGACAAAGCTACTTGCGCATTTATAATGTTAGTATGGATAAGGCATAGTATTTAGATGGCTCTTAAAGTTGGTGAAAACGGGCAAGAAGCACAGAACGGGATCACGTACCATCGCTAACTGAAAACTTTGAACGGCAGTTAATACTCTGTTGTACTGAAACTGTTATTGTTATTGCTTATAACTGTTGTTAAGGCCAAGTTGTATTTAACTTAAAGTTCCAAGTTGCTCGCACAATTGAATTTTAGTGTTTCTAGTTGCCAGTTTGAAAATCGAACTCAGCTTGATAACGTAAATGGGTCTTTATATAGAGATATAAAATTAATATTTAATTAATATAAAAACGTTTAAAAATGTAGGATTATTTTTAATGACGAAACGAGCATGCCTTTCGCTTGATGGTAAGCGATACGACCACCCATACATAACCATTAGCAACACCAGCCAGCACCTTGAGTTACAAAGTACTGTGTGGCATTCCACTGCGCTCGTCATCCTGAGACATAAGACGTTAAGTATCATTATGTCCAGTAGTTCCACTGGCTACAATGTCCTTCAAACTGAAACACAACAGTGCATGCACACTGCAGCTTGTCGGTATAAATAGACGGACTCTTACATATGAGAGACCTACCTCCCACCGGTAAAATGTAGCATCCATTTCGAGCAATTTATAAATTTCGTAAATTTAATGGTATAGATCCCTTTTTTTTAGACTTACTCACGGCTTCACCCACGTGTATGAGTATTTCCAGAAAACAAGACCCGCTTTATACTTTCCCAGGATAAAAAGTAGCCTATGTTACTCGATTATAACGTAGCTTTATAATGATCAAAGGTTTTTTTAAAATCGGCCTAGTAGTGTTTGACTCTATTCGTTACAAACATAATAAATACAAATCTTTGTCTAATATTAGTATTTTTAAAGTCTTCAGACCCTCTGCAGTAAAAATTAAAGAAATTTGTTGCTAAAAAAACCGGTTAAGTAGTAAGTTTATTTCAATTCTTTTTTAAATAGAGTTCCTAATTCAGGGCATAGTAATAATGTCTGTCTAATTATCTCTTCACTACTTCAAAAATTCTTACTTATTTGCCCTAAGTTAGTCTATAAACGTTTTTTATACATCCGCATCCTTCGCCTTAAGTAAGGTTAAGTACCACAAAGCGAGTTGGCAGTAGTTCGGGTTAATTTGGCAATTCGTTGAAAATATTACCTTTTAGCTGATCACAAGCGGACCGAGTTTTTTAAAGTTTTAAATGTTTTGCGTGTTTTGGTAGAATGTGCTGCATAGAAATCGTATTTAATAACTCTTTTTTTATTGGTAGTAAAGAAACATAATTTTGTACTGAAAAAGTGCCCCTAGGGGCCTAATTACATAATAAATGATTTGAGTATACTAACTATACGGTAATTATATCGCAATGTCTACTTCTACCGACAAGCAGCAGTGTGCCCTCTGTTTCGGTTTGAAGGACATTGTAGCCAGTGTAACTACCGGACATAATGAGACTCAACAACTTATGTTGTCTTAGGTTGACGGACGCAGTGGAATGCCACACAGTACTTTGTAACTCAAGCTGCTGAATGGTGTTGCTACTGTTTATGGGTGGCCGTATCGCTTACCACTAAGCGAACGGCATGCTCGTCTCGTCATTCAATGCCACAACAGAAAAATACTTATAACTTACGTTTCTCTTTCTTAATCTCATAATGTTACAAATAATTATGATGAATTACAAGTGACGGCATGAGCGAAAGCTAGTGAGATTACAATTAGAACACGCGTTTCCATAACATCGTCATTTAGTTTCCGCAAGAATATTTATTAAAGCAAAACCGTCCATTTGATTGCAGTTCCGTGCACCGTAGCTTCCCGCGGGGATAGATATGGGTCACCCAAATACGACGTCCCTACGTGAGGAGAAAACACCAATTACTGACACAACAATGAATGAACTTTGTTATATGAATTCGTATGTGTTTACTAAGACTAAAGCAAAACCGCCCGTTACAGGAGTTATTACAAAAAATGTTGTAACGTTATTTTCGCAGTCTATGCTGAAAATCCAAATCACTTAATTGACAAACAATTATAAAACTAAAATTGCCTGATGCCCAAAATATACAAATCTTTACACATTATGTCCCCTGTATATCCCCTTCTCAGGCATAATATCCCTAAGAAATAATATAATTCACTATTAGACAAACCACCTTCTCATTAGCCTTAAAAAAACTATCATCAAATTCCATGAAGTTGATTACCCACGTAGTGATGAACTCCCCAAATGAACTTTTAGACAATCAGATCCAAGATGAGAGTTGCTGAATGCATTCGAATGAGGCACATTTGTCAGGTAATTCAGGATTTTAGAATAGTTTTAATCCCTAGAGAACGCACGAGCAAAGATTTCTAGATTTGCGCCTTGGTATTTTAGTAGAAACTTTTATGAATTAAAGGCTGCATTTTTTTGTTTTGTTATTTGACTTTGAATCTTTTTGAGAGATGACATTAAATATACATAAAACAAGGTATATCAAATAGGTAAATATTCGATCAGTAAAAAATATGAAATACATATTTCAATGAGATACTTTAAGAATATTGGTTTACTAATCTATGACTACAAAATTTTGCAAATAGTATACTTTTATATTTTTCTGGCCAGGAAAGGAAAGACCTAAATATACACTAATACTAGATACCTGATTGTAATAATTCCTATATTTTAATCAACAAATGCAAGTCAGATTGTAATTTAAATGTATGTAGATATTTATGACTGCCTCGGTGGCGTAGTTGCATTGCGTGCACGGACGACTATAACGCTGTAGCCTCGGGTTCGAATACCGAGTAGAAGAAGGTGATATTAGATTTTTCAGTATCAGCCTGAAGTCTGGAAATGTGCCTGGTAAATAGCAATAGATCCTAAAATAGCTGGCGAAATGTGGGTATATTAGACCTCTGCCCACCCCTAAAAAGGGAAAAGGCGTGATGGTATGCTGTGTAGAAATTTTCTCCATCCCTTCACATGAAATGCACAGCTTAATAATTTTCTAGCGCCGGGAACAGTACCCTTCACTCCACCCCATTCGTACGCAGTAACCTACTGACAGGGGTGTTCAAAACTGCGCAGTTGTTAGAGCCACGAGGCAGGTTCATTCACCCCTACGTGAGCAGCCTACTCTCCAAAATTGGTTTCAGAAGATCCACCATAATATTCTGTAATTATAATTTTAATAAAGGCCAGGAAATCACCAGTTGAGTCGCCTATGAAGAGATGTCCTCCGTCCATAAATACCTACAATAGTAAAAGAATCATGTCACATCCATACTCACTTTAAAGGAAAATTTAAAAAAGGGACGTAAGTATTTACGTAAACAGCTAACTGCCAATTAGGGTTGCACATCTATAAGATATTGATAACAACCAAGAACCTTTTAACAACGCTACTTGATTGACATCAAAGGCTTTAAACAGTATACTTAATTATAGACTTGACATGGACCAAATTTTTCATCCAAAAGTTATTACCAATTGGTAATAAGTCGCTGTCTCATCTGACACGTCTGTATGACAAGACGTCTCCGTATGCTTTAATTTTGTAAAGAACACAATGTTTTCGATAGAATAATGCCAATTTCCGCATTAAGATCATGTCAAAGTATGTTCTAATGCATTTTTCATGGGTGTTTTGTTATTTCACGGTAGATTGAGTTCCTGACGAACAGACTCAATATTTTTGTATGAAAATTTTCCCGATGTCCGCTGTAATATAATCTTAGAACTCTTTGATTGACATGACATGGCTCATCTTTTTCATTTTTACCAATGACATAAATAATTCTAACACGTTTGGATTCAAATTCTGCACCGATAAAGGAAGATACGTTACGCCCGATGTATATAAACATCAAAAATCACCGAGTACTCGCCGAGTGGAAATCAAACATCTAGCTAGATATCGCAAAAGATAAACTCAATAGGAATACATTATAGATTGCATACGCTGTTAGTTTATGCCTACGATGCTAGTTTATTTACTCGGGTTTTTATACCCTGGCTAGGCAGATGTGCCGGTAAATACTTCGCTGAGCTTACTGATGATGCGATAGTATATATTTCTAACTCATTCTTTGTTATCCTTGCTTGAGCATTATATCTCATAACTTTTAGTTACTCAGAAGTATATAGAATATATATTTAAAATGTTATTCATGTTACAATTCATTAGATGTTACTCGGATACTTGTGTCTAACTACCAGTACTTAAGGTTAGAGCCTAGTATAATGGTTAAAATTAGGAAATATTTGTATTCCTGTAACTTAACTTTAGTATTGAATTATTTACACTCCATGCATTTACGCTCACACTGCACCCACTCGTATACAAATAAAACTAACACACTTACACATACAAACTCACCGTCTTTCCGTAATGCCCATAGCACACAAGTTTTATGTTATACCTATTTCAGATCTTTACCTTGTTATTCCCTGAAATATATTTATGGATAGTATAAATATTTTGAATGAAATTGAGGAGTTCCGGATCTCCAAAACATATTTCTGCGCCCCAGAACAGTGTGAATTTTACATGAGATATACTGATGGTGCTTTTAATATATTACACATCAACATTAGAAGCATAAACCATAATTTTAACGATTTCACAATTTTACTCGAAAGGATTAAAATTGATATAGATATAATAATTTTATCTGAATGCTGGTTGAGCAAATGCCCATTTCTCCCCATTCTAGTCGGTTATAATTCTTTTATGTCGAATCATACAAATCAAAATGATGGGGTTGTAGCCTATGTAAGACAGAATCTATCCTTTATGGTTGAAACACCTCATTTTCTTGATGGTAATTGTTTAGTTTTAAAAAACAACAATACTGCAATTATTGCGATTTACCGTTCACCATCATTTAACAATGCTGATAACTTTTTAAATTCATTAGATTCTCTTTTACGCTCAATAAATAATTATCAAAATATTGCTATAATCGGAGACATTAATATAAATATATCATTTGATACCAACGATCCTGCTTCCGAAACATATTTAAATATGCTTTCATTTCACGCTTTAATACCAGCTCACACCCTTCCTACTCGAAATTCTAGTTGCCTTGATCATGTTATGTTAAAATCAAAGAACCTTGCTACTACGATGGTTATTGATTCATATATTACTGATCACGCACCCGTACTATTTATACTAAATACTAAAATTCAGTCGCGGAAAATGAATTCTGTCTCTAAACGTATTGATGTAATAGCTTGTGTTGATGATCTTAAAAAGGTCGATTACGCCTGTATCTTGTCGTGTTATAATCCAATACAAGCTGTCGCATTACTGTATAAAACTTTAACAGACGTTATAGTAAGTCACACTTGTTCTGTATCCATACCCAGTAAAAGAAAATTACTTAAACCGTGGATGACACCCGGTTTATTAAGGTGTATACGACATAGGGATAAACTCTTTCGGAATACTAAAAAAGACCCTCAAAATAGTACAGCGAAAACTATATACAACCGGTACAGAAATTTCTGCAACAATCTTCTCAAAACAGTCAAACGGGAATATGAACGTTTAGAATTTAAAAAAGTAAATAAAAATCCTAAAGCTACTTGGGACCTGATTAAAAAAGTAAGCAACCTTAGTAAAACTTATAACAGCTCTTCTGAACTGATAAATAAGTCTAGTGATCCTATTAGCGAAATAAATGCAATAAACAATTATTTTGCTAACATAGGAAAGAACTTAGCCTCTAAAATTTCTGGAAGTAATAAAAGTTTAATGAGTAACGTAATTATAAAACAATTTCTACCTCCTTCAAATGTCAATTCAATGACCCTCTTAACTACAGATAATACAGAAGTTGAATATCTTATAGATAATCTTAAAAACACTTCAGCTAGTGGATGGGATGGTATACCTACATCTCTAGTTAAAGCTGCTAAACACACACTGATACCAGTACTTGTTCATGTTTTTAATCTCTGCCTCACCTGTGGTATATTCCCGAAGGTGTTTAAGAAAGGTCTTGTTCACCCAATTCACAAAAGCGGTGAACATGATAACGTTAATAATTACAGACCCATTTCGGTGCTGCCTACATTATCGAAAATACTAGAAAAGATATTGAATAATAGGCTTCTTAGTTTCCTCGATAAGAATAATATAATTTCAAATAATCAATATGGCTTCAGAAGTGGTAAATGTACGGAAGATGCTGTTTTAAAACTGACTGAAACAATTACTAAAAATATGGATGATAAACGCAAAACAGTTGGCATCTTCCTTGATTTATCAAAAGCTTTCGATACTGTTTGTATTCCCACACTTATTTTAAAGCTTGAGCACATAGGAGTCAGAGGAATTGCCCTTGATATTTTTAAAAGTTACCTTAGTGACCGTTCTCAGTATGTCAAAATCGATAATGTGGTAAGCAATGACGAATCACTCAACTTCGGGGTACCACAAGGCAGCGTTCTTGGCCCCACTCTCTTTAACATTTATATAAATGATCTATGCCAATTGTCTTTACCTAACTGCCAAATAATTACATACGCAGATGATACAGCTTTACTTATACATGGTGACAGTTGGGCAGATACCAAAATTCTAGCAGAATCTGCCTTATGCACGGTAAAAAAGTGGTTATGTTGCAACTTATTAACGTTAAATATAGAAAAAACAAAATTCATCCCATTTGCTATTAAATCTCCTTTACTACCCTCCTCATTATTTGCACTAAAAGCTCATAAATTAGACTGTCACTGTTTATCCAACTGCTCCTGTGAAACTATAGCGGCTACAGGAAAAATAAAATACCTTGGTGTTTGGATTGACAACGTCATGTCTTGGCATGATCACATTAAAGCTACTGCGAACAGGCTCAGAAGACTTATGTATGTCTTTAGGAATCTTAGATCTATACTAGACCTAACAACCTTAAAAACTGTTTATTTTGCATTAGTAAAATCCGTTATATCATACTGCATTACAGTTTGGGGAGGAACGGGTATTTCAAAAATGTTGACACTTGAGAGAGCACAAAGAGGTGTCCTAAAGGTTATGACATCAAAGCCCATGCTGTTTCCAACTAACGTTTTATATGCTCTTACCAAAGTATTAACAGTTAGACAAATTTTTATTTTACAATCAGTTCTTCGTATCCACTCCCAACTACCGTACATAACTACTTCTGCGAAAAGAAGAACTGATATTGTCTGTGAAACTTTACCATGTAGAACGGTTCTTACTTCTCAACAGTTCCTTTTTCTCGCTCCTCGCTTATATAACAAAATTAATAAAATTCTCACTATATATCCCTACACATATCGTGCATGTAAATTATCGGTTACTAAATGGTTGCTTGGTCTTGACTATACAGAAACTGAAAATCTTCTTAAACTTTGGTGCTAATAGGAAATGCTCATGCACACACACACACACACACACACACACACACACACACACATACACACACACACGCACGCACAAACTTTACTTAATTTAGTTTTATTTTTGGTAGTTTTATTTTTAGTTTGTACTTTTTAAAGACTTTATTTGGAATGCCCAGTTGCGTATGGAGGGGGGCGCTTGCATTTACGACACAGTGTATACTAATGTAGATGCTTTCGTTAACCTTGTGTATAATGATCAATTTGTTAATAACCCGAATAAAGAAAAGAATTAAAGAAAGAATTCCATTGACTGCCTCGGTGGCGTAGTTGTATTGCGTACGCGTTACAAGTACGATTTTCGCGCTGAGGTCCTGGGTTTGAATCCCAGGTCGCGTCCAGAAAACATATTGTGACTAGGTTTTTCCATCTAAAAAAAATACTCAGTTGCAGCTCGAAGTCAGGAAGTTGGCGGCATCATACCCCCATGCCTCGAATAGCACGTAATGCCGTTGGTCCTGCGCCTGATCTCCCTCCGGTCATGTTGGATTGCCGTCTCACCGGACTATGAGAGTGAAGGAATAGCGAGTGCACACACTTGTGCACTATAATATCTGCTGCGTACCTGGCTGATCTCTGTTAAGATTGGCCGTCGTGGCTGAAATTGGCTAGGAGGATCTAATATATTCCATTCCACTACATATAAATTACTCATGGTGAAAAATGATCCAAAGAGGGTTGGTTCGAAGTTAAACGATGTACATGTACAGACTAATATAATTTTAAGGATCCTGAAGAATAATTATAGAAGCTAACATCGTCTTGGCACCTCTACAATTTAACTACTCTTTGACCAAACATGAAATCTCCAATATTTGTGGAGTCTGCGATGAGCGTGTTTGTTCTGATACATATAAACGTTCTTTGATGCTTTCGACAAATATTTGTGTGTTGGCGTGATTTTTATTTTGTACCTTACGTTTGCGGTGGACGTGAGACGTGGGATAATGGCGGAAAAACATTTTTTCCTTGGTAACTATGGACCTGTGACGTATTCCAAAAATGAAGATTCTTGTTCAGCCTTGCTAGTTATAAATACGTTGAAAAGTCAGCGGGTATTTCCCTTAGCGCAGTAATATTCTTTTATGAAAAGAAATGACAATGCGAAGAATAAAATTGACGTGCTTCTATTTTCATAATAATTATTATTATCAGAAACCTTCTTCGAACAAGTTTAAGAGACAGGTAGAGGACTTCTTAAACTAAGCTACTGTTGAAATAAAACTATTTTACGGATTTTATCGCGGTTTTTTAAGTTATATTTTCTCCCGACGATTCGAAGAATTTACTGCCTTCATGATCACGGGATGGACTTAAAAAACAGCGATAAAATCCGCAAAATAGTTTCATTTCTATGATTAACATTCGCGTAAATATAAGAAATGATTAAACTACTGTTTATACAAGTTTAATGTATAACACCCCTATTTTTCCTTCGGAGATTAAAAACACGGACTTCCAGTGTGAAAATTCGAGGCTAATCTGGCTTGTCACTCGCGAGTCGGAATTATTAAGTACGACCATTGAGTAGGAGCCTTTGCTCGCGACTTATTTTTTTTTTACCCGCTTGAAATAGTTTTTCTGTGATAACATTCCCGCTATATATTTTCCCGGGATAAAAAGTAGCCTGTGTCCTCATGCTGTAAACTATCTCAATACCAAATTTCATCAAAATCCGTTCAGTACTTTTTGAGTTTGTCGCGTTCAGACAGACGCGGTGGGGGACTTTGTTTTATAATATGTAAACATTTTAATTACGCCATTCACAGAGCAGTGAGCAATACTTCGCGCAGTAAATAACATCTTCAAACCGAGTTTCTGACTCCGCAATAGCTAGGCAACAACCAATAAATCAATCAGCTTTTACATAAGTATCAATTTATTTACTGAACCTCTTCATTCAAATCACAAGATTTTCTCCGAAGCCTACTTTGTCCTTTTGTATACGTTTAAGTAGTTTGCATCCTGTATTTGCTTTACGAGCTATAAATCTATTACTTGTTATAAATCAGAAGAAACTTTCATCAATCGGCCTCCCGGCTCCAATGTATTCGCGCATTGGTCTGTGCAAGGAGCGGGCCAATTCCAAAATGGTACGAATTTAGGAAATTTTAAGGGTCCAAAGCCCCCTTTATAGAAGTTTTGAGTTAAAAAGTTCTATGCTCAAAATTATCTTCTGGGTAGTAGAATACACTTTTTTATTTCTCAATATTATGTTGACAAAATTTACAAACATATTTAATTGACAGGCAAAATTGAGACGTGTACTTTAAGTTTTTTTTTAAATACTCACAAAAAAATCTTTAACGCGAGCTGAATCGCTAGCAAAAGCAAGTCACTCAACAAATAACGCAACTGAGATTTACTTCATCAGGGATTATTAAACATTTTGATCATTCTTAATAAAGCCCTCTATATTCTGTGTGAGAGATTATTTAACTATTCCTTTTGAATCAGTAGTGTTACTAGTGAAGGTAAAACTGAATAATTAATATCACCCGCCAAGAGTCAAGACTTAAAAGATTTTAGAACCAGGCGAGTGTAAATTAAATATCTTGTGCTAAGACGAATACTGTGATTCAAAGCAGACGTAAACGAGCAAGCGAGGTACCTTATAATAAAGGCAATATTATTGTTTATGACTATTCGAAGTAAAAAGAAAGAAAGGATAAAATAATATCGTTACCTCTTCCTCTCAATTTAAATCTCCCATTTCATATTTTCTTGGTTTACTGGATTGATACGGATATTAACAGTTGGATTTTAAGGTGGAATAAACTAAATTAAAAAATCAACACACAGATAAGTACTAGGTTTTTATTTATGACCAATAACCGATACACTGATATTCTTACCAGCTAACTATGATATATGAATAGTTGCATATCTAGCTACCACTTATTTGGGTATTAAATCATAATATTATGTTAACACCGGTAGCTAGGTTGTATTAACTTTATTTCAATCGCAACAGTTCCAAATTCAAATTTTAAATCCCCTCACATTTTTTTCCGAATGCAGCCCCGTTTCAATATGTACCGATACAAAAGGCCCCTTCAGACTGTCATGTCGGCGCCGACGTCAACAGCTTCCTACGTCTGAAGAAGCCTTTACAGCTCCCACCATTATTCGGTGACAGCCTTTCTTCCCAGATATATGTGCTTTCATTTAATTTTGTGATAAATATATTTTCGGACATTTGTGTTACATTTTTTTGCATAAATGTTTTGACAATTCAGATTTATTTCTGACAACTTTACCAGAAGCGTTCAGTGTTATCAGGTATGTCATTGCGTAACTCCTACAGCCACGACTTAAAAATTCTCAATTACCATAAACATTGCCATTGCTCCTACATTTCGTGAGTTTCGAGGTGCTAAAGAGCGTTGATGATCACTTACTATCAGTTTTCATTCTAAATGTTTTTTTTTTATATACAACTGAGGGGAATAGCAAACTGCGTGTTTCGTATTTATAACTACTACCCAGAAACAGTAGCTTCACCACCTGAACTTCGAATTACTACAGCTGGTGGTAGGTCTCTCATATGTAAGAGTCCGTCTGGGTCTACCACCGCAATGTCTATTTCTACCGACAAGCAGCAGTGTGCATGCACTTTTGTTTCGGTTTGAAGGACATTGTATCCAGTGTAACTACAGGACATAATGAGACTTAAAATCTTATGTCTCAGGATGACGAGCGCAGTGGAATGCCACACAGTACTTTGTAACTCGAGGTGCTGGATGGTGTTTCTACTGTTTATGGGTGGTCGTATTGCTTACCATCAGGCGAACGGCATGGTCGTCTCGTCATTCAATGCCATAAAAAAAATTACAATGCCATATATGTGACTGCACTGTGCTCTTTACCCTAACAATTAAAGAGACGATAGAATCTATTGTCTCATAAATACCAATAATTTGTCTATATTATAATAGTATTTTTATTTACTAGCTTTTGCCCGCGGCTCCGCCCGCATTAAAAAGTTTTTCCGGGATAAATGTCCCGGTTTATATTTTCCCGGGATAAAAAGTAGCCTATGTGTTAATCCAGGACATGATCTACCCGTGTGCCAAATTTCATCGAAATCCGTTCAGTAGTTTTTGCGTGAAAGAGGAACAAACATCCTTACATCTATACATCCAAACATCCAAACATCCATACATCCATACATTCTTACAAACTTTCGCCTTTATAATATTAGTAGGATGTAATATTGAATGCACAAAGATTTCTGACGTACATTACGGCGTGTGCGCGTTGTAAAATGGCTGATTTGCAAAATTGGCACTACATGGCCGCTAATGTTTGCGTACACGTGCGATTTTTAAATTTACAAACCGTTTAAGGTAACTGCAGACGGACGTATTTACAGTATAATGTATATGGCAGAACGACTGCCTCGGTGGCGTAGTGGTATGGCGTACGCATTACGAGTACGATTTGCGCGCTGAGGTCCTGGGTTCGAATCCCGGGTCGAGCCAAAAAACATTGTGACTGGGTTTTTCCATCTTAAAATTTACCCAGTCGCAGCTCGGAGTCAGGAAGTTGGTGGTGTGTTACCCCCGTGCCTCGGAAAGCACGTAAAGCCGTTGGTCCTGCGCCTGATCTCTCTCCGGTCATGTCGGATTGCCGTCTCAACGGACTATGAGAGTGAAGGAATAGCGAGTGCACCTGTGTATTGCGCACACACTTGTGCACTATAATATCTCCTGCGTACCTGGCTGATCTCCGTTGAGATTGGCCGCCGTGGCCGAAACTGGCTAGGAGGATTCATGGCAGAACGCGGTAGATAATGTTATAAGCTCTCGGTAAGTGATTGATAATTAATTATGAATATCACCGTAAAACACTCATTGTACACAAATACAATTATTGTTATTGGGTTGGCACCTTTTAATAGAAGACGGATATTTTGAAAAGGAAAGGATTTCGTGCACTTTTGAATTTAGTCATACAAAAACGGAAAATAAAAACTACCACTGTTTTCTGAGAGACATTGCAACAATTCGACCAAGGTGACCTATTCATGTGACTAACAATACTATACTGTTCCAACAATGTTTAGGGGTCAACCGGTGAACATTCAAGAAGACGCACCATTTATACTACATAAGTCAACGGTATGTGGTATTCCGAACTACTGTGAAACCGTTTAAGGCTTCTACATGAACCTTCAGTATAAACATTTACCACTTAAACTGAAAAAATAACATCCCTATTGACGATTTTTACGCCATACCGTTATAAAAGTATGCAAAACGCCTAAGCATATAGACGCGAAACGCCGGCACAATAAATTCGGAGAATTCCAAGGGGATCACTGGAATTCGTCGTGCGGAAAATCATGTCAAATTTGTTAGAGTGCGCATTTCTCCGGCCGCGTCTCTGTTTTCAACATAAATATTCACGTTTCTTGTGTTTTACTCGGTTTTAGTTTCCTTTTTTACACGACTTCGTTGGCTAAGGAGGTGTATTTTTCGTAGTATGTATTGTACATTTGGGAATTTGCCTTAATATGCCATAATATGTTATAATATCATCAGACGTCGGTGAATTCTTGTGTTTTATACCCTATGAGGGTAATAGTACTACAACAGGCAAGTGTATTCACTAAAATCAACATGGTACTAGGAAAAATATACGGACAAGCGCGGACTTTGTAGTTTGTGCGGACGTTGGAGTTGGACTGGCGTATCGAGGGTTCACTACAAACTTGTTGGTATCTAAGTATATAAGTTCAATAGTTCGCCAAAATTCATTAATAAATTAGTCACATTTAAAAAGTTTGCATATTCGCTTTTTTGTTATTAAAGTACATATTTACGGTTTTTAGATTTTTCCCTTTACATGTGCTCTAACATCTTGCTTCTTGCCAAATATCATGATTGTAGGTCAACGGTAAGTACCCTATAGGTTTTAATTCTCTTGCGAAATCGCAAAATGTACGACATAAACGGTCATATCTTTTGATCGCGGTTACTTACAAGTTTGACTTTTTCACAGCTGAAATAAACCGGAGACCCGATTAAGGATATAAATTATTTTAAGTTGATATCTATACACGTTCCTAAGAAAAAGGGTCTTAACAGACAGACAAACCGAGTGACAGACGTGTGCAGCAGTGTGCAAGCATTGTTGTATTTCGGTTTGTAGGGCATTGTAGCCAGTGTAACTACAGGACATAATGAGACTTAACATCTTATGTCTCTGGATGACGAGCGCAGTGGAATGCCACACAGTACTTTTTAACTCAAGGTGCTGGATGGTGTTTCTATTGTTTATGGGTGGTCGTATCGCTTACCATCAGACGAACGGCATGCTCCTCTCGTCAATCCATGCCAAAAAAAAAAGACGGACAACAAAGTGATCCTATAAGGGTATTTTTTTTCTTCTGAGGTCCGGAACCCTAAAAAACTGCGGATAAGAAAGGACAATAAGAACGAGGAGGTTATATGTAGTAAATATATATAACAAATAAAATAATTTTTAAAAAATCAATACTTGACTGAAATACCAATTTTTTTACAATCTCAGATGGAATTTGTACGCATTAACGACCCAAATGGTGGGAAATAGGCAACTTGAAAATGCCATCTACAGATGTCAAATAAAACCAACGTGTCAGTTTAAATCAAAGAGCGGTACTTGATCTGAAACATCAATATTTCCATCCATTAAACATGCGGATGGTGGAATGTATTTCCGCTTGTATTAATATGTACACGCGAAGTGGTTTTCAAAGATGAATTTTCGAAGGAAAGCTCTTACTAATATTTTACATTTGTAAAGGTTGTTGTACGTTATGTTTGACATTAAATTCAATGTGACTGTTTGTGTGAATGTTTTAAATGGGACTAATTTATTAATAAATTTTGGCAAACTTTTTAAGAATAAGAATAAATTTATTTTCACAAAAACAGAATACAGGTTAATTTATGTACTATAAAGATCACATTGGCATAACTGTATACAGGATTGAACTTATATACACTGAATGAAATACAGCACTCTTATATGGCTAGTTTTTAATATATATATCAAGTTCAAACAGGCCGGCATAGTTGGGACAACTATGACTCCTCAGTCGACACTCTGGACCTCTCTCCGCTTACCATCAGGGCCCGTGAGGTCACTCTGCCGAATAAAAATACCTCTTTTTTTTATTCATAGTAGACATGCCACTAGCAGACAGCAATTACGTGATTATCATAACAAAAAATAAACCGACTTCAAAACCACTGCAAACCTATAAAGAATTCAACTTTATATTCGCTTAGTATATACGACTTATTATTTTTACCTAGAATTATTGAATTTTTTTGGTTGCAGTGGTTTTGAAGTCGGTTTATTTTTTGTTAAAACGTTTTTATTTATTGCTTTTTTGTTGGTTAATTATGGAATAGCGTAAACAATACACCATAGATATACGATTGCAGCATTCGCGAGTCATCTGCTGTTAGTTATTGAAGAGTTCTATTGTGTATCTCCGAAGATCTTCATCAAATCTTCATAAATTATATACTAAAACCTTCACTGAAAACTATACATTTAAAGATCGAAAACCACATCCAAATCGGATGAGTAGTTTTTGAGAAACTCGTGGCCATACAAATTTACATACATACATACATAGGGATCGAATACAGAACCTCCTTTTTGAAGTCGGTTAAAAAACAAGACTACACACACAATTTCGATCTTTTTATATATAAAACTTTTTACATGAACTTATCAAACAAGCCAATAAAACAGTCTCTAACATTTCACGAATCACCATTTCGTACACGTCACCATTTCGTTTCGTATATAGGTACATAAAGCATTTTTTGTCCAACCCAATTACGCCCAAACGGCCAATACGCCAACATTTGCACGCATTTTGGGAGTGAATTTTTCCATCCAAGTTTATTACGAAACTTCATTACCCCGGTGGAACGTATTTATCTAATTTCTCGGCCATTTAACGCTAACATCTTATAAGTACACCAAAGTTGGTGTAGCGCGACAACCTTCAGTTTATTGTTGTCGTAAAATATTTTATGGCGCACCCTGTATCTCAGACACAGTGCGGTTACAGCAGTACGGTCAGACATAATTTAATTTTGAATATTGGTTTTAAAATTAACATGATTCTCGCATATGTAGGTAGGTACTGCTTTGTCTATTCTCCGAAGCAACAGTGCAAATAATGTTTTATTCATTAGATAGTCATAAAATTCAGATGACGAGTCTATTCACTCTCTCTCACACACACAAATACACGCACATGCGCGCTCGCACACACATACATACATAAACACATTTTATTTTTATTTACTTTTCCTTTTCATTTTTTTTTTTTGTGTTAGAACCTTTGTAACTCTGTTTGTCTGGAGGTGGGCGCTGCTAACTGCGACACAGTTATGTCTTTAACTACTGTAGTTAGCAACATACAATTGTACTCTATGTTACTGTAATGTTTTTGATCCAATTAAATGAATTATTATTATTATTCACGCTGTAAATTTACTGCAGCATCGTTCACTTATAATTAAGGAGAATGTTACAACAGACTGCAATTTACACTAATCAAATAATGTAACAATATTTTTTTCAATTTTCTTTTATTTCAATAACTTAAGCTCACGCCCGTTTTAAAGTAAGTACCTACGAATGCAACTGATTATGGTACAATTAACAGATATTAGGTATTCAATATTTTTGTGTTAAAATGTGTACATTCAATATGAATTTATTTACTTTATTTAAACCCTTCTCATAATATATCATCGAGGATAAAGGCATGATGTGTATACGTGTGCGTTTGTTTGCATTCATAATCAATCATCAGGCACGGGATTTCTAGAACTGAATCACGACTTCCGCTCCAAGATTTCCAAAACATACACTCTCATAAAATTATATAAAGGACTTAATGGCAAAGGCATTCTCTATCCAATTAAATCCAATACAAAATACATATTAATTTACATTGTTCAACATGGAAATCGAACTATTTTCATCTCTTTCATAGCCCACTGAACCTATAAGGCGATTAAACTTAACGAAAAAAAGTACAAAATGTTATAAAGCTTATCCCGGCAATATCAACACTGCCAGGGTAGTTAACTGAAAGCCAATAAACTGGTAACAATGCAGCCCTTAAGCTGAACCGAAGTTAAGTTTGACTTAACTCGCTTACTTACGATAGCTTACATTGTAAAGAGATGTAGAAATGATGGAAGTGATATTCTTAATCGTTTTAATGTTTATACTCATATGATGATCTAGGCCAGCGTGGTGGATTAAGGCCTAACCCCTCTCAGTAGTAGCAGAGGCCCGTGCTCAGCAGTGGACAGTATATACCTAATACAAGGCTGATTATTGCATTGCATGCTAAGATGTTTATGTTAATTATAACCATCGAGGCAGAAACAGATATTGTTATATCCATTCTTAAAGTAACTCTGTCTGTCTGTTACGCCACCCACTGAACCGATTCTATTGAAATTTTATGTCGAGTAAACTTTAACCATAACGATGAAAAGACTATTTTTTAACCCGGAAAAATACTTAGCGGAACTTTTATGTCCGAAATTTTTTACACGTGGAGCCGTGAACAAGAGGTAGTTAGCTCTAGGGCTATAGTGCTTAGTGCCTAGGCTGTGGACACAATTACCGACAGCATGAATAGGGATTAAACATCACTATTTAACAAAAAAAAACAGCTTAAAGTGACAGTTTCCCGTTACATTTCGTATTGTGAGTGCAGTTTCTCCAATCCCAAACATCACCTAATCTCTATTTGTTCCTTAATGCTGGTATCCATGATTCTTTTCGTATTGGTGGTAAAAAAACACGGCACGGCACAATCATCAAAACAAACGACATCGACTTACGAGTAGCGTTTTTTGCGACATTCGAAGCACACTGGCTTGCTCTGAATATTACGCGTGGTTCTCCAACGCTTCTAGAAATAATCTACATCTGAAGAGAACTGGCAGCCCGTCAAAGCAAACTGAGTGAAAATATTCGCACACATCGACCACCAAGCGCTAGACTAAAGAATTATGGATGCGGTAAGTTATTACGCACATGTACTACAAAGATTCTCTGCGTTTATGCTTGTGGAATGTACTAAAATCATACTCAGTAGGCATCACCGTTATTTGGATTTATAAGTCATTTCATTATTATATAGTTTTAAAAAACTACAAAACTAGAAGAATCTGTTGATAGAATGCTGACTTTAATGGAAAGAAATTTAATTAAGGAGCCATTATAGACTTTTTAAAATGGCTATGAACACGTTGTTATAATAGTTTTGATAGAGGCTGTATTATTGACCTATTTAACGACAAACTAGCTGCTGTACTAAATCTAAATGTTGCATAGAATAGCTCCACATTTTAATATATAATTATCAACCTAAATACAATTATTTTCCCACAACTGAATCAGACAACTCACTCAATATCTTACCACATCCACAATTCTTCGTTGCCAGTCAGTCTCCTGTCAAAGTTCCCTCAACGGTCGACTCCGGATGGTCGATGCTAAGTTTATTCCAGCGGGCCAACTCCGACGGGAATTTCACGGGAGCATATCCGATAATATCGTGTTTTATGTATGAATTTAGAGTGCCGTCAATCATGTCTAACATTTGAGAAGCGACAAAATGTCTGGACCGAGTAAACAGTATTTAAACCGGTGATTCATGGTATTGGGAAATGCTACTGACCTTTTACTTTCCTTACAGTTCTTGATACCTTTTTCGAAGACAAAAAGTGTCTAAAAGCCTGGCCACAGCTGTCCAGTGCTCGGCTCTCGGGCGGACGTATATCTTGTATTACAGTTTTAAAATACAATAGGATAGTTCATAGTTGACTACTTTTTTTATACTTTTACCAAAAATGTATGCCATCCATTCTCACCACGCCGCCACTTTTACTCACGACAATGTTTCAAATATAAATAACTACTTCATTTTTCAAGCAATGTTCGTGCTGATTTCAGAGAAGAATTTCTTTTTCCTATTATTTTCTAATAAATATAAAATAGACCATAGGAAACTACCCCATTCTATCAATTTACATATTTTATTTTTCACATGTTTTTGTCCGAACTTGACAAAAATCTAACAAAATCGAACGAATTTGTCGTAATAACCGAATCATAAAAAAAAACTTAAAACATTTTCTCTTCTATCCATTGCTTAGTGCGGTTAATTTACTGCTACGTCACCATATTGAAAGACCTCTCGTGTACAACGTTACAAAAATCAACTACTCCGCTACCAATATTCCGCGCGTAATGTTTAAGTTGAAAACTCGGCGGAGTTCCAGCTCAAAAATTTAAACTCAATCGGAAAGTACATTCGGGAGTTCATAAATTCGTGAATTTAATCTTTACCATTGTGGTCGGGGTAAATTTTTAAACAATCTGGGGAGTGTGCGTTTATTATATTGAGAAATGAGAATATTCTTCGTGCTTTTTTGGATAGACGGGAAATTCAATTGAATTATATGTTAGTGACTGGCGCCCGTATAGTCGCTTCAATACAAACGGTATGGCAATAAAAACCCTCAATAGAGACTAATTTTCAATAAAGTTATTCATATTATTAAATAGAGCAAAATAAAAATTACGACTGCAAGGATAAAAATATATTTAAATTGTTTCATTTTTGTATAATATTTTATTCTCATGTTTTATTGAATAAACATTGTTGACAAAAAAAAATTTAACTACTAATAACTCCAGTTAGTTCTTTTCATCATAACAACAGTAATTACGAAACATGAGCCATTTAATATGGCTTAGACACTTTTAACAACCCCTCTCAGTAGAGGAAGCCCGTGCTCAGCAGTGGGGAGTATATAATACAGGGCTGATTGCATTGCATTTGCATGCCTTAGACACTTTCAACAATAACCTATAACTTTACCAAACAAGTAACAACATACCGCTAACTCCAAAACTAAATCGTACAAAGCAGTATACCAAGTTAAATCTTATTAAAATGCACACGCATCCTCCCAAAGCCATGACAAACGGGGGTACAGACCTCCATGTGTCATCTAACAAAAGGTTACTCTGATTAAACCAAGAAGTAAACAATAATTTCAAAATACCTAAGATCTTTGCGAAGTAAGCCTGAGCGTCCACTAGATATTTTTTTTTATGATATAGGGGGCAAACGAGCATACGGTTCACCTGATGGTAAGTAATCACCGCCGCCCAAGAACATCTGCAATACCTGGGGGTACAGAAATGCGTTGCCGGCCTTTGAGGTGGGAATACGCTCTTTTTTTGAAGGTCGCCAGGTCGTATCTGTCCGGAAATGCTGCTGGCGGCAATTAGTTCCATAGGTTAGTAGTACGTGGTAAAAAATGTCGGCTGAAACGTACAGTGGTGGATTGCCAACCTCCGAGGTGATGTGGATGGAATTTGGAGTTCTGCCGCGTTGCATAATGCTGTGATGCTCCTTCCATTTTCAAATCACATAGCTGATTAACCTAAGGAAATAGATTACCATCTTCCATTATCATGACCTGCCTTCTGGTTCACCAGCTCATTATAAAAGCGAATTAAAACCTATTAACTGCTGCTTTTGCTAACGGAATTTGTACCAAAAAAATCTGTAAAAAAACACACACATACACTCACGCCTTTTATCTCCGAATGGGTAGGCAGAGGCGCAACTAGTGCACCCACTTTTCGCCGTTATTCCGTCCCATCATGTGATAGGGGGCGAACCTATCGCCATATCGGGCACAAATTCCAGACTCCGAGCTGATACTGAATAGAAAAACTCAATACTTATCACTTTGCCCGACCCGGACATTGAACCCCAGACCTCAGTATTGGAGTCGTACCATAATACAACTACGCCACCGAGGCAGTCGTAAAAAAACACGTTTATCACAAAATACACAATTGAATTTCAACACCTTACACTTCGTTTTTTTTTTCACCATAATCCACCATAAGTTTGCAAATCCGTAGTTTTAAATTTATTTATTTAAGGTCAGCCAACAGTTGTTTACACATCTCGTAACAAACTTAAATTATGTAGTTTCATTAATATGTGCAACAACCACTTAAAGGCTAACACAGCATAAACAAGTAACGGTTATAATATATAATACAAAAAACATAACCCTCCTTCTTTCGAAGTCGGGTAATTAGGACAAAATTAAAATAGGGTTAAAAAAAGTAGGTATTAATGTAAGTATTAAGCTAAGAAAGCAAAATCATTCAGGCTACATAAAGCATTTTCTATAAAATATCGGGCAATCGGTATCACAAAAAACTATTTTTTTTAGTTATGTATTGCCGTAAATATAAAGCTAGCATTTAATTTATTTAAATCTATCAACCTGTTAATTATCATGAGCGCCAAATAATAATTACCCTATTCGTACCGCCAAACGTAATATGGCGTATCAATATTTCATTTTTAAATCAATGTTGTAAAGAGCACCAAAAAAGACTCACAAAAGTAAAGTACAATCCAAAAATTTTACACTCCTTTCATACAGTCGGTGAATCTCGTTACATAGCGTGTCCTCGGCTGTCTTCATTCCTACACGCAAAGAATACAGCAATCCGGGTGCCTAGTAATAAATCCCGCCAGTTGAATAGCCAGACACTTTCCACCAATATCCGGGCGTAATCCCGGATCTACCGGGACATAGCGCTGATTAAATTATCTATCGGTATTGGTATTGCCATTTTTAGAGACTTTTTTATGCCGCGGCTGCGAATTGTTCTGACCTAAATGAATCAATGTTCGTGATATAATTGATCGCAGTTGCTATAAAGCTATTGGAAAGGAATGTAAAACTACAAAATACCTGCTTGTAATACACAAGTACTTCTAAAAATAATAACGATTATTCTTAGTTTAAATCGACAATTTGATTGTAATAATTATTCAATTCTTGAATTTAATTTGCAAATTATGTTAAGCATTATATCAATGCACGTAAACGAATAGTATCTTAATTTCGTGCCTAATTTATTTTCATATTCCGATATGAATGAGAGTAGAAATATTTTATAAGAGATAATTGGATTTTTTTTCTTAAGCACATAAAGCCTGTTATGCATTGATATTAGTGTTAAACACTAGTATTTACTAAAAGAAATAATATCGATATAGAGAACGTCGACGAACTATAGGGGCAGCACAAAATCGACACAAGAGCCACATGTGGATAAAAAAGGAACTTTTCAACTAGTGGGTCAGTGACTCGCCCGTTGTGATCTGTTATTGTGATGTGTTATTGTTATATTTTGTTCTTTTTATGTACGTACTAACATAGCTATAAGTATTGCAACTTACTAATACTATGGGTGAATATCCTGAAATAAATTCAATTTAATTTTAATTTAATTTATAATATGTTATTATTATTCTTTTATAATGTCAAAAATAGTTAAAAAAATGTGTTTTATGTATTTATTTACACTTTATACATGGAGTAAAGGCGGACTTAATGCCATAGGCATTCTCTACCAGTCAACCTAATTCCAGGTTCCAGCTGGGAAGCAGCGAAAGCCTAGTCGGTAGTGGAACGGACTGCCGAGACGAACATCCGTAGGTTCAAAACCCAAGGGCACACACCTCTGTCTTTTCTAAAAAAAAATATGTGTGTATTCTTTGTGAATTATCGCTCACTTTAACGGTGAAGAAAAACCATCGTGAGGAAACCTACATACTTGAGCAGTTCTCTAAATTTTGAAAGAATGTGAAGTCTGCCAACCCGCACTAGGCCAGCGTGGTGGCCTAACGCCTTAACCCTGTCAGTAGTAGAGGAGGCCCGTGCTCAGCAGTGGGCAGTATATAATACAGGCCTGGTTTGGTATGGTATGGTATGTGTTCCAGCTAAATATTATTGACATAATACATGGCAAAAATAAGTTTTTTTTTTTAGGTGAGAGCTAGTTATTTTGATGCTTTGAAGCAAAACTAGGAGGCTATGTTCCCTTAATTACAGATTTGTATGTATAAAATATTATCTTCAAAAAAAAATGTGAGCCGTCACGGGACGCCTGGCAGATGTGAAACATCGACATTATTTTGTAAAATATGCAGAAAAGAACAGATTGTGATAGGAACTAAATATGTCATAATGATAAAATAAAATATTATTTTTACGGCACGTTTAACTGATCTTGGTGATGTCCAGTTACAATAATAATATTTTGTGACCCCTCTGATGATTGTTGGGTTCTGAAATATTTATAAAAAATATGTTATTAAAATATACAGAAAAATTTAAATTGGCTTCAATATATTAGTAAACTCAAGAATCTTAGCTAGTTATTTCAATATCGTAAATTATAAATATCAATAATGAATGTTTTACTATAAATTCCACTATGATTAGAAAAATTTATTAATTTTGCGCATGGCGACGCGTCGCGTCGCCACACCGTACACACTGCTGCATATAGACTGTATATATACTATACCATCATATAGCGTGTTGACGCGTCGCCACGGCATGCGTCGCCACGCCAGAAATCGGTTTTACGTGCGGCTATACATGTTTCACATCAAAACATCTTAATTTTATAAATTATGTTCTGAGACATTTCTAAATAATATTGGAACTCATAATTGTTTACGTTTTATACAGATTTTATTATTTTTGTCGACTTTCACATAACCATGGAATGTAAGTACATAGGTACTATTCTTGGGAACTAAATAGAATTTCACACCATTTGATTTGTTTATGTTTATGTTTTGAAACATCCAGATACACAGCAATACATTATCAACAAATTACATGTTATTTTTCATCCTTTTAATATGAATATTTTACATCAATGCCAAGTGTCAATGGGCTGAAAAAGAGTCAGATTACGCCAACAGATGGCAGAGCTTACGACGTGCTCGTTCCTTATACATTCAAAACCAATTACGACGACATCAAAGGGACGCTATATTTATATTTTTATATCTTTATTTTCCAAATATGAACCAATAGCGTAATTTCTCAGAATTATCTCAGAACAATAGTAAATGTAATACGGACTGATTAAAAAACTTTTTTATATCATCGATAATATTTACTGTTGAACTTTTTTTTATTTGTATCAATAAAAAGCTATATCTGCCAGGAAATTAACCGTTTACGATCTTATAGATGTTTTCGTTATGGAAAATTACGTAATGTCGAGCGAAAAAACGATTGTGTTCTTCAACGTCAACGCTTCCCGGAAAAGCGCAAAGATATAAAATAGAAAAGAGTAATCTCAAGACTTAAAATTGTACATTTGTAGAATAGTGCATATTTGTATACAAATATTCAATGAAAAGTAAGTGTAAGATATGTTTTCAACTTACTCTACAATTTAGGAAAATTTAATTCGAACATACCTTAAACCTTGGTGAAGGTTTGAGTAGTCTATTTCGAGGATATACTTAGTAATATATAAATTGTGTTAATGGAGTTGTTTCCTCTATTTTAAATATAACATTGTTTCATATTCAACAAGAAATGAAGCACCACTTCCAAACATCATCAAAATTTCTCCACTACGCATTTGATAACAATAATAACATTGTTAAATGAAGTCTATTTGTACACGACTGTACAACATACAGGCGTTCCCCAAATGAGTCCCCACACTACATTAGTTTTGATATCAGGGTCCCAAGCTCTACTTTTTACGATAACCGCAATTCGGATCGTTACGCCCTTTGTTATACGATGGGTAATATGGAACGATTCGGGCAGAAAACTGAATCCCGGTTATATTTCGTACCCGTTAGCGACGTTATTAATACTAGTAGTTCTGACGATTCAATCGATGTATAATAGGGTTGTTATTTTTGCGAATGTAGGACGTAGGGCATGTTAGTCGACAGTGTATATCTTATGGTTTTCCTGTGGTATTAAATTCTCCGAGTCCTCAACTATACTCCTCGGCTTTGCAAAGGCTTGGGCGAACATGAGTTCCTTTCCTGCCTTGAAAAGCGTCCAGCAACCAGGATATAATCCCGGACACCTATAAAATTAGTTACCATCCAGTAACCTAATCAAAAAGCAGAAATCAAATTCCGGTCACTGTGGTATTTTAGATACGGCTATGTAATCAGTACTGAACATAGTTCTGCCCCATAGATTCTCATGGTATAACTTATGAGTAAGATCTCGGGAAACGTGTTTTTCGTATAAAAACACACGTATACAGGTATTGGGTTTTTCTATTCAATATCAGCCCGGAATCTTGAATTTGTTCCCGATATGGCGATAGGCTCGCATATCACATCATGGGACGGAATAACGGAAAGCGAAAAGTGGGTGCACAAGTTGCGCCTCTGCCTACCCCTTCGGAGATAAAAGACGTGAGTGTGTGTGGAAATAAAACCCCACTACTTCCGCTAGCAAAATACAAACTAATTGGGCGGTTAATTCTTTGAAAAACCCAAGAATTAATCCGCCATAAAAAGCGTTATATTCACTACGGTGCGGCGAGCCTGCGGCCGATCAGCCAACGCCGCGTCGTTATTGGCCTGCATTCGACAGCTACGAGCACTTTTTTCCACCAAACTTCGCTTTTGAACGTCAATTGGCATAAAACCTTTACCGCGTTTGGTTAAAGTGAACTTAGAAGGTCCGGGGCAGTTATTTTGTTAGTATGGTTGTGTCAATACGTCAAACTACAATGTAGGCGATATTGTTAAAGGAATTGTTTTAGCTCTACCGTATTCTGAAAACGAATAGTATTGTGGAAACAAAAAATCTACTACATTTTAATTATCTTTATTCTATATTAACACTTAACGTTCGGGATATGATGCTTACACCGATATTTTGAGCTTAATTCCGTCCCATGACGTGACAGAGGGCGAGCCCATCTCTAACTCCGACACAAATACCCCGACAAGTTTACATGTTTCTCAAATCAAAATATTCACACAAATAGCTTTGTAATCCTACAATTTTCCATTTTCCCTCCCCTGAAAACAAAATCTATAAGTAACCAAAAAACTCTTGATTCGTAAATTCTAAACAGCCCGTTCGGATACGTGTCACAAACACGGCACGACAAATATGTAGCTCGAGCGGGCACCTCGCCGCGCCTCACAACGCCTACCTAGTCTTAATATCGACACTCGGTACGCTACCTGCCTTTGCGACTACCTGTCTCGACGTCTGGTCCAAGTCACGAGATGTAGCCATAAACAGAAAGATATAGCGCTAAATATTCCGCCAAAAGATTGCGAGTAGCCGAAAACGAGGATGTTAGTATTTAGAAAGTATACAGACGTCTGTCTGTATACTTTGTGATGGAATTTTAGATCGAATCCCGAATGGAGTAACTATTTCTATGATTTATTGGTTCGAGTACTACACGTAAGAATTTTAACTTAGCCCGATATGCCCCTAAGGTCATCATTTATGTGGACAGCAGTTCATATTCTGCCAACTTTCTCAAAGTACCTATAAGTGTGAATCTGTAGTCTGTACCTATATATTATGTAATCTTCCAAAACAATTTCAACATAATATGAGGTACAGGCAGAGTGCAGCTTGAATTAAAGTCATATGGAACCTTTAGCTAATTTCTGTTCTCGAACCTGAATGATGGTGGAAACCCTTTTTGGGTGACGTCAAAAAATACAAAACGCTGTATCTATACTAATATTATAAAGCTGAAGAGTTTGTTTGTTTGAGCGCGCTAATCTCAGGAACTACGGGTTCGAATTGAAAAATTATTTTTGTGTTGAATAAACCATTTATCGAGGAAGGCTTTAGGCTATATAAAATCACGATGCCACTATTAGGAGCGATGAAATAATGGAAAATGTGAAAAAAAACGGGGAAAATTATTCATCCTTGAGGGCTTCCATTGCGTGCGCTGCGAAAACGGTGCAAGATACCAAAAATATATGTATTAAAGAATTATTCCTCTTGACATGATCTAAAAAAATGTCCGGAACAGTATATGTCTATCTTTTAAGATTAACTCACTAGAACCGTTTTTATGGTAATCAAATTTGGGCGAAATTAATGCATTATTTGTTGTTTAAATAAATATATTGGATAGAGTGATTCAACGGGAAGGTTCTTATGTACTTTTAGCCCGGAAAAACTTATTAACACGGGCAAAGCCGTGGACAAAAGCTAGTAATTTTATAAATGCGAAAGTAACTCTGTCTGTCGCGCTTTCACGCCAAAACTTCTGAACCGATTTAAATGAAATTTGGTACACAGATATTTTAGAGCCTGAAAAAGGACATAGGCTACTTTTTATCCCCGTGAAATATAAAACGGGACTTTTATCCCGGAAAAAGTCTTTCACGCGGGCGGAGTCGCTGGCAAAAGCTAGTCTAAGAATAATATTATCAATCTTAAAGGCAATCAATATCAAAATCAATCCATTATTATTATAGATATATAAGAACTATAACACATTATCGTCATCATCAGCTAACAAATCCGCAATCAACAAAAATATCCGCCAATAAATCCGAATTCACACACCGCTTCCTCTCACAACCCAATCCACGCACTAAAGATCCTGAGCGAGCAACGGATATGAGCTGGGAGCGGATATTGCGCAGACACTCATCGCAGGTACATTCGGCTACATTGTAAACTACCCGCATTTGGTTATAAATGTTGTTTACCGCCGAGCCGAGGACCCTTTCGGATACGGTACCTTTGAACACTGGAATGCACTTCACACGTTCTATTCCTATCGTCCTATCAATATATATGTAAATATCATTACTTTGGATCCTCTTTCGGCGGGAAACTAACGATATAATTATCGAAGTATCGGGACTAAGGAATGCGAGAACATGCATATCGGATATAAGAATTTTGTACGTTGGAAGTCCAACTGCGAATGACTCGATTAGGGTATCAGGAACACGCTGAATGCAGTCTGTTTTTGACACCTGTAACTCTTAAGGGGGGGCGTATGTTCAGCAGTGGAATTCATGTGATTGATGATGGTCATCTCCCCGATTAAATAACTCCATTATCGTACTTTCATGAGAATAGTCCGCCCGCATACATGCACCAACACCAACAGTGACACACATTTTTTGGCACTGACCTTAGTCAAGTTTGGGAAACATAAACCTGAACTAGACGACGCGTCTACTACTAAGACTACTACTAAGGGACTAAGACTTTAATCTCTCAGTTGTAGAGGAGGCCCGTGCTCAGCAGCGGGCAACATATAATACAGGACTGATTGCATTGCATTGCATTGTATTGGGAATTATAAGCTGTAAGAATCATTTCAGCAATGCTCGATCGGTTTTATGTGAACCAGAAACACCACACCGTCCGTACTGCCTATTTTGAAACCACGATATACTCCAAAACTAACTCATTTCGGAAACAAAACATCCAACGAAACCGATCTTCCAACAGCCCAAAGCCGAGCCTTTACAGCTTCCACTAAAACTTTTTTATTGTAACAACTCGTAAAATGTATAAATAAAATATAGAACTGACAGCGGTGTTGGTAGGGGGTAGTGGGGAGAGGTGGCGCAATAATTTCCACGTTTTGGCGACTCGGGAGCTGGGCTCTTTTCGATTATAATTTATAGCTGAGCGCGGATAACACTCGCATCAGGACCGTTGCATGGTATACGTAGATCAGTACGACAAACAAACCGATTTTTTATCTAGAACGTATACAATCATTCAAGATATCTGTATACTAATATCTTGAATATTACATAATATTTTCTGGGTCTAATCACTTACCTACGTTGTATGGTGTCATAATATTTCATTTTCATAACTCAAAAGTAGACGAAGACAAACTCAACCAAAAGGAAATCTTCTGAAGGCTTAAAATACAATAATTATAATTCAGCTTGCATTCATTTATCAATAAGGATCTTGATGCCACCCCCGAGCGCAAACTTGACTACGGGATTAAGAAACGCTGCTTGAGCATTAAAAGTATCATGATCCACTATTCAATGTGGAGACATTTACTATGCTGTGTACACAGGATAGTAAATGTAGAGTTCTAACGTATGTTTCTGCTCATGTCTCTATTTGCGTTTTTTCATTCACAGCCATACCATGTATGGGTATCATTTAGCGTTCAACAATGAATTTAATAATTTCTCAGTCGGAGCAATAGGTCTAGAGATAAGCATCCAAGCGCATAAAGAAGACTTTTTCATCATATTAATATACAATGTAGGTTATCCCGGTAGGCAATGGCTTGGCTGCGCCTTGCATTGCTTTAGTCCATGGGCGGTGGATGCTATTTACCATCAGGCGGACCGCTTGCTCGCTTGCCTACTAAAGCAATAAAAAAAATTGAAAGATATATATCTGGTACATGCTTACCGTTCTTAGCACCCAGAATAGTGATTGCTGATTTTGGGAAGCTAGAGAGAAATTATAGGACCTTCAGTAAATTGTCAATACAATCTGTTCTTGTTCTATATTATCAAGAATATAACAGAAGGCCTTACAATACTAAATCCTTTCAAATATCTCACACCCCACTGTTCCTACGTTACTTACAGTCGCGTCGGCCATGCTGTAACGTACAAAATGTCATAAATATTGTCATAAAATTGTTTGGTGGCAACAACCGCGCCCGTAAACATATCACGTATTAAGAAAACCAGGGCCCGTAATAAAAACGACAGCTCATTAACTATATTACATTCATCGTCGATGAAACCTACTGCACGAAAAGGTAGCTCGACATACATAGAGTAGAAAGTAGTAAAATCATGAATTTACTTTGCATCTGCCACGTTCTTTTTAGTGGTTAATATTTTTTGACCTCTGGTTTTATTTACATTTGGAACCTATAGTATTATGCAGACAGACAAAATTATACCTCATGGTAAGTTCAATGCAGTCCCAATACAATGTAAAGCTACAAGTTGTAAGTAGATCTGAACAATCACGACAATTTTGCCGGTATGCATTCATGAAGGGAGGCAAGCTAACTCCTAACACTCTTCAGAATATCTCAGTAATGGTTCAGGGTTTAACACGATTACACGTTATGACCTTTAAAGTTCCCTCCAATAGCAATTTACATTCTAGTTCAACTGAAATATAACTGTTGTATAGGGTTCTAATTGAAAGTTAGAATTATTTAAGTTAACCTTTCGCCCGCAATCTACAAATCAAAGAGTTTGCATAATTTACAGAGTAATTTGTATGTTAAATATCCCCGTACTCGGGTAAAGCGAAAATAGTGACAGAAAAAAAATGT
Source organism: Lapara coniferarum (assembly GCA_949316025.1). Taxonomy (NCBI): domain Eukaryota; kingdom Metazoa; phylum Arthropoda; class Insecta; order Lepidoptera; family Sphingidae; genus Lapara; species Lapara coniferarum. The sequence goes on from OX438928.1 coordinate 1,971,545, forward strand.
GCTTATTGGCTAAATAAAATCCAATCACAATATTAAAAACTCAAACAGTATAGAATCCTAAGGAAATTCAATCCAATACAGAACTAGTAAATAATCCATAACAATTGAGCGGATTTAAAAACATTGGGTAATGATTTTATATTTTTATGGAATCTTGTAAAAGAAACAGTCGAAGGCGGGACGCGAACCCACGACCTCCGGCGTACCGTGCCGGTGCTCTTCCAATTGAGCCACCTCGACCCTGCCTTCGATTGCTAATTATCCATTATTTAATTCTCTTAAAGGCGATGACATGAGATGGAGGATGATGAGGATGATGATGTTTCTTTTTCAAGATTCCATAAAAATATAAAATCATTATCCAGGCACTACATGGCCATTAACATGTATAAAAAATCATAATATAACATTGGGTAAGTAACCTGGGCCATAATACTCAAAGGGCCTGACGTTAAAAGCCCTCTGTAGTTCGACCCTTTTCGGTAGGCGTAACTCATAGACGCAAGGAAAGTCAATTTTTGCGAGTGAAGGCATCAGCTTTTAGGCCGCAGGATAATTTAAGAGTGTACGTCGAATATCGGTTGTACAACGTAGTTTTGGCAAAGGCTAAAGGTCTCTTAATGGTAAGTAATCACCATGGGTACCTGCCACTCTGGCAAGAGATGTCCGCTTTTTGTATCGGTGCTGGTCATCAAAACCTAACCAATCTCAAACTTTAGGGATATTAAAGGGGCTAAATATGGAACTTGGATCCATTATACAAAAAATATTTCATTGCTGTTTTTATATGATATGAGAGTTGTCCTAAGGTCAAGCTTAAAAGGACTTAAACATTCACAAAACCACAATTTTAAATCTGTTTGAAATAAAAAAAAGTATGTGATCGCTTTAAAAAGATTTTCCTAAAATAAAACACTTCAACACTTTTACAAAACTTTAAGCTGAAGTTAATTTATTGAAAACAAAATTGATGGCAGGGAAATTCTTCTCAAAGTTTCCAAGTTGAAAGCGAGTGTTAATTCGTTGACCGCAGGATTGTTCGATTTTTCTCCGACCGTGCAAATCACCGGTCCGGGTAATCAATTAGGTAATTTAAATGCTCCCCACAGCTTCCTCGTTGGGCTAGTAGCAGCCCACCCAGGCTTAGAAACTAATATAATCAATCGTAACGTTTGAAAGTCGATAATTGTTACATACGTTTCTATACGGAAAGATACTATGATTTATTGGAGATTAGAAGTTGTGTCCGATATGACAATATCGAAATGCACACACACACACACACTCACGCCTGTTATCCCCGAAGGGGTAGGCAGAGGCGCAACTAGTGCACCCACTTTTCGCCATTATTCCGTCCCATGATGTGATAGGGGGCGAGCCTATCGCCATATTGGGCACAAATTCCAGACTCCGGACTGATACTGAATAGAAAAACTGAATATCACTTTGCCCGACCCGGGGATCGAACCCGAGACCTCAGCATTGCAGTCGTACTGTAATACAACTACGCCACCGGGGCAGTCGAAATCATGAAGAAACTTCCTCCGTGGTCGAAATGATAGTTCAAAATATGCTTGTAGAGATTAAAATCTAAAACAAACGCTCCAATTCAGTTATTCTTAGGAACCTATAGTACTCCTTGCTGCTTTAATATGCTTTTTATTATAGAAATGGACATTAACGGGGGCCAGGCCACAGGAAAAATCAGCTAATTTATGTCATGATAGATCCGATACACCATCCAGGACTCGATCTTTTCATACAATCTTAGGTTCAATTTTGTCAAGAGAATCATGATAGGCTATGAAATATATTGCCTCTGTGCGACGCTAGCACACAATTATGCGACTGGGTTGGAATTTTGCAAGCTTGCATTATACGCTATCTTGATTCTTAATTAAACCTAGACTTGTTTATTTATGACCGCAGGGCAATTTTGCTGCGTTTTTAAAGAAAATATTTTTTAAAATTTGAATGTAAATGTCGCGTATAGACATACAGTTGTTGAAGATGTTTGAATATATACTTCACAATCACATCGTGCTCACAATAAACATCCTGCATGAAAGTCACGCATGGGGGCCACCGGGGATAGTTGGCGATATGAGACTATCCAGCCCTCACACCACTGCAAGTCCTGTAAGCCAGGATCGACAGTGGCACGCATTTTATGACACCGATCGGTGAAGCTCGGCGAGTCTCTGGGAGCACTAATTAGTCTTAACCCGCAACGAAGTTAATCAAACAGAAGAATAGGGAGGAGTTAGAAATTAGAATAGTTGGCGATAGGGGCAGGTTGAATATCTAACAGTCAAAAACTGGAGCTATTTGAAAGTCCTGATATACGCTAAAAACCGTTATTTGTTTCCGAATCTTCAGCGCAAACGCGGCATCGCAGGCGTTCTCGTTCCACAAAATGGCTTTTGTACACCATGTTACTAACAATAACGTAGTTTTTGGTATAGTTTATAGTGCACCTATCTAACCTTTAGGTTTTTTTGACATTATATACTAAAACAAAAAAAATATAACCGTCTAAGATATAATTTAGTCAACTATCCCGGTTCTCCCCTATAGACCAAGTCATAGATGGACACAATATGGATTACATACTCTTTAACATTGAAACCACAATTATAGGACTTCTATACCGAAATATGACCTACCTACCTCTCTAGGGACAAACGAATATAAACCTTAATATTCTGTCAAATTCTACTCACCTTTCAGACTGTAGGTTTTTATTACGTGTATTATCTGAGCTGTGTTGTTTATCGCGGCGGTGGGCTCCTTGAGACGCCTCGTGGGAAATTATAGTCGACCCCAACGCCTTCACAATGCCGCGCTTTAAGACTTTAGAACTCGCTTCACATTAAAAAGGTCAGAATTTTTTAGAAGTTTTTTGGAAAGTCTATTATTGGTAGATGCAAATATATATTGCGTCAACTGTTGACTGCCTCGGTTGCGTATTGTATTACGGTACGACGTCAATGCTGAGGTCTCGGGCTCGATCCTGGGGTGGGCAAAGTGATAATGAGTTTTTCTATTCAGTATCAGTCCGAAGTCTAGAATTTGTGCCCGATATGACGATAAGCCCGCCCCCTATCACATCATGGGACGGAATAACGGCGAAAAGTGGGTGCACTAGTTGCGCCTCTGCCTACCCGTTCGGGCATAAAAAACTTAGTGTGTGTGTGTGTGTGTTGAGATATGTTATAAGATGGTGGTACCTACAAAGAGGAATCCTAGAATGGGTCATCATGCTGTAAAATAAAAACTATTTAGTGCCGCGACGCGCGTCGATACTTTATAAATAGACCCAATAAATGTCACATCACCGTTCCAATTTCGAAGTTCAAACAAAAACGACCCACCATAATGACGTGCCGATGTAAACACGAACCTCGAAATCGCAAATATCCGTTGCGAGTATTTGAAATCAACAAGTTATGGAATTAATTGTGCATAATGAAAGCGAACGTAAGGAATAAGAGCCAAGTTTACAGTGTGGGCAATTATCTGATGAATGGCACGGTCTTCGGGAAAGGACACTTCGCGAGAGTTGAAGAGGCGACTCACAGGATTATTGGTAAAAAGGTAAAGAATTTTTACCTGTAGATTTTGGTGTATGCGCTAGATTTAACCGTTTTTCGTTCATGAATGTTATCTACTTACGTTTCAAATTAAAATTGATGCTGAAGTATATTGACAAATAGACTCGCTGTTATTTTCAATTAGAAAATATATAGCATAACTGAGTTAGTGTCTCAGGTCTCAGGATGAGGAGTGCTGTGCGGTACTATGTATTTAGATATAGTTATATTTAAATTAAAGTGTTTGATGATGTTACAACAGCTGTTTCTCGCAAGTTTGGAGTTTACCAGCAATTTGCTCGACTCATTTAATTTCGTCATCCATACCGCAATGTTTGAAAACGAAAGTTTTCAATCAGTGCGTCCTACCCGTCATGACCTACGGAGCCGAGACATGGACACTCACGGTAGGGTTGGTCCACCAGTTTAAAGTCGCTCAGCGGGCTATGGAGAGAGCTATGCTCGGAGTTTCTCTGAAGGATAGGATTCGCAACGAATACATCCGACAGAGAACCAAAGTTATCGACATAGCTCAAAGAATTAGCAAGCTGAAGTGGCAGTGGGCTGGCCATATCTCACGAACAACCGACAACCGCTGGGATAAACGTGTTCTTGAGTGGAGACCGCGACTGGGCAAACGTAGTGTAGGACGCCCTCCGGCCAGGTGGGATGACGATCTGCGAAAGACTGCAGGCAGATGCTGGATGCGGCAAGCTGAAGACAGGGCGCTATGGCGCTCATTAGGGGAGGCCTATGTCCAGCAGTGGATTGATAAAGGCTGATGATGATAATGATGATGATGATTTAATTTCATAATTCAAAACCATAATTTATTTTATTATTCTTTTTACTGTGATTACTCTAAGCTGTGATACTTTTGTATGCTACCTATGCAAATTCTGAAGCATGATTTGTATGCGCATTTGGATGTTCCCAGGTAGTTGTGATCAAATCTAAAAGCATTTTAATTTAGCTTATTTGCCAACCTAATAATACAACAAATTAGCAGTGCTTTACTTCGACAAAAAACAGTCAGATTTAAATAAACTATTATTTACAGGTGGCAATAAAAATAATAGATCTAACATGCATAAAGGAGGAGTATGCGAGACGGAACCTCCACCGCGAGCCCCGCGTGATGGCGCGGTTGCGACACCCTTGCATAGCCGCGCTCTACGAAACTATCATGGTACGTGATAACTAATTACGGGAATGATTTCCCTTTAGTAAATATATCCCCCATGAATTATGAGTTAGTTTTTCGAATCTACGATTGTTGCGTTAGTACACTCGTGAATACCTGATTCCAGAAATTTTCGCGATATAGAAATGAAAATTTAGTTTTATAATTTTATAGACTAGACCGGAATATAATGCCAACTGTGTACTTTTCCTGAGCACTCTATATGAGCCCTGGTCCACTTGCCATCAGGTGCAGAGGGATCAGCGGGCCATGCCCGTATAAAAAAATATAATAAAAGATGTTAACCCTTCAAGCCCCGCTTATAAGCTTATATAATTATAGATGTATGGGAAAACCCTATATATATGGACACCGGTGTCCGTCGCGGGGCTTGAGGAGTCAATAAGATAGCGAGCAAAGCGTATCCTTTAATCTATGATCGAGAACGTGTTGTGTCAGCATGGTCCCCGACTCTACGTGGTGATGGAGGCCGCGGGCGGTGGCGACCTGTGCGCGCTGGTGCTGGGCGCTCGCGGGCCGGCGCGGGGGCTGCCCGAGCCTCGGGCCAGGTGCCTCGCCGCGCAGCTCGTCTCCGCTGTACGACACATGCATGCGCGCGGAGTTGTGCATAGGTACGTTACTCGAACGTCGACATTTTTATAAATATTGTCATCATCAGCAGCAACTACTGAACATAGGCCTCCTCAGATTTCAAGACGTGCAAATTGGAAACGGCCTACTGCGACCTTTATCAGGCCGCCTGTCTACACTGTAGGTAAGTGGACGTCCAATGCTGTAGGTACTTGAAAATTTAAAGCATGGTCGTGTGTCCAAGCAGTTGTGCACACACTCTCATAATATGCCATATCTCACGGTCTTCAAACAGTCTTCAAACAGTCTTCTAATAAAAGATTTTATTTTCCCAGAGATTTGAAAATGGAAAACATCATGCTGGATGCAACTAAGCAGTTTATCAAAATAGTTGGTAAGTTTTTTGGTTCCTTAGCGCTAAATAATGCGCGAGACGATAAGTGCGTTATGAGTTTCCCACCGAAAGTAAAAACTGACTGGCAAACATATATTTTTGTTTTCCAGTGCTATAAAATTTCTGCTAGTTGTAAGTGCGGTCAAAATATTAATGAGAAATGATGCTTTTCTTGACAATCAACAGACTTATGGCGACCTATAGCCGAAATCAGTAACCGATACCTACGAATCGTAATCAAAATGAGTTACTGTTATCAAAATATCAAACTTTTTATTTTTATTGGTCCATTTTCGCTATCGATACGAAAACAGCTTAATGGAGTCGTTTATTGAAACAGACCGTTACTTGTGTCGGTACTGAAAAATCATTTTCGCCTTCACGCCTGCCACTGCACCTCTAGTAAGCCAAGATCCTCAGAGCACGTTTTTCATGACACATGAGACTCGCGAACACTAATCCATCTTTAGTCCGTAACCAAATTATCTTACCAAATAGAAAAGGAGTTGAGAATTTCATGGTTTTTTTCTTTTTAGATTTTGGTCTTTCCAACGTGTGGAGTGCGGGCGGGGCGCTGCGCACGCCGTGCGGCTCGCTCGAGTACGCCGCGCCAGAACTGTTCGTGGACGGACGCCGCTACGGACCCGAAGTAGACCTCTGGAGCATGTAAGACTCGCTGACTTCTTTGAATTTGTATATTAAAAACTAGAAGACCTACTAGACTGCCTCGGTGGCGTAGTTGTATTACAGTACGACTGCAAAGCTGAGGTCTCTGATCGATCCCCGGGTCGGGCAAAATGATATTGTTTTTCTATTCAGTATCAGGCCGGAGTCTGGAATTTGTGCCCGATATGGCGATAGGGTCGCCCCCTATCACATCATGGGACGGAATGTTGGCGAAAAGTGGGTGCACTAGTTGCGCCTCTGCCTACCCCTTCAGGGATAACAGACGTGAGTGTATGTGTATGTGTGTAAGACCTACTAGAATATGTTGTTTGTAACCTTTACCTCGCGGGCGTTTGATATTTCTCTATCAAGAAAACTAATTATTTCTATCTATAGAGGACCGGCCTTAGCTACCTGTGTGCCTAGGGCGAATTTTATTTTTAGGCCTCAATATTTTTTGCTGCCAAAAACTATTCTATTAATTGACGATCAAGTCAGACTGAATCTAGTTCCAGCCTATGGCGCCCTTAGGGCTCTTGATATCCTCATTAGGACCTGCCGCACTGGGGGACCACCTGCGAAACTGTCAGAATAAACAAGCTGGCGCTTGCTTGCAGCCTACTTGCATTTTGTGTAGAAACAAACAAGCGTGAATTGACGATACCTAACGTGCGGTTTACGTGGACAGCAGGGTATACCTAATGTTGAAGGAGGTGTCGGCCGTGACCATTGTAGACGACTGCCCGCTGGATACGGCCCAACATACGTTGGAGTTTTGCCCAGCCTGGGACGAGGAACACAATGCTCTCAGAACAGTCGTCGGAGAATACCTCTCGTTGGGAGGCCTGGCAGGTGGTGGCCGTAGATAGCCATCGCGGAGCTACCGTTCAGTCACCCCCCCCCCCCCCTTGGAGGCAGAGCGGTAATCACTTTCTCCGTGAAAAAATAATAATGTTGTTTGTTGTTTGCCAGAGGCGTGATAGTATACGGCATGGTGACGGGCGCGCTGCCGTTCACGGGCGGAGGTGCGGGGGCCGGTGGCGGTGGTGGCGGGGGGGAGGGGCTCTCACGGCCGCAGCTGCGCGCCGCCATCACGCGCGGCTTCGCACGGAAACAACGCGCCGCGCTCGCCGCCGTCACACCAGGTACAGCTGCACTACTCATGACTAGGGCTGCCATCATCTAAATTGCCGACGCCGGATAAACACGGCAAAAATCCTGGACATTTGGGCAAAATATGGGTATTTCCCCGGACACCTCTGAAAAAATATTTTGCCGTTCCTTCGAGAATGCGGGGAAATGCATAAAGTTTAACTAAGATTTATTTTAATTTGTCGCTCATCTATAAAAAATGGATTTCCCCTGACAACAAAAGTGTCCGGGTTTTGCCCGGACAATTTTTAAAACCCCGGCCGGACGGCTCCCGGACGCCCTTCAAACTAGGACAAATCCGGGGAAATCCGGACGGATGGCAGCCCTACTCATGACCAGTGTTGCCAACCCCAAGGAACCAAAAAACAACAGTTCACTAATAAAAAAAAACAGGAGAAAACAGTTGAATCCGTTGGTAACATCTGAGAAGTAGGGGAAGAGGATAGGGTGGTGACCTAAAAAAAAGCTCCTGCAGCATTTCAGTATGTAGTAATCGTGCCCAAAATCCGTGGAAACGCGTGTAAAAGTCAATAAAACAATGAACAGTAAAATCCTGACTCTAAACAGCAAAACAGGGACGACAAAGCAAAAATGGCAAATCTACTGTTAATACAGTAGGGTTGGCAACAGTGCTCATGACCACAGATCTGTGGTACTGATAGCCGTCACGTTTTAGCCAATAGAAGACCAGCATTCATTGTGGAACCAATCCTTTCCTCTTTATAATATTAGTATGGATAATAAATTAAAGACACTTTGTCTGAAGTTAGTCACCAGAGTCAAAGATGGACAAAACAAATAATGTGACTAACTTCAGACCGCCCATTAGTTTATGAAATAAAGAACAAGATATCTTACAACTAAGTTTATTACAATTTCAACTCGATACATGACTGCCTCAAGAATGGCGAAGGCGTTAAGACGAATTTTCTTAAAATATATATTTCTAGCAAGTATATTACACTAACATTTGGCCAGACATGACGCACTTTGTTAGATTTGTTTTTTTCAGCCGTAAATTATTAATTACGCCACTATGAAAAATACGGTTTTTTATCATATGTGAGGTAAATATTTACGCTGTACGAGAATTACACCATCAGGGTTGAAAGGGTTTGCGCAGATATTAAAAATGTAAATACGTAATTTGACTCTAAATTGAAAATTAATAACTCTTTTATACACAATCTTAGTATTCCCTTTTTGCTTCGATCATCATGATCAACAAAATACAATCTATGGACATTGCAAATAAAATTATGTTTAGAAAGCTAAAAGGGACGCTGATAGACCTCTATGGAAGTTGATTTATAAAACTAATCACTATGTGAAATTTCTTCGATCGAGAACAAACCCTCTTGAAAATCCTGATGATGAAGTTACTGAACATTCCGATACACTACAAGTCTTATGAACACACTTCGGCTCCTGGGGCGCGGGTGGTTACTTCGTACCTGGAGACAAAAAAACTATTATAAATGACCAGTTCACAAGCAAATGAGTGAAACGCAAGGGACCAAAATCTATTGTAAGAAAAGGAAAATGAGGGATGATTGAAGCTACAATCGATTCTTTCAGTAATGACGATAAATAATTCTCAAAAGCGCTGTCATATGATATCTTAGAGATAAATGACATGAATTAACAGCGTTTCGTGCTGTTAATAGTTCTAGAATCCCAAATAACCATCGATATAGATAATGCCAACCACGACGACGCGCCGACTACTTTCCCTAATCGCTTACTACGATTGATTGATCGCGACTGACGCTTGGATCAGTCCCCCTACTTTGCGACACCTCCGCTCAAAAGGTGGCATCTTCGTGGTAGGCATTACCGACAATGTTGAGGTGGTGACGAGATTTCATCATGTTCTACTTGGTAATTTGCTGATGTTTCAAAAAGCGTTATATTTTTTCCAGAGTGCAAAGCGTTCATCCAGCAGCTCCTTGAGCCTAACGTAGAGTCTAGGATGAAGATCGACGAGGCGGCGCGCCATCGCTGGGTGAAGAAGACCGGCATGCGCATGAAGACGCACCCGCTCAGCGCCATCGAACCAAAGACTAACAGAGAGGTAATTTCTCAACCAGGATAACCAGCTCAACTAATCTTCTGGTGGTCAGCGCTACCACTGCCCACAATAGTTATTAATAATACCAGCCTAGTGTTAAGCACGGGCCTCCTATAGCACTTAGAGGGTTTTAGGCCTTAGTCCACCACGCTGGCCTAGTGCGTGTTAGCAGACTTCACATATGTTCAAAAATGTTGTATTTTTTATAGATTTCTCAGATTTCTTGGTTTTCTCTGAAGTTATTCCCATCCTTGAAACCCGTAGTTCCCCTGGTTGCTAAGGGTGGAGATGGAATCTTACCATTACGTGAACAGCCTGCACACGTGTAACTTATGCTATCAAAAAATCACATAATATCTCATTCAGACCAGAACTTATCATTTTAATATTTCCAGATGTATAAGCAAATATCGGAACTATGCGGTATGACCATCACAGACGTGGTGGCGGAGATCAAAGCGGACCCGTTCGGAGCAGTCGCCGGTATCTACAACATAAAAGCCCACCTGCATCAGATGCACGCCGCGCCTAACGACCTCCTCTGGTCGGCCCTCAACCAAGAACCACGACCAGCCACGCCCCCAGAGTACAAACCCAAACCAGAGGGTACAAACACCAGACCAATCTTCCAACAGTTAAGACAGCAACCGGTCAACCCAAAACCTCAGGAGACCGCTTCGAAGACTGTGCAGACGGATAAAAGCCCAGGGTTCGTTAGGTCCAGTGGGTATGGGAAACCAGTGTTCAAGGTCTACGAGAATGGGGACGGAAAGGGTCCAAGGCTGCCGATTATCGACGAGCATGCGAACTTGGAGGCTACAAGGAGCCCTTACGTGAGAAAGGTCAGCTTGGAAGACGAGAGGCTGAGACTCAACAGCTGCCCTGTCAAGATCGGAGACAAGAGGACCGAGTTTTACAGAAAGGCTGGTGATGGTTTGCCGAGGTAATTGGGATACATCAAGAATGTATTTTCACGTCTTAGCTGAACCATCTTCTGTACTTATTCTAAAATCCAATTCTATATCCGAGTCTGATGGCAAATACAACTAGTCCAAAGAGTCTACTAACGATTCAAAGTGACTTAGAATTTTGGCGACAACTCTACATTGCCTGCCTCGGTGGCGTAGTTGTATTACAGTACGACTGCAAAGCTGAGGTCTCGGGTTCGATCCCCGGGTCGGGAAAGTGATAGAGTTTTTCTATTCAGTATCAGCTCGGAGTTTGGAATTTGTGCCCGATATGGCGATAGGCTCGCCCCCTATTACATCATGGGACGGAATAATGGCGAAAAGTGAGTGCACTAGTTGCGCCTCTGCCTACCCCTTCGGGGATAACAGGCGTGAGTGTATATGTATGTATATGTATCTATATTGCGTTCTGTTGTGTCCAGTTGGAGAGCCAGTGGTGTGAACGCGCCGCCTCGCATTCTACTTCAGAATAAAGCTACTACCATCAAAAGAGCATCTTTAGGGTGAGTACATGACTATTTGGTCAGTCTCTCGTATGTTACTCTTTTTGGTTTTTATTAATTGCTTAATAGGCAAGGACTAAACTGTGAGGTGAAGGAAAACATTGCGAGGAAACCTACATACCAGAGAATTCTTCGTAAGAATCTCGAGGGTATGTGAAGTCTGTCAACCTGCACTAGGCAAGCGTGATGGCGTAAGGCCTAAACCCTCTCAGATGTAGAGGAGGGCCATGCTCAGCAGTGGGCAGTATACAATACAGGGCTGATTGCATTGCAAACTGTGAGGTACGAAGGCTTCATAGGAATGTATTTTTTTAATTAGCTTTGCTTTCTAACAGGAACATCGTCAGTCCAAATTCATCTACCAACAGCCAGTGTAAAAGCGAACGCGCCATGCCGGTGAGTACACTTCATACACAGGTCACGGTCACATGGGATAAGAGTTGACAAAGACACTCTCGATTTGCTGACTTTGTCTCCTCCCGTTGACCTCGAGCCTTGCCTATATAGAGACTACCCCACCCTCATGGCCTCCACAACTCCTGTAAGCCAGGATCAGCAGTGGCAGACATTTATGACAGCGGTGAAGCTCGGCTAGTCTCAGGGAACACTTTAGTCTTTATATCGCAATGAAATAAATCAAACAGAAAGATGGGGGGAGTTGGAAGAATTAGCATAGCATACCGGGAATTGTGGAAACATGCCACTATTATGGTGGGGTTTTCACCATGTAATTTTTACATTATAGTCTCCAATCGAGTACAAAATGTACGCAGTACTCACCCAGAGACAGGGTGTTCATTGTCTCGGTATTAATTAAATGGATTTTTTTTAAGGTGGGATGGTATTCTACAAGAAGTATCACCAAGGAAAGCACACACTTGCAGAGGCTGAGACGAACAGCGCCCATGAAATAAACACGTTCAAACTGACCGCGGCACCTAAGACCGTGCCAGGATATAAAGCGACGCACCAAATATTTGGTGAGGAAAAATCATTAATTGTTATAAACAATTTTAATTGGTGATTGAACTTTTAAAATAATTACTGTTTTGCCACTCGCTTCATAGCAAGGGTTGGTCAGATGGACGTTGTTAAAGCTATTTTTATTATGACCAATGTTGAATTCGCGCTAATAAGCTGGATTGTGCAGTACATATTGTCATACAGAGCGCCATAATACATTATATGTTAGAGCGCGTTACTGCTTCAGCGCCAACTAAATGAGTAAAACTTATTCTATTTGGCCAAGCCTAAAAGGATTTAAGAAGTTTAAACGGAGATTTTAAAACACTGATTAAATATATTTATCAGTTACATTTACAAAATTGTATAAATTTGTTTATAGCTCAATTTAATATGTATTTTGCATAGTTTTTTATGCTGAAATGATTTTTCTTCATTAAATAGTGCATGTGCCCGCAACCATCGCCTCAATTTGCTAAAAATATGTTTAAATTGTTATTGCATTTAGAAATGCTATGTTAAGCGAATGAACACTGTGATGTGACGAGTGGACGTTTTTGGATGATGTTTATAATAATTTGTAGTAATTTTATCATTTTAAATGCTAAATAATAGAGTGATCTCTTGTGCTTACTTGATTGTATTTTAATTTTAATATTACATGTAGATTATTTATTGCATTATTTTGGTTTTACACATATTTTTTTAAAGTTAGACTGCAGTTGATTTTTTAAATGCTGGCAAAATCTTCAAAATTGTACCCAAAGGCATTTTTCCTATAAGTATATCTTTGATTCAGCTTCCGGGAAAAATACTAGTGGCATTGTTGCATTACAGTATGACTGCAATGCTGAGGTCTCGGGTTTGGTCCCCGGTCAGGCATAGCCCTACTCGACTGATCGCCTCGGTGGCCTGTTTTCTTTTTGGTGGAATAGTAAAAAAAAGAATATGGCATCATTTTATCGATAATCATAAAAAGCCAAAGATTAATCCAGGTTTAGTTTAGCGAGCAATCTTGCAAAAGTTGACTTCCGCAATTCTAAACTTACCGCGAGCCGCATATGTATAAAATTATTAAAATCTTGCTGATAGTGACCGCATATGAAAGTTCTTACAATATATTGCTGCGAGGACTTGCTAGTTGACACTTAGCTTTATTGTGGCTGCCTCGGTGGCGTAATTGTATTGCGTACGCGTTACGAGTACGATTTGCGCGCTGAGGTTCTGGGTTCGAATCCAGGGCCGGGCCAAAAAACTTTGTGACTGGGTTTTTCCATCTTAAAAAACAATTACTCAGTCACAGCTCGGAGTCAGGAAGTTGTCTGTGTGATACCTCCGTGCCTCGGAAACCACGTAAAGCCGTTGGTCCTGCGCCTGATCTCTCTCCGGTCATGTCGGATTGCCGTCTCACCGGACTATGAGAGTGAAGGAATGGCGAGTGCACCTGTGTATTGCGCACACACTTGTGCACTTAATATCTCCTGCGTACCTGGCTGATCTCTAGAGCTAGGAGGACTTCATTAATTTTTTTTTGTAAAGATTGTGACATTAAGCAAAGTTAAGCCGAACTAGGTTAAATACCTGTATCTCAGCACACAGCGCCGTTCCCCACAGTTTTACAATAGCCTCAAGAGTTCTTAATATCTATTATAATAAGCATACAGCTACATTATCGTGGCTGACCTGCGTGCCCTGGGGTCCAGGAGCCGGTGCGTCGGTGTCAGTGGTACGGCATGTGCGTGGGGTTGGCCATGGACGCCATGCGCATGTACGCGGTGTGCGTGCGACCCAGCGAGGGGGAGTCCCCCGACACCGACTCGTTCTTGAACACCGCCACACACTTCCACTGGTTCAGGTATTGCACTGGAATGAGGAATCGCATTATAGAAAACGAGTACTCATCATTTTGGATAAAAAAATGTGAATGTCAGTGATATATTACATATATATAATTTTCAACAGTAGAACACAACTGACGTCCTCGGAAGTGAGCGTGAGCTGATGATGCGCACGCGCATGTAAATTATCCATGGATAGATATCAAAAGCAATTCGTATGTTTGTATGTACCATTTTTCTGAGTTGTCCGATTTTAACATCCAAATGAATGTGGGTATAGGTCTAGAACTGTTATATTAAAGTCTTTAACAAGTATGTAGATACTGACTCTTCCAAAGCCGTACGCAGCTGTCATCCCCAGAGGAGGCGAGCAGTGACCCGGTGACGTTCCATGAGACGCGCCACACGCAGGAGTAGTGCTCGTCGAAGGCGGCGACCACCTCCGCCTTGAACCGCACCGGACCCGCGCCCCCACCACCCCCACCGCCGTTAGACGACGCCGCTGCTTCACTGTGTACACAGTGCCGGATTAGCACATAAGCAAATTAAGCAATTGCTTAGGGCATCACGTCTTGGGGGGGAACCAGAAAAACACAAAAAAAAAAAAAAAAATGCTAGCACATAAAAGTAAAGCTGTTTGAAAATCCGCGCGATTAAAGACTGATGTTAGTTTACTTATGGTAGGGAGGGGCCATAGGCGTGAATTGCTTAGGGCATCAAGTTGTCTTAATATTAAATAAATAAATAAAAAATAATTAATCCGTCACTGTGTGTACAGACAACAATAACAAATTTAAATAAGGCATACAACAGAATAAACAGTAACTTCAATCCAGTTATAGCGGTACCCAGGTACAGGGCGTATACCCTGGAGGGACGCAGAAATGACCAGACCGTATAAAGGGCTAGTTTCAGCACTCCTTCAATTCGACATATGGTGTTGTCAATAATGAATTACTTTTTTCCATTGAAATAAAAAAAACCTCAATATGTTTTGAAATTATTCATATCAAACACCCAGTGTAAGACAACATCCATTAGTCATCAAAACTGTGAAAACGCTGCTCACGTCAACGGCTCCAGCTTGATGATCCTGACGTCCTTGGTGGCGACTGCGAGCAGGTGGAACGATCGGCCGAGGTTAGGCGCGAATGCTATATCATTAACTGGCTCCTGGACTGAGGATAGGCATTCCGTCCGCGTCCAACGACGGGAGGTCTCACTGTACCTGAACAAACAAAGAACTAAAGTAATTCGATGGTTCTGCATAAAATAAATAAAATACTTTATTCATCACGTAGGCAAACAAAGTTGCATTTATGATAAGCCAAGATACATTATTGATTATAATAATTGTTATTAATGCCAAAGGTCACTTATATATGTAACCACCAACATTTTTAAGCCATCCAATTCTGAATTAGATTTGCTGGTGGTAGGATATATTATACATCTGCCCAGATACCATACACAAAGTAACCACCATAGTGGCTCACGCAAGTGTGCCCCGTTCGGGGATCAGCCTCTGTCTATCTTGTTCAAACAGGCCGGCATAATTGTATTGACTGACAAGTGATAATCATCGCTCGTCAGTCGACATTCTATCTCGACCTCTCTCCGCTTACCATCAGGTGCAGTGGGGTCACTTTGTCGATTGCCATGCCAAGTTTGATGACTTGGAGTGGATTGAAGATTCGTGCTTTGGACAAGTGGCTGACTAGCGTACATGTGCGATTATTAAATTAACAAACCGTTTAAGGTAACTACAGACGGGCGTAAATATTGACAGTATACTTCATAATTCATATGGCAGAACGCGGCAGATAATGTTATACACTCTTGGTATGCAATGCAATCAGCCTTGTATTATATACTGCCCACTGTTGAGCATGGGCCTCCTCTGCTACTGAGAGGAGTTAGGCCTTAATCCATCACACTGGCCTATATGCTAATGTCTTGCTAAAATTAAAAAGAGAAACCTTTTCCAGAAGCTTAGTTCGAACACTATTGCAATTTCTAGTTTTATTCCACAATACATTTACCAATTTTTGAGTGCTTAATATTGAACCAATTTCAGTCATACTCACTCATAAATGAAAACTTTTCCATTGCAAGCAGTACCCTTGTCGCTGGGCACGTTGGCTGCAGCATTGCTAGTATTGGGCTCGTCACTGCCCACCGCCAACATTGGAGGATTGCCCACTCTGCAACAAAAATCAAAATGCATAACACATTGTCAAGGAAGACACGGTTAAAATATGATTATAGTCATATTAGTTGCCTATACAAAAATATTGTACCTGGATAATGAAGGGTTCCATGAGAGACAGCTGATGGACACTTTTGTGGGTATCTCATGCTGCAGGGTCCATTGTGCCAGGTTCATCACATCAGGGGCCTCATATATCCTGAAACAGTATGAGTGTAACATGTATATTTTACTTGTGGGAAGGTACTCTATGTTTTGTACTAGACTGGCCAGCGAAACTAAAAAAAATTACCAAAAATGCTGGTGACAACTGAGGGTGAGCTGCTGTATAATTGGTAAGATAGTATAGTTCTGTTGATAGGAGGTTAAAAAACATACCATGCTGGCCGACACTATATTTGGGATAATATCATACCTTTATATACAATGTATCTATGCCCATTGTCATGATGAGAATAAGTAGTGAAAATAAGGGTGAGACCATGACAATTACCAAAACACCTTAGAAACCCAAACATAATACTGATTCTAGAATATTAAATATCATAGAAAACAACTGGGATTATATAAAATTCATCACACAAAAACTCACGCTATTTCCTTTACTTACTTAAAGAACTTTCTTTTTAAGTACAGAATAAACCTCAAACCTTATAATACCATCAGCCGAGCATGTGACCAATAGGAGTCCTAAGTGTTTGGGACCAAACTTCACATCTGTGACTGAGGTTCGTGAGTCGACCAAGTTGGACCTCTTCAACCATGTGTGTAAACCTTTCTCAGACCCTGATGAAGCTGCATCACCTGCAATGGATATGTGATAAAAATCTTAAAAAAACTGTCTTTTTTTAATTGCATTTAAGTGTTTTGTGATTAAAATTTGTAGGTATTAATACTCCCCATCAGCTAAACAATCTACTTGTACAATGATTGTATATAAAATTATGGCAGAGTTATGTAAATGTCATAAAATGTCCATATAAGCTTCACATATAATTTATAGCTCTTTAAAATCATTGTATACATTGTGTCCCTACCAACTTCCTCCCAAATGGCTGCAGTCCGATCAAAGGAACATGTAGCTATGACTTGACCGAACTCTGGATGGGCCCAAGTCACCTTCCACACAGAGCCGTGGTGAGCCTTCCAGCTGGCAGATAGTCTCCAGCCACCTCGACCATCGGAATCCCACACCTAAGAAAACAAGCAATATTAATGTTTATGACACAATGTTCCGAAAAGTAACCATAATTTTTTGACTGGTATCTCTGTTAGACTAGAGGAAATCGTCATGCCCTACATACATGATGCTTACTACCAAATGACACAAACAATTCAAACTAAATTATTCAACACTTGAAACAGAGTGACTATTAAGGCCAAATGCTACTAGGAAAACTATCACTAGGACAAAACCCATGAGATATATTGGTGAGGCTCCGACATAGAATTCTATTACAAAAGCTTATCCTTACCAACTGAATACTAGCGTTTGGTTACTCATAAAAACCGACCCAACATCCCCGAAAATATACGCTCGAGAACGACATTTATAACATGCAATTGAGTAGCAGTTGGTGGCAAATTTATTCTTTCAAAAATCTTAGTGCAACTCAAGAATAAAATAACAAAGTAAACCTTACTTTAACGTACTGGTCGCTGGAGCAAGTAGCCATTCGTTCTCCGTAGAAATCGTATGCCACATCATGGATAAGGTCCTTGTGATCAGCGCATATAGTTTCTGATTCGAACATATTAGTTGCTGTAAGTTCACCCATTTTGATATAAAAAGTAAAAACTGTTGTGTTCAAAAAATAACCTCACTCGATGTTGCTATTATCTGTCATGGTCATGTGTCAATCGTACCGATAACCGATGGTAAACATGCGTTTTGTTTGTCCATAATACTTGTAATATAGTAAAAATAATAATTATTATTTTAACACCATCAGCTATTACGTATATTTTCTGTTATAATTAGATGTTACTAAGTTGTAGGTACAATTACTTGGAGGCTTTTATTCCCGTTACCTAAGCGCGCAAGTTGTTCTTGTCTACAAAATTCGCATGGGCCGCACTTAGACCAAACTAAACACATTCTAAGCAACTGGTGAAAAACTTGATACATGTGTAGTTAATTGTATATATCAAATTATAAAACTGTGTTATGTAAATTCATGTTCACATGTAACTAATCGTAAATTATAAATATTAATGTCTCATTCATTACCTATTAAGTCATGTCACATGTGTCTACTTACATGTTTTTCATATATGACTATTAACACATGTGGGGTGAGATGTGAACGACATGAAATAGTCTTTTCATTCTACTTCGTTCGTCTTTGTCATCGGGAAAACTTCCAACAAGTACAGACAGCTAAACAAATTAAAAATTTCAAATTGCGTATTCGCGTTAAGTTTTATTGAAGCCATTTTTTATTCAATCAGTAAAAGGCAAATTTGTATAAGCAGGCGATTGAAACTTTTGAATTTGTTCAGCTACAATTGGCTGACTGTATTTGGACCCTATCTATTGCTTATAGTAGGATCTGATACTAGGATTGATGAAGTCTACAGAGGGTTTAAAATAAAACCATAATACTTTAAGCATTTAATTCACGTGGGCTTAATTAACAATACAATAAACATATTAAATTGTTAAATGGCACTGTCACTACAATTTATTACAACAATATCAATTGGCACTAAATATATAATTACCTACCAGGAATGTTTTACTCCCTTTTACTATGTATAACATTAGATAGATCTACAATAATAGTTGATTTATCGTTTACGCCTGATTGTCATATGTTTTATTTTCAATAATTACACTAAAAAATTCCTCCACAGCGGTACTAGTGCCAAAATGTACTGAGCACCTGCTTTCCTCTTAGATTTTTTTGGTTACATTTTACAAATACCATGATGGAAAGTACTGGAATTTTTTCAGTGATAAGACTTTTGGGGGGGGGGGGTCTCCTCTAAACTATTCCGTATTGTGCTATGATACCTTTTATAGTTTATAATATTCGTTTACGGATAAGAATTGAAAATGAGGTACAATCTTCAATAAGGTACAATGAGCTTCAAATAAATGTATATATTTTCCCGGGATAAGAAGTAAGTAGCCTAGGTCCTTTCCGGGGTCTTAATCTAGATAGATTAAGGGAGATCCCTTTCATCGAAATCGGTCTGTGGTTTAGCCGCAACGACTCACGAGAAAAAAAATCCGGGATAAAAGTCCCGCTTTATATTTTCCCGAGATAAAAAGTTGCCTATGTGTTAATCCAGGAGATGATATACCCGTGTGCCAAATTTAATCGAAATTCGTTCAGTACTTTTTGCGTGACTAACAAACATCCATACATTCTTATAAACTTTCGCGTTTGTAATGTTAGTAGGATATAACACACACATCTGTGGGGCTAGGAAGTGAAACGAAAAACACGATGTGTCTCCGCTTCGTTTTATTGTGATTGGTTGAGTGACTGACGTATCGGATTTTGATGTTTACATGATTGATCGAGAGACCGATACGTCAGTCTCTCAACCAATCACAATAAAACGAAACAGAGACGCATCGTGTTTTTTTTTTCACTTTCTAGCCCCACTGTTCTTTATTCGAGACATAATCAATTTACGTTTTCCCATTTCTTACTCAAAATAATGGTTTGCAATCACGGCATATAACAGTTAACACTTTCTCATTGTGATCAGCAATATGGCACATGTTTTTCTTATCAATCAGGTGTAATCCAATAATACACTCCAAAATTGCATCTTTCATTGCCAAACAATTCCAATCTCACTTTTCTTTAATTAAAACATATCCTACATGGCATGTCCTCACAGTGTTTAATTCATATATTTTATTGGTGAAAAGGTACAATATACTATGATGGTTTTCCAATTTTTAAATTATATCAATTTCCAATATCTATAGTCATCCTTTTTAACAATAAATTACAATATCAATATGTTTTGTTAAGATGCTTATGTATATTTTTAACATTTTAAATACCACTTACAGCCGAAATCTCAATAAACAATCTCAATCATTACCCCTGGATTTATCTCAGGGATAAACCAATGAAAATAGATCATCTGAAACAGTTCAAATAAACTTCAATCCGATTGGTCTATTTTTACAATGTACACAAAGGTAATTAAGATTCTTTATTGAGATCAGTTATTAGAGTTTAGTCACATATTAATACTTTAAAAACATTGATCAATAATTTAAACATAACAAATATAATCGGGCCCTTAAACAAAAATAACCCTAAAGCAAAATTTACTCATATTGGGTCATCTTATCTCAATCACAATACAGTTTTTACGACACAAAAATAATCTTGTTAGCTTTGAAAAAATTGTGGTAATAATAAAAAGGTAAAACATAATTAAATAAAATTTGCAGTTAGGACATTTTTGCTTCAACCCATCAAACCCCGCTTATACATAGATGTATGGGGAAACCCTATATACTCGGACGCCGGCGTCCGTAGCAGGGCTTGACGAGTCAATGGCACTAATTAATTTATAAAAGTTGGAACATGGAATTCAAATTTCATAGTTAAAACATCAAATATAGCTACAATTTCTGATCACAATAATAAAAATCCGCAAAATAGTTTTAATGTCTAACATTCGCGTAAATAGAAGAGGTCCTTATACAATAATAAAATTGAAATTTCGCATCTTATTTTGGCACATATTTATTCATAGTACGATCAGTTCTGTATAGTTCACTATTAATACTTCTTCAATTCTGTGCTACATGAATATCATATTAAAATACTTGGTATACCTATTTTTACTACTGAGTATATATTTTATTTGCTATGCCTACAAATCACGCTCACACTTGCTGTTTATATAAAAACTTCATTAACAATCATATCAACTACATTCATTTAGAAATTTAAAAGAGATTTTGCCTTGCTTTCAGCTGCTCAATTTCTAATGCTAGCTTTCTGTTTGTTTCAATTAAAGCATCTTGGTTATGTAACAAATGCTGAATCTGCTCATTCATCCCAGACAATTGTTTCTCTAAAAACAATTTCTGTTTAGTTAAAGCCATCATAATGTGGAGGAAATAGTTTCTGTTGTCATCAGCTACATCAGCCAATGTGAGTTTCATAAAATCTTTCAGTTCTTCAAGTGATTTACTTTCTGTTCCGATTATACACTGATTCGAATTTGACTGTTTTATATTAGATAAGTTAATATTAGACCCTCGCCCATCATCTGGAATCCCATTTATTATTGGAGAAGGAAAACCAAAATTATCAGTAGCTCGACTAGTAAGTGGTGTTGACACTTTGCTGATATTCTTCTCCGCATCCAGCTGACGGTACCTTGCCTCATGTCTGTCACTTTTCCTTTCAAATTCAGATTTATTTCCATCCTCATCAAAATCATTGTTGGATTTATCCAGGCCCAACATAACAAGAAATGAGTCTGCTTTAGCATCTCCTTGGTTCGACACTTCCAAATTTGTTTTAGGTGGTGTGTCAGTTATGAAAAACATATCTGATGTTCTTGTCCTGACAGGAGAACTTAGTTTTGTGGGTGAAAGGTTGTTCTCAATGTCCTCACGCAAGCTGATGTCTGTAGACAGGAGTTTTCGCCTCAATGGTTGGAAGGCTACTCTACGCACCTCATCTTCATGGCCTTTTAAGACTTTAAATGGTATGGTCAGATCTCTCAAATCATATATTAAAACAATACCATTTCTAGTACCAAGACCAACTTGATTATCCGTGTTAATTGCTACAGATGTTAATGTGTACGAAGTTCGTATCGTTGAGACAACATTCTGCAATCTTACATCATAGACATGCATTATTTTATCATACCCACAGGAGAGCATGACGTCCCTGTTTATAAGTGAAAATGCTATGTCACTGACGGGTGAAGCATGAACATTTTCAAAAAACACCTTGTCTTTATTTGTTGTGATATCCCGAAGCACAATGTGACCTTCATCTGTAGCCAAGCCTAGCAGTGGTCTTGACTCCTGATGGAACTTCATTGCAGAAATACTTTTTGAGCATGATAATCGAACAGTTAGCACAGGAATGTTGGACACTAATCCATATATAACCGTATCTCCATTCTGCATTGAAGCAGCCAAACTAGTATTCTTTGCATTATAGCTGACATAATTAACTGTGGATTGTTGTGATGGAGTAGGGAATGTTTTCACAATGCTTTTATTTTTGGTGTCCCATATCATTACGTTGCCACTCTTAGTGCCAATGGCTATGTTACGGTGCCCATCTCGGTGGAACGTGGCAGACCATGAATCTTTCAGAGGAATGTGTTGTAAGCTTCGGACTTCATGATCAGCTGCACTTAATACTTCGACAACACCTTTGGAATTGACCTGAAAAGAAATTACTTTTAAATCAATAATTTTAGGTACTGACATTTTGAATATACCTTTGTAGAAGGCCTATATTTATCATGTGGCTGATGGTGTAATAAAACTAATACAACTTTTTTTTTTTAAATAGGTAAGTTGATGAATATTTTTATTCAAACAGCTAAATACTAAATAGATTTATTAATATTTAACATAATAAATAGAACATGAGCAAATCAGATTTTCTGCATTATAAAGCTGACTGAATTATGTAAATAAAAAATAAACCAACTAATAAAGGAATGTTTACATCAGATTAAAAAAAGAATCTATTAACTAAGCATCCATCAATATCTTCTTATCTTCTTGCCCTATCATTGATCCGAGCCAGTGCGCCTGAACAATGAAACTGCAGACGACTGGTGACCGGCGCGCCCTTGCTTATAATTTGTATAGATATGCAACACATAGGTATAATTTTACTCTATGTATAATAATACCCTCTGACCTACTAAACTATTATTACGTAACGTCTATTTTCAAATTAAATATACAATACCTGCAGCAAATATTTACTGTCGTCGCTCCACGATACATCACGAAGAATCCCTTCGTAACAGCCGTATGATTTCTTCAAATCCCAAGTAACACTATCGTAAAGGAGCAAACGTGAACTTGCAGATGTGAAATACATTGTCGCAATTCAAGCTGCATGTAGAAATAACTTGACTATGTAATTTTCACCACAAAAAATAAGAACCCGTTGTTATCATTTGAAAACAAAATAAACGAAAATATCAACCGGGCATTGACAGTTGTTTATGTGAACAATGTGTACACTTTAGCTTTAATTTTATTATTTCACTCAATACTGGTTTTAATTAAGAAATCCGAGCTTAGGGTTATATTAACAATTTTATTAGAAAAATATTAAAACAAAGCGGATATTAATTTTGAGTTGAAAGGAAAAAAGCGCGCGATGACATCACTAACGTAATTTGTACGTTCCGAACATTTGTCACAAAAATCGTTAATTTCACGAGTGAAGAATACATAAAATATTATAAAGAGCAAAAAATACCAATTATCTAAAATACTATACTTTTGTGCTTATTGAATAAAATAATCTAATCTATTTTTTTTAACGCGGGCCTATCGGCCAGTAGCCTGACGAGAGTCACAGATAACTATATATTAGTCAGAGAGTCGGCTTTTCTGGCCACACCGGACTTTAGGGTGAACGCCTCAGACTTAGAGTATGTATAAGTACCTATAGAGCGCTAATATTGCACCGTGCGCCCACTACCCAGCGGAGGCAGGTGAACTATAGCTACTTATATAGAAATGTTGGCGACTGCTAGTGATGGGCACGCGAGCAGCACCAACGCAACAGTTATCGATAAGTACAGGTCCGGCGGCGCGGTACATATTGCACACACACACGCCTGTTATCCCCGAAGGGGTAGGCAGAAGCGCAACTAGTGCACCCACTTTTCGCCGATATTCCGTCCCATGATGTGATAGGGGGCGAGCCTATCGCCATATCGGGCACATATTCCAGACTCCGGGCTAATATTGAATTGAAAAACTCAATATCACTTTGCCCGACCCGGGGATCGAACCCGAGACCTCAGCTTTGCAGTCGTACTGTAATACAACTACGCCACCGAGGCAGTCGGTGCACCGGTACATATTGTTGTTAAAAAATTGTGGTTCTACTAAATATGGCCTTGTGAGCAATTTTAAGCGTATTGCGTTAATATAGATAAAAGCTATGCTGCGAATTAGTGTAGTGTCATGTGGAATGATTTATAAACACGGTACCTCAAGAGCAGTTTTTACAAACAATAAGAACCAAGAATGTTAATGGATATCCATTATAGTTGAACCAATGCATATAAACTGAGCATCGCACCATGGATTTCTTAGCTAGCCTCCCCAAGCCTAAAATAGTCACGTCTAATTTTTGAAATATTTATTACCAATGTTAAAAAAAATGACAAAAAAATATCTTAATGATTGCTAACTTATACTGTCAAGGCCCGCGATAGAAGCTATGCAATAGCTTATATATCATCGTAATCGGTCAATTTTCAGGAACAGTAATTATTTCTTTCATTTCATAAACAAAAACGCAATTATTAATTGGCTTAAAAATCACACACAGACAAAAACAGTTACCTAAGCTACATTATATTAAGCATCGCCTTCGATAGTAATAAATACGTATGCTATAATATGAAAATATTACATCGATTCTGGTATCGACGCGTAACATCACTATCGAAAAGCGGGACGCGGGGCAGTGCGGGGAGTACAAGTGTTCGCCTCCCGTGCACCTTTCATACCGCGACGCGTGATTTCAATTTTACCTAAAAATATATTGAAATATGGCTTGCCTGTGAAACGTGATATTAGAATTCTGTTTAGTGTGTTTCCGAGTGTCGTTTTTACAAGATTCCACAGAACATTTGACCATTTTGCAGTATTAATAATCAAATATTCGCATAGATCTCACTCGCGTGTACTCACACCGTTCCTACTCGAGTGACTACAAACGCTTGCGGCCGGCGCAGGACGATGTTCCCACCCGTGCCTATTGTTCCCACTTGCTTACACGCGCTCTATACGTAGTTATACTTACTCTAAGGCCTCAGAATATAAGTGATGTAAAAAGTGGTTACATAGTCTATACTTACCTGTATATTTTAAAATTTGATTTGAAAATATTAGTGTTTTGTTACTAGACAAAATAATATTATGCCGATAGTTGACAGTTGACACTTGACAGTTGACACTTGACACCAGCTTGACACCACTGACGTGTACTGTTTGTGGATTTTGCGGCATTTCAGTTCTTTATCTGTAAATAGTGAAATACTAAATGTAAGTTAATTATATTTACGCCATTTGTAAAATTAATGATTTTATAGTTAGATATCATAAAGTTACATTCCTTTGATAAGTTAAACATTACGACATTTGAATTCTCAATACTCCAACAACGACGAACGTGTATACTGTAGGTATAGGAAACACCTATTTACATTTGAAACGTGTTTTAACATTGTAAAATGTCTTTTATTTTCAGACTTGTACCATAATGATTACCGACATCCAGTTGGCTGTGTTCTCGAACATTCTCGGAGTTTCTATATTCCTGCTGGTTATACTGTATCATTACATTAGCGCTAATTCTAGCAAGTAAGGTATGAACTACGTCTTTTGTCATTTATAGCTTATTTATACTCAGTTAAGAACCTGCCATAGTGACTGGTTAGTGTGTAAGTACTAGCCACTAGGTACATCCAATAAGATAGGCCACCAAAGTATTAGGGACCATGGAGGGATGTAACATCTCCTTTTGGTCAACATTATATTTGAACTATATCTACTACCAGGTCCATTATAATAAGAATGATAATGTGGGTACTGGGTGGCAAGTTGGTAAAATACTATAATGGCTTAACATACATAACATCAATCCCTAACATAGATAGACATCCTTTTCAGGGATAGGCAGAGATGTAAAACACCCTAATTTTGCCAGCTATGTTAGGTCCAGATATTGTCATTTACTGGGCACATTTATAGACTGGCTGATACTGAGTTGAAAAACCCAGTATCATGTATTTTTGCAAAAGTACATTATTTATATCTCTAGATGAATGTGAACTGTTGCCAAAATGTGAGATTTTGTAGTGTTTTATGTTATACTTGTAGTTAGTGACTAAATCTGGCTGAAAGTGATCTCATAATTTTATAGTGATGCTAAAGATGGCTTCATTTATTATAATCACATACATTTTACTCTATAATATTTACTAGCATAACATTAAGCCTTTACCTATGAAATTGCCATTTAATATACTAAAGCTCAGTCATTTTTTTTATAAATATTTATTGTTTTTATTAATCAAGATATGCACCTATGCTATTGATGCATCTCTGCTAGTGCTGTGGTAATTTTTCAATGCCCTTCTTAAGTCAGGTATATAGAAGCCAACAAACTCTTCAAAAGCATTTTATACTGCCTCTCGGGTATTAGAAAATCCCTAAAACAGACGGTCTCTAAGCTACAAGATTTAAGGTTTGAAATTTTGCATCACCTCCATACTCACCAGAATGTGCGCTGACAAACTTCTAGTTTTTCCAAAATTTAGACAACTTCTAAGAATCGAAAAATTTGAATACCTGAGAGGCAGTACAAAATGCCTTTGAAGAGATTTTTGGCTTCGATACACCTGACTTCTTCAAATAGGGTATTGAAAAATTACCACTACGCTGGCAGAGATGCATAAATAAATAGCATGGGTGCATATCTTGATTGAGAGAAATAAAAAATATTTATAAGAAGATGACCAGTTGTGCGCGACGCTTCGTTGCGAGCAGACGTTTAATAAAAATTGACACTCCGGTGATGTCAACTTTTTTAAATCTACCCTCAAAAACTTTTGATTTTAAATATGAGTAAAGATGATGAGAATTTAAGTATTTCTAGTTTAAATAGTGAGTGCCCAGTGGAAAGTGTAAAAGCAAGTGAAACAATATATGTTGATGATACCTTATTTAGTAAAAATATACCGAGTTCAAATTATTTATCGCTACAAGTAGCCGAGAAGAGAATGAGACCCGATAGTGCTGAAACTATAGATGACGCTGAGTTTATAACAGTGCGGAGAAGCCCAAAACGACTACACCGCAGTTTCTCAGGAAACTATGAAGGTAGTCGTACGGCACAAACAGTAGATGTAGAAAACATTCATGATGTATACATTTCGTCTAAAGAAGCATTACCTAAACAAATCAGCTTAGCAAAATTATTGCGAACAGAAAATATACATGGCATAGCTAAAATATCATACAAAAATCCGTTTCGAGTATGTGTACGTTTTGAAAATCGAGAAGATGCAGAGAGATTATTAAATTGTAGAAAAATGAAAGACTTACAATATAGATGCCAATTAGCTCAAGAAGTTAATTTGTCATATGGAATTGTCAAAAATATCGAATTAGAAATAAAGGATGAAGAATTAAGCGAATTATTTACCTGTGATTATGACGTAGTCTCAGTGAAAAGATTGAAACGTTTTACTGAAGAGGGAGAATGGAAAGAATGTGAAACAGTACGCGTATGTTTTAAAGGTTCTGTAATACCTCGTTGTGTTGAAGCATATGGCTGTAAATTTAGAGTTGAGCCTTATATCTTCCCTGTAACACAGTGTTCGAACTGCTGGAAGTATGGACACTCACGACGACAATGTACTATTAAAAAAAAAGTTTGTCCAAAATGCGGTGAAAATCATACGAATTGTGAAACGACCATCTTTTGTTGTGTTAATTGTAAGGGGTCACATATTTCTTTGAGTAAAACGTGTCCTTGCTTCATAAAGGAGAAAGAAATACGACAAATAATGTCCTTAGAAAATTGTACGTACAAAAAGGCATTAAATATTTATCTCGCAGAAAAGAAAAAACAAAAAAGTATGAATAACTACCAGGATGGCCGAGAAGAAACAACCGTGATAGGTAATAACAGAGACGATGACGCAGAAAGAAACCATGAAAATATCCAGATCATGCCTTCATACAGAGATGTATTAAATAAAAATGAAGGAAAGGAGAAGGAGGTTGATGACAATATGACTAACATTAAAAATGTACCTAGTACTTCCAAGAAAAAGAAAATTGGGAATAAAAAAGATTTAGTTCAAGATTTACATACTAACAGTCAAAGTTTAGAAGAAGAAAACTCAAGAATGCAAGTAGAAGAAGAAACTGTAAATGAAGCGAGACGTAGAAAGCGCAGTCTGTCTTTTTGGGAATTTATAAAACAAATTAAGATTATTTTATCCTCTGACAAAACATTTACTGAAAAAATCACTGAGATTATCATATTAGTCCTTGAAGTTATTAAACATCTTTTTAAAGAAACATTCAACAGCGGCGAATTACTAAAAACACTTATTAATACTGTTTATGGATAAAACCCTACAAAAAGTCCCTCTGAACATATTACAGTGGAACTCACAGAGCCTTAAACCTAAATTAATTGACTTCGAAACTTTATTATCGCAAGAAAAGACACACATCGCCATTATTAGTGAAACTTGGATGGAAAAAGATGATCATATCCGCATAAGTGGCTACAATGTATTTAGAAGAGACAGGCGGGACTCATATGGAGGTGTAGCAATTTTAACCCATAAATCTTTAAAGACGCAAGCAACATCGTTCCAACTAAATAATACTGGCATAGAAGTACTGCATGTTAGAATACTCAACTATTCTTATATAGATAATGTTATTAGTGTATACTGTCCCTCTAGTGTAAGAACTACATTGTCAGACTGGGATACATTATTCAGTAAGTATAATAATAAATCTATTATAGCGGGTGATTTTAATGGCCACCACACTAATTGGTCGTACAAAAACGATACTAGAGGCATACAATTGCTCGACTCATCCTTAGAGAATGACTTTGTACCTTTGAACAATGGTCGACCAACAAGAAAAAAATTGGTTAGCGGTGTGCTTCAAAAATCTTCTCCTGACATTACATTTGTATCATCAGATATAGCGATTAATTTTAAATGGGATATCTCTAATGAAACCTTAGGCAGCGACCACGTAGTAATTAAATTTAATTTGCAACCTGTAGTAGACTCTAATATAAGTCAAGATATAGAACCTAAACGTAATTTTAAAAAAGCAGATTGGGCATTATACAAGAAAACGCTTGAAGAAATATTTTCGCTTAGTTCTATTACAGTACATAATATCCAAGATAGTTATGATTGGTTTATAGAGCAGATGAATTTAGCTTCTGAGAAAAGTATTCCTTTGATTAAAGTATGTAAAGATTTACTGTCCAAATTCAAACCTAAGCCATATTGGAGTACGGAGCTCTCGAGATCGGTTGCTAGGCGTAGATTAGCACTATCTACTTTCAGGAGAAACCCCACACCAGATAATCTTAATAACTTGGAAAAACAAATTACTGATACAAAAAAATTAATAAAACAAGCTAAGTTGCAAAGTTGGAAGAATTTCTGTAGTAGTATAAATGAAACTACTTCTGTAAAGGATATGTGGGAACGTATGCGATGGATTAAGGGACACAAAGATACAAATTCATTTGCCTCTAAATCACAAATCGAGGATTTAATTCGTAGTCTTGCCCCCGATTATGTTCTTCCTTCTATGCCAGTTCTCAAATCGACCAACACAACTTTAGAAAAATGTATTACGATCCAAGAATTAGAAGCATGCCTAAAAAAGACAAATACAGCACCAGGAGATGATCAAATAACGTACTCAATGATTAATAACCTCCCAAAACCAGCAAAATTATACCTTTTACAAATTTACAACCTAATTTTCGAAAAGGGACAGATTCCTGTACAATGGCGTAGCATTAAAATAGTACCGATTCCGAAAATTTACACAAATGCAGACTTGCCACCAAAATTAAGACCCATCTCTTTACTATCCTGTATTTGCAAGATCTTTCACACAATTCTTTGTAAACGTCTTGAGTGGTACGTAGAAAAAAATCAAATTCTATCTAGGAATACTGTAGGTTTTAGACGCTCTCAGTCATGTTTGGATTGTCTTGCACGTCTAGTTTGTCAAATTCAAATAGGACAAACAACGAATGCTCCAACTTTAGCGTGCTTTCTAGACATAGAAAATGCGTATAACAATGTGGCAATCGACAAAGTTATTAAAGTGCTTGATGAAATAAAAGTGGGGGAAAAAATATGTAAATACTTGTGGGAGTTTTTAAAAGAAAGACACCTTAAAGCTAATTTAGACTATGGAGTGGGTAATAATTTTATAATAAGATGGACTAGTAAAGGCATCGCCCAAGGCGATCCATTGTCGCCTCTAATTTTTAACATAGCTACATACAAAATTTGTCAAAATCTTTTAAATGTTACGGTAACACAGTACGCAGATGATTTCGTTTTGTATAGTAGCAATAAATCTCTTAGTGATAGTACAGTTAAAATGCAGACTGCCTTAAATGCTATTTATATGCTACTGGGAGAATTAGGTTTGGAAATATCTATTCACAAATCAAAAATTTGTTTATTTAGTAGAGGGCATAGAAGACAAGAAATAAATTTAAACATAAATGGAGTGCCTCTTGAGTCAGTTGAAAATATTAAATATCTGGGTATGTGGTTAGACAGAAGTTTACGCTGGGGGAAACATATCAATGAGACTTGGGCTAAAACACAGGGGTTTTTGAGCTTACTTAAGGTTTTGGCAGGAACAGCTTGGGGAATTCATCCTAAACACCTCCGAAAACTGTATATAGCGCTAATTAGAAGCAGAATAGATTACGGAAGTTTTATGTATGACAATAGTGCGAAATCCCACCTGGCTAAGTTGGATAAAGTGCAAAATCAAGCTCTAAGGATAATAGGTGGCTTTATACGTACCACACCCATTCATGTGATGGAATGTGATATTTGTATCCCCAACCTGACATTTAGGAGGAAATATCTAGCTTGTAAATACTGTTTAAAATCACAATCATTTCAAAATAATCCAACAATCAGTCTATTAAGCACTTTAACAAATTATATGGATAGCAGCTATTGGAGAAATAAAAGAAAACCACTTTTAGTTTTGGTATATAAGGAAACAAAAGCGGAAATAATATCATCTAGTTACCCATTAGAAATGTACAGTTTAGATACTTGGCTATCAGATATAAATATCAAAAATGTTATTAAAGTCCAATTAGATAGTGTTAAGTTAAATAAGAAATCATATGATAATACAGTATTAAGATTTGCCGTATTAGAAGAACTTCAACGTAAATATGATAATTGGATGAGGATATATACAGATGGTTCAAAGAAGGATAATTCTCTAGGGGCTGCTTTCTATGATTCAAAAAATAGAGTAAGTGGTAGTTTTAAATTAGATAATAGTAACCTATGTATTATGACCGCGGAACTGACTGCAATTTCAAAAGCACTATCTTACACTCAGAATCTGACATGTGAGAATGTAGTAATACTCGTAGATAGCAGAAGCGCTCTCCAACATATTGCTCGGTGCGCCTCTGGTCTCAGAGGCGTTTCGATAGCATATGATATATTAAAACAGATTCACAGTCTTACATCTAACAACATTCAAATGAGGTTGCAATGGGTACCGTCGCATGTTGGCTTATCGGGGAACGAAGAGGTTGACATTTTAGCTAAAAGGTCTACGACTGAAGGTACTACTACAAATATCCTTCCTAGTCATTTCGAAATTTTGAGAAAATTCAAAAGCTTATGTCATAATGATTGGAAAGAATATTTCGATGTTAAATCACTAGAAAAAGGAATTTGGTTTAAAACTATACAAAATGAGCCTCCTCACATTCCCTGGTTTGTCAACTCTAAATTAAGAAGAAAATTTATTATAATCGGTAATAGACTCCGTTCTGGCCATATCCCATTAAACAAATTTAGGCACCTCATGGGAAAAAGTGCTACCCCCAACTGCTTAGAGTGCGATATCATGGATGATGTCCAACACATATTAGCAGAATGTGTCAGGACGAGGGCTATGAGAGAGGCCTTGAATGATACTTTTAATATTAATTTGTTAGACGTTGGGGCCTTCCAAAGTATCTTGTCAGGGCCTCTATCTGAAGCCGCTGTAGTTATATATAGTTTCATAAGTAATTTAGAATAAGAAGGTAATGTTTAGGATATGATGGGGCTGGCATGGTGAAAATGACACCAAAAGTCCCTAATAAATAAAAGATATAAAAAAAAAAAAAAAAAAGAAGATGACTTTCACTTTCTGTAGACTAAACGCCAATTTCATAGGTTTTAAAGACCTAACATTAAGAACTCGATAACTTATTTTTGAGGCATAATCATAATGGTATTAATAATCATAGAATAATTGTTTTTTATGTGTGTATCAGTCTTATAAAAACAATCACATCCCATATTTTGTAATTTTCCTGCTGAAATAAAATATACATACTTTTTATTTTTCAGATCTACCTCTAAAGATTCTTCAGGATACCATTACCATAATTTGTAAGATGTTAATAAAAAACAACATTTATTATTTGTTTTATTTTCATTACAAAAATATTGGTTATTCAACTACTATCTGCAAGTAGTCTCTATAAAAAAATTATATAACTTACAACTATATTATGATGTCACCATAGATGTATTCATCTCTGCATTGGAATAATTATTATGCTAATAATTGTTTCGAAATGTGTCGATAGAAAAGCAGCCTAGGAAATTAGCCAGTACTTTGTAGCTAAGCAGGAACAAAAATATCTATTGTTGAGGTTCAAATATGCTCTCAGCCTCACCTGCATTGCCCTGTTTTTGTTATTACTACCTTGCAAACAAGCATGGAAATGTTACTACAAGCAGTACGTACCTATACTTTTTAGAGTAAGAATCAAATTCATCACAAAAACTCAATAGGATATATTTTGCAGGTCCTATGGTGCCAACTGCTAACTTGAATAACTGACTCATGGTAATTTTATGCTTATTCAGTTCTTACACTCGTTCAGTTATTCGACTGATGCACGTTCACAAAACCATTGCGCCTACTCAAAAACAAGGGCAACGTGTGAAAACATTGAAATGCCAGTAGGTAGTTACCTCAAACAGGAGACGGGCTGCATCAGGCGGCGCCGCGCAGGGGCGGCTGCGGACAACTTGGACACTCTCAGACCGAGGAAGCCCGCAGCCGTCCCTAATGCGCCGAAGAAGGCCGCCGCGGAGTTTAGGTAGTAGGTGCCTACACAGTATTGTGATTAGCGTTGCTATTAATCATGATCAGGCGTAGAAGGTAAGATAAGCGAAATGCTCCGTCAGATACGCAGTAAAATCATTTCGCAAGAAAGATGTGCTAACCCAGTCATACTCAACAAAACTCCTTATTTATGGTGCTGCGGGCTGTAACACAAATCCATTTGTCTACTTAAGTGGCTAAAAACGTAATTTTAAGTATTTTATTAAAAGTATTCACAACTAACTAAATTATTTCATTGTTATAAAAATAGCCTAAATGCCCTACAGCTAAGTGATCTCGGAGAAAGTTTCATAAACTTAGTGATTTTTTAGTCAGATAGGCCACTTGGAGATACCTGGCGGGCTACAGGTTGAGTATAGCTCAAAGAGCCTTATAAAACTACGGAAAGTATAGCTGGGTAACCGAAAAATACTAAACAAGAAAATATTCCTGTTTGAAATCATAGTCTAAAATAGGTAAGTATGGTGGTTTCTAGACGCTAGGGTATTAGGTCTTATTTACCTATTTATATATTTAGTAAACTAAATCCTAATTGCATGCCGCTGTATTCGTACTTTCATCACTTACTTATTGGATAAAGCCTAGAGATTTTTTTAATTATTTATTAACTAGCTTTTGCCCGCGGCTCCACCCGCGTTAAAAAGTTTTTCCGGGATAAAAGTCCCAGCTTATTTTTTCCCGGGATAAAAAGCTGCCTAAATCCTTCCCAGGGTCTTAAACTATCTCCCTACCAAATTGCATCGCAATCGGTTCAGTGGTTTGGCTGTGACGGCTCCACTCGCGAGAAAAATAAATCCGGGATAAAATTCATGTTTTTCCGGGATAAATGTCCCGGTTTATTTTCCCGGGATAAAAGTACCCTAGGTCCTTCCCAGGGTCTTAAACTATCTCCCTACCAAATTTCATCGAAATTGGTCAGTGGTTTAGTCTTGAGCGACTCGCGAGAAAAAAAGTCCGGGATAAAAGTCCCACTTTATATTTTCCCGGGATAAATAGTAGCCTATGTGTTAATCCAGGACATGATCTACCCGTGTGCCAAATTTCATTGAAACCCATTCAAGTCGTTTGGGCTCTAGAGCGTGCCAAATAATTATACCTATATACATTCATACATAGGTACATACTTACATACACTCAAAAAACATAACCCTCCTTCTTTCGCAGTCGGGTAAAAAGAAGATCTTCATCAGGTCCTAATAAATTATATACTAAAACCGTTAGATGTGGTTGCCTGTAACTGGATAGCATGATTTAAGTGTATTTGTATTTATGTACTTAGTTTTAAGATCCACTGGCGATCCAATAAAATAAAATAAAAAAACCTTCCCAAACAAATATACATTAGATAAACGAAAACCAAATCTAAATCAGATTAGTAGTTTTTCAAAAAATCGCGGATATACAAATTAACATCCATACATATATTTATACATACATACATATTAGTCGAATACAGAACCTTCTTTTTTGAATTCGGTTAAAAAATCAAAATAATGTTCAATTTGTAACATTTTTCTTTTTATAGAAATAGCTGACACATCACACTGGAAGGTATCTGGTAGGTATAATATTTTTCGTAAATTCAGCACTATACAACAATCGCCTATTGAACAATTTACACACGTTAGATTGCATTCAGAAACGTATTTGGCGTTTTAAACGGTAAAATCCTACTAATATTATAAAGGCGAAAGTTTGTAAGAATGTATGGATGTTTGGATGTTTGGATGTTTGTTCCTCTTTCACGCAAAAACTACTGAACGGATTTTGATGAAATTTGGCACACGGGTAGATCATGTCCTGGATTAACACATAGGCTACTTTTTATCCCGGGAAAACATGAAGCGGGACTTTTTTTCCCGGAAAAACTTTTTAACGCGGGCGGAGCCGCGGGCAAAAGCTAGTTACAATATATTTGTGGATGTCGACCCCCGTAGAGGCCCTAACACCGGCCCTGCATACACACATTATACATTACCACGAAAAGCTGAACCAGACAATTTGATGACACGCAGCCAACTCGTGAACTTCGTGCAAGTCATCCGATGTCCTATGTTTTATATATTTTTATACTCATTCTGATTTCGTTGTTTTGTCTCCAGTTTGAAGATTAGGTACCGGTATTCGATTCCATGAATTAATAAAATAAGCTACCATACCTCTGGTAGTATAAAATTATGAGCTAGGTTCAGCTCGCGGTTCCGCCCGTGTTTAGGTGTTTTCACGGTATTAACATTAGCCTGATTAGCAGATTGATAGATATTAGCAAAGACCCACAAGTCAGTAGGAAACGGAATCGATACCTACAAAATAGGAATAAATAATCGATACCTAAGTATATTGAGTGCTATTGCTTGTATATACTGTATAAACAATGTCTGAGTTCTTTATTTATTTGAAGGGACATTAAAAAGTTCCAAGATAAACAACAAATATTTATTGTAATGACGACCTTTATCAAACGCTTGTGAGGTACATCATTCAAAACAATAACAACAATTTGCGAAGTCTCTCGTAAATTAAATATTTAAAATCTTTTGCGAAAATAAAGTCGAGATGGTTGAACGGTTTATAATGAATTTTATAGATGTCCACAGCATTGCCTAGCTTATTGTAAAGTTGGTCAACATCGTCGGGGTGTGCGAGCCAGTCTTCATCGCTGTAAAAGAGCGAAACGGGGGCAACAACCTTCTCTAGCGCATAACTCGGGGGCACTACCGTTCCATATTTATTATAATTCTCCGTCGCACCATAATCGAATTGTCGAAAATCGCCTGATAAAACTCCTTGGCCATAATGAGCGAACTGTTTCGCCGACGCACCAGAAGGCGAATGACCGAAGAATACTGGCAGGTTGGTGACGTTCAGCTGGCTAAATCCGAAACCTGAGATTAGGAACATGACGTTACTGCACAGGATTTCGGAAAGAGGGCCGACGCCACACATGAATCGTTTTAAGATTCTTGTAAAAGAATTGTCTGGCAGGAACTCGTACAAGCCCAGTGATGTGGATAGCCCGTGTATCATAGGAGTTCCAGTAGCTAGTAGCCTCACCACTGGTGATCTAACGTTCGACATAAAAGCTACCGGCGATAGCGCTACCATCACCGATATCTTTTCGTTGTATTCCGGTTTTTCCGAGGCCATCACGAAGAATGACGTAGTGCCCTGTGAGTGACCGATAAACTTTAGCGTTGTCTTGTTCGTAGTTTCCAGTACGTAGTCAATCATGGCTGGTAGATCATATATACCGATCTCGTGCCAGGAGAAATCCCAAAAAGCAGGATCTGAAGGCTTGAGGCTGAGATGTCGCCGGGAGTGTTTGTTCCCGCGGGCGTTTCCCATCCAAACGTCGTACCCTTCCTTAGCAAGCAAATAAGCTAGTCCACTTTCTGGACCCGCAATCACGTAGTCATCAGCGCTCCCCAGCAGACCATGCATGAGAAACACAACAGGGCCGTCACTGGGTATCCTGAACACGCTCAGTTCGTATTCATCTTCAGTTATGACACGGTGGTGTTGTATGGGATATCTGTATTTGGTAATTATCTGACTGATATCCAGTCGGGCGTCTTCGTTCCCCAGGCCAGCGTTGTAGTCCTCGAGTATAGATTTGACAGAGCCGAGTATATGGCTGTCGCTGATTAGGATCGGTAGGACACTGTTCACATGAAGGCTTCGAGCTAGCAATGCCGGGAATCTATTGAATGTTTGTGCAGCGGTGGTGAGGATGTTCTCCGAAGCTTCAGTCACGATGGTAACCAGGGGATGGTTGGTGATCTCAGCGGCAAGCTCTCGTGCTACTTTCACACCGGTTAAGACGACGCCCGATAGCTGTCCATAGCACAGATTTACTGTCACAAACAGCGTAAGTATCTTCATCTCACACAAGTTATCGCTCACAAGATAAATTTTAAACTGAATCTACATCCGTAGAACGACCTTCGTTCTTGACTTTTAGTAATGATTGTCAAAAACAATGGCTTGTTTTTTATTTACGACGCGTGAAGATTTCAATCGAAAGTTAATTTGTTACTGTGACAACGATCTTGCGAAATGTATGAACATGTCCGCTCCTATAATTAATTATACATTATACAATCATCTGCGCTGCGGTGATGTAGGAAATCTGAGTAATTTACATGTTATTTTCATTAAAAATGTCAGTTCTGATTCACTATAAATAAAAGCCTATGGCGCAGCGAACAATGTGCCAACTATGAAACGATTAGCTACGGTTCCAATTCCTGCAAAATACCCTATTTGTATGATTCGAAAATTAATACTACTTATTTTTTATTTCAGAAATTTTGATGTATGGAGACTCAAACTTGTTGCCGTTTTCAATCAAAATTGTGCTTGAAAATGACTGGTTATTGGTATAAAAGTAGCAAAAAAATCTGAAACAGACGGAACTTGGGGGATAGATTGAAATTAAAGATAGATATGAAAAATCTGGCTCGTTTATTCCATTAGTGTTGAAATAGTCTTTTAGACCGTGGGCCAGTGCAAAATTTCGTCAGTCATTTTCTCCCGAACGATAATTGGTGAGATGCATCAGAGACGTGTATCATAAAGCCTCGTGAACGTCAGCTTCGGCTCCGTGGGTGCCATGAGCGGTGGTAGCCTCCCAAAGATGTGGAAAAAAAATATTATTCAGTCATTTCCTCCCAACTAAGAATCATTTTAAATTGTAGCTAACCCGATACCTTGAAGAAAAAAAAATAATCAGCTGACTGTAACTTGGGGCATTATGCGTCAGCTGGTCAATCAAACATGTAAAAAAAATAATATCATTTCTGTGATTTCCTCTCAACTACAAATTTACCTGATGATAGCTTATACGCAACTATGAATAAATATATATGTCAGCTGGCTGTATGCCGGGTCGAAAACCGTCAGCTGATGCCTTGAAAGTTATAACGCAGGTGTTAGGCGAGAGCTTCTATTACATAATTACATGCATCAGCTGACAATGTTTCCCTTGAATTAATGATAGTAGATTCTCTTTATTAATTACAGCATTGTATTATCAATCTATACATGTAAAATGCTTTGTCCTGAAAAACTGACTGACGGTTAAACGCACAGCCTAAACCTCTGACCGTAGAGATCTGAAACTTGCAGGGTGTGTTCTTTGTATGACGCGACGTAGGCATGCAACACTTTTCTAACCCTTAGATTAGAAACGTGTTGCAAAGGTGGTACCTGCAGTAAGTTGTGTTAATCTGAAAAGTCTTCTGCTGACCACTTTATCTCACTCCGGAGAGTACAATAAACTATAAATTCATAATCACTGTTCTTAATATTTCTTCAGTTATTTAATTATACAAGGTCATTTTTACATTACGTTACTAAATGAAACCACATATTCGTTTATACCTCTGCTAACATTATGCCAAAAATCATCCATGAATAACGAATACTTTCGCCAAAAATCCCGGTTGTAGTATTCCATATTATTGTTAATTTTGTGGTTTAGTGCGAATATGGCGTGTGCGTAAATGTATTTCTGACTGAAAGTGCAATGTTGCTGCTGCGACAAATTCTCCTAGAGCAGTCATAGTGGCATTAGGGCGTGTAAACTTAAAGTTACTTTTTATTACGTCTCACCAATTATCGTTTGAGAGAAACTTGGTCATCGAAATCTGTCACTGGCCCACGGACCATTTCCGATGATGTGTTATAAATTAATCAGATCAGTTTATTTTTTAAATAATCACGATAAATAGATGACTGAAATAATCGAAATTTTGGATACGGCCTCTTAAATTATAGTACCTAAATCATCAAGGCCAACGTTAGAATATGTATAATGTATATGTACCATAGGTAATGTGTGGGTGAAATTTCCTTATACCTTATAATTCGTATAACATTCCGGAGCTCGAACCCGCAGCTCTCTCAGTCACGATCCACCCATCGCTACGCGAAAGTATACGTCAGGCACAGGACGGCTAACCAGCAATGTTGCCAAACATGTTGAGCATCAGGGGTTGAACATCAATGTTAATGTTATTTCAAAAATCATTCAAGTCAATGTCTACCTATTGTATCCACGGTCTGAGTCATTCCACAAGCGACAACCACTATTTATTATGTAACTGCCTCGGTGGCGTAGTGGTATTGCGTACGCATTACGAGTACGATTTGCGCGCTGAGGTCCTGGGTTCGAATCCCGGGTCGAGCGAAAAAAAATTGTGACTGGGTATTTTCATCTTAAAATTTACTCAGTCGCAGCTCGGAGTCAGGAAGTTGGCGGTGTGGTACCCTCGTGCCTCGGAAAGCACGTAAAGCCGTTGGTCCTGCGCCTGATCTCTCTCCGGTCATGTCGGATTGCCGTCTCACCGGACTATGAGAGTGAAGGAATAGCGAGTGCACCTGTGTATTGCGCACACACTTGTGCACTATAATATCTCCTGCGTACCTGGCTGATCTCCGTTGAGATTGGCCGCCGTGGCCGAAACTGGCTAGGAGGATTTCATTTTTTTTTTCATTATGTAACTAATAAAATTAATTAATGAATATAATTAAGTAATAGTTATTGATGTATAAAAACCTATAGGACTTAATTTATTTACCTACCTCAAAGCCACGTGTACCGAATTAATGTAGAGCTAAATAATGGTAGTTTTTACTAACAAAGAGTCCACTAAAATAAAAACTAGAAGCTAAATCTAAAGTTTAGACTCTGTGTAACCCTAAGTACCCACCACTTCGGTACTTTTCGTCATGGGTTACACATAGCCCGCATAGAAATGTTTAGGTAAGGACCGATTTCGCCGCTTGCTGATAAATGCTACTCATCACATAAATATATCATCACCATCAGCTTGTTGCAGTCCACTGCTGGACCTCTTCCAAGATACGCCACAGAGCCCGGTCTGCTGCTTTATGCATCCAGTTGCTGCCGGCCCTTTTGTGCATGTCGTCCCGCCATCTGGACAGAGGGCGTCACACGCTACGTTTACCAAGACGCGGTCTCCACTCAAGCGCCCGTATTCTCTATGTTATTTCACCGCTTGTAACAAGCGCGTAATGTAACTCATCGCGTTATCACTATGGAAATTGGCATACAGAATCCTTTTAATGATAATTACATGAAGTTAACGTAACACGGCAGCGTTACGAGTTAACATTGTCATAGAGAATAAGAGGGCAGAACACGCTTACTTCAGCGGTTCTGTTCTGCGACATATTATGTGGCGAGGCCATTGCCACTTCAACGTACTAACTCTCAGAAAAGTAAAAACCGATCAAATACAAAAGTCATACTCTAATGCTAATGCTATGCTCCCAAATAAATGAAAACTGTGAAATCTGCCCTGATTCTGCCAATGAAATCTACCATAAAAATCTATACAACCATTACAAAGATAGGTGGAAGGTATAAGAATATCCGGACTCCGGCTGAGAAGGTACAACCACCGCAATGTTTATTCCTGTTGCCAAGCTAGCATTGTGGGAACTCAGGTTCCGAATGTATAAGAGCCAGTGCTATTATTGGGCATTATAAGACTAGTTGTGTTGTACTTATGACGAGACTGTTAAAGTGCCTTACTTTGTTTTGTAGTACAGAGTAGTGGTTTTTGAATAAAGTAATTGTTAACAAATAGCCTAGTAGGTAGATAAATAAATCATTAATTTCACAATCGCGTCGTACCGAGGCCTTGTGCACGTTATTATAAGCCATGAAATCACACGTAGTTTCTTATAAGACTGTCCTAGCAATCACAATTTACTAGATAAATATCTGTTAGTTTATAATAGAAGCTTAGGCATTAACCAATCCACAGGTAAAATAATGCGAGGTGGACAGACGATTTAATAAATGTCGCAGGATCATCCTGGATGCAGGCCGCTTTTGACAAGTCCGTCTTAAAATCCTTAGGGGATGTCTATGTTCAGCGGTGAACTACATATTGCTGATTAAAATAATTGTTGGAAGGAATCGTAATATCTAAGTCTTATAATATACTAGCTTTCGCCGTTTGTGTGCTTTTCGTGTGTTCGGGGTGTAAGGGAGGCGAACAACACCCAAAGTCCCCAATTGCCAACCTCACCTGCACGTGGTGCACCCTGCTGGCTAACGGACGAGGCTCTGGCGACCGACAAGTGGCGGTATAACCACTACAAATATGCTGGAATACCTTAAATACCCGCTACCATTGGCGGGCAGCAGCGCCGACGGTAAGAAAACATTCCAGCTACTGCGGTCACCAACCCGCCTGCCAAGCGTGGTGACTATGGCAAAACCCCCCAATGATAAAGCAGCCAAATTCATGGCCCCCAGTTCCCGGTAGCCTCACTATTCCTGACCATGGTACCGGTCATGGTAACGGTGAGGTGGGGGGTGCTAAGAATCCCCGGGTTACGGCAGGGTACCACAAACGACTGTTTCTCGCTACGTACAACGGACGCTCTCTACGGTTGAACGAGCAGGTGACAGAATTGGAAGTAGAGCTAAGTCATATCAACTGGCATGTCGTGGGGTTATCTGAAGTCCGAAGACAGGGAGAAGATAAGATTACCCTAGACGCTGGGCACTTACTTTACTTCAGAGAAGGACACCAACCATCCCAAGGTGGCGTCGGATTTATCATCCACAAGTCACTTAAAAGCAGCGTTGTGGAAGTTGGTAGTATGTCGGCGAGGGTGGCGTACCTTGTGTTGAAAATAACCGAGAGATACTCTCTTAAGGTTATACAAGTGTACGCCCCGACGTCTACATATTCTGACGAGGAGGTCGAGGCCATGTATGAAGACATTGTGAAAGCTATGTCTCATGCCAAAACCTCCCACAGCGTTGTCATGGGTGACTTCAATGCCAAAGTAGGAGTACAAAGATACGGCGAATCGAAATTAGGACCATTCGGCTATGTGTGCAGAAATCACAGGGGGCAAATGCTAGTCAACTTCCTCGAGGCCCAGGGGCTCTACCTGATGAACTCGTTTTTCCAGAAGAGACCCCAGAGGAAGTGGACTTGGCGATGCCCCGACAACGTGACCCTGAATGAGATCGACTTCATTATCACCGACAGGCGCCATATATTCAGAGATGTCTCTGTGATTAATAGGTTTAACACCGGCAGTGATCACCGACTGGTAAGAGGCACTCTGAATATTAGTGTGAAAATGGAACGAGCTCGCATGATGAGGTCGACTCTCAGACCAACACTGCCCCAGATTAAGGCCAGCTCTGAAGCTTTCCAGCTGGAGCTACAGAACCGATTCGCCGTGCTGGAAACTACGGCAGATATAAATGACGCCACGAACAGTCTGGTGCGTACTATCCACGAAGTTGGCCATAAGCACTTTCGACCTAAGAATACAAGATCTAAATCAAAGCTAACCACTGAGACTATGAAATTGTTGAGGAAACGACGAGAACTTATAAATGCCACAACATCTGAGCGTCGGGAACTTAACAGAGAGGTGAAGAGGCTAATACGACGCGACATAAGGCGATGGAATGCTTTAGCCATTGAAAATGCCATTGCGCAGAACAAGGGCTCTAAAGTATTCGCCAAGCCTCGCACCTCGAGTTGTCACCTGACGAAGCTCAGAACATCACAGGGCAACACCGACACCTCAACACCAGCGATACTCAGTGAGGTCGAAATTTACTACGGGGCACTCTATGCTCAGAAAGCTCCCCCTCCTGAGACCCATGAAGTGGATAATCCGCGAGCCAGACTAACCCGCCACTATAGCGATGAGCTTCCTGACATCGACTTGGGCGAGATTAGAATGGCCCTCGGACAGCTACAAAACAACAAAGCTCCGGGAGATGACGGAGTAACTACAGAGCTACTCAAGGCAGGAGGAACAACCGTCCTGACAGAGCTGGTTAAGCTCTTCAACTCCGTCATCCATACTGGTACAACACCGGAGACATGGAGCCGGAGTGTGGTGGTATTATTCTTCAAGAAGGGAGATAAAACCTTATTGAAGAACTACCGCCCCATATCACTCTTAAGTCATGTTTATAAGCTGTTTTCGAGGGTTATTATGAATCGTCTCGCCCAAAAATTCGATGACTTCCAACCACTGGAGCAGGCCGGGTTTCGGAAAGGCTATAGTACCGTAGACCATATACATACACTAAGGCAGATAATACAAAAGACCGAGGAATACAATCAGCCTCTATGCCTAGCGTATGTGGACTACGAAAAAGCATTCGATTCGGTAGAGACCTGGGCTGTTTTGGAATCCATGCAGAGATGTCATATCGACTATCGGTACGTCCAGATTATTAGATGTCTGTACGAAGCCGCAACGATGACTGTCCAAGTACAAGAACAGAGCACAAGGCCAATCCAACTGCGTCGAGGGGTAAGACAGGGAGACGTAATCTCTCCGAAACTGTTTACCAACGCGTTGGAGGACGCTTTCAAGACGCTCGATTGGAAAGGACGGGGCATCAACATCAACGGCCGATACATCTCGCATCTGCGATTTGCCGATGACATCGTTCTCATGGCGGAGTCTCTGCAGGATTTGGAGGATATGCTAAACAGCCTAGACCGTTCTTCTAGACAAATAGGACTCGGGATGAACTTTGACAAAACAAAAGTTATGTACAATGGCCACGTTCTCCCGAGACATGTAGTCGTAGGCGATGCCGCTCTCGAGGTTGTGCAGGAATATGTCTACCTTGG
Source organism: Lapara coniferarum (assembly GCA_949316025.1). Lineage (NCBI taxonomy): Eukaryota > Metazoa > Arthropoda > Insecta > Lepidoptera > Sphingidae > Lapara > Lapara coniferarum. The sequence continues at coordinate 2,015,522 of OX438928.1, forward strand.
TCAAATAATTCAACTGGGCCGGCACAACTTCGAGAAGGAGGCAGATAGGAGAATACGGCTAGGTTGGGCGGCATTCGGGAAGCTACGTAATATTTTCAAGTCGTCGATCCCTCAATGCTTAAAAACTAAGGTTTTTAACCAGTGCGTCCTACCTGTAATGACCTACGCAGCCGAGACGTGGACACTGACCAGTGGCCTGATCCACAAGTTTAAAGTAACTCAGCGTGCTATGGAACGAGCGATGCTCGGGGTCTCTTTGGTAGATAAAATCAGAAATGAAGTTATCCGCCAGAGAACCAGAGTAACCGACGTCGCCCGCAAAATCAGCACGCTGAAGTGGAAGTGGACCGGACATGTCTGCAGACGGACAGACGGTCGCTGGAGCAGAGAAGTGCTAGAGTGGAGACCGCGTTTAGGTAAACGAAGTGTAGGACGCCCTGCTGCACGATGGACCGCCGACTTGAAAAAGGCGGCGGGTAGCGGATGGATGCGGGCTGCCCAAGACCGGGATGGTTGGCGCTCACTTGGGGAGGCCTACGTTCAGCAGTGGACGGCGACAGGCTGATTGAGCTTTCGCCGTAAGTTGTAAGCGTCTCTAAACTTGAGGTTAAAATACCTACTAAGTTCATTATTTTTGTCTGACGCTTTGCTATGGAGGGAAGTAGACAATTAATATTTCCAACTCCTCCCTATCTTTCTTTTTGATTAATTTAGTTGCGGGTTACAGACATATTAGTGTTCCGTGAGACTCGCCGAGCTTCACCGCTCGGTGTCATAAAATGCGTGCCACTGCTGATCCTGGCTTACAGGAGTTGCAGTGGCGGGTGTGAGGGCGGGATAGTCTCTAGCTTTCGCCCGCGGCTCCACTAGCGTAAAAAAGATTTTCCGGGAAGAAATAATTCCGGGGTAAAATGTAGCCTATAGTAGGTACTTAGGAGAGTAATGTGAAAGAATTTCAAAATCAGTTTGATTAGTAGTTCCAGAGATAAGCCACTACAAACCTACAAACTCACAAACTTTTCGTTTGTATAAGATTAGTAAAGATTTGTCAATAGATTTCAGCCTAAAATGTAATTGGATAAATATCAATATTTTTATACAATACCCTTCATGTACTTTACAGATAGTGTCGTTTACGCAACTTCGAGAATATTCGTAAAATTTTACACGCAACGCAAATAAATTGAACGAGTTGGTTCCGTACATAATTTTTATCATCAAATAATTAAATGTCGAATTCTTAATTTTTTGCCCCTGCAAGTACATATGATTGCGTATTATTTTTTAATACGGAGGTAGGCTGAGATGTAACGCACCCATACTCCGCCTGCTATGTTGGTCCCAACTCCTATTACCCATGTAATAAGGGGTTTAAACCTATTGGCATTTACCGAGCAAAATAACCCAACTACACAGGGGATCGAACGTGACATCACACGGCATACCAGAATTGCAACTGGATTTGACAATACTAAAGGACTTAGGTACATACAATATTACTCAGAGGCGTAGCGTGGACAAATGTAGACATGGGCGAAGGTGTGGCCAGCGAGGCCCCTTTTCTTTTGTTCCCAAGATTTATCCTACGTCCTACCAATAACCAAACATGCTTCGACACGACATACCAACTCATGATAGTGAAAAAATATAAACTCGCGGTGGAAGAGTATGCAAAAGCGTATCGAGTAAAAAAAAGGATTTATTTTGTAAGTGACATGATTTTTTTAACACAAGTAGGGTACCTAATGTTCTTCGGTTTTTGTAAAAAAAAATGCTTTACTGTCTTCTACTAAAGATTTGTAATAAATTTTTGCACTTAAATCTGCTTCGATTGGAAGTATTACTAAAGTACAGCTGTTTTTAATAAATTTTAACTTCTTTCTGCGGAAAGCGTACTTATATGCTGTATTTGATAGGGCCTCGCGGGGTCCTTTTAAGTGCGAGGCCTTGGGCGAGGGTCCACCTTGCCCACGCCTAGCTACGCCTCTGAATTCTTACTCTTACTGATATAAATGCGCAAGTTTGTGAAAAATTGAAAATGTTTGTAAGTATGTTTGGATATGTATTAGAAGTAAACGCAGAAACCACTGAACGGATTTGAATGAAATTTTGCACAGGGAGGTCATGATCCAGGACTTATCCTGGATTAACACATAGGCAACTTTTTATCCCAGGAATTTGCTCCCGTGAGAAATAATGGATATTTTTTTATCGGATTCAGTAGATGGCGCTGGCGTCGCGCGTCGTACTGTGCTTCAGGGACTTTTGTAGCGGGAAAGGCTGTTCACGCGGGCGACGCCACTAGCAACACCTAGTGTTAATATAAATAAAATAAAATAAAATAAAAATAAAAAAGCCTTTATTTCTACTACATTAAACGTTTAAATGCTATAACTTATACCTATATAATTTTTTTATTTTTTTTATATATTTTTTATATTTATAATTATTAATTTGTAGTAGTCGCCTCTGTGGCGTAGGCCTCCCCTAATTTTCTCCAGACTTCTCTCACACGTGCTTGTTGCATGCAGTTGGCTCCACATCTTTGTTCAAAGAGATCCCTCCACCTTAGTTTTGGTCTTCCTTTTTTCCTTTTGCTTTCGCGTGGTATCCATTCTGTTACACGTTTTGCCCATCTACTATTTTCCAAACGGCATATATGTCCAGCCCAATTCCATTTCAATGTTCTAATTCTGTTCCGTACATCAGCCATTTTTGTTTTGTTCCTTAAGGCAATGTTGCTTACTTTATCTGACAGTTGCAGTTTAAGCATGCTTCTCTCCATTTTCCTTTGGCTGACTGCAAGTCTTTCCTCGTCTATTTTTCTCAATGCCCATGTTTGGCAGCCATAAGTCACACATGGTAAAATTGTTATATCGTATACTTTCTGTTTGATATGAATATTGATGGAATCGTTTTTCATAATTTCACTCAGGCTCCAATACTTTTTCCATGCTAATGCGATTCTTCTTTGTATCTCTTTTTCTGAATTGTATACGAACGACACAAGTTGCCCCAAATATACGTATTCGTTTACATATTCCAATCGGTCCAAACCTATCGTTATATTCTGGTGTTCGCCATTAGTTAGAACTTTTGTTTTTGACATGTTCATTGATAGTCCAACATTCACACTCGCTGTAGCAAGTTCTGTGACCATGATTTCCAGGTCTAACGCGTTCTTAGCAAATACTACTATATCATCTGCGAAGCGGAGGTGGCTCAACAAATCCCCATCGATACTTATTCTCTTTCTTTCCCAGTCTAAAGATCTAAACACAGATTCGAGCACCGCAGAAAATAACTGGGGGGACAGTGGATCCCCTTGTCTCACTCCTTTTTGTATAGGGAATTCGGTTCCATCGCGCTCTAGCCGCACTTTACCCTGACATTTAGAGTATATACTAAATATTAAATTAATATACGTCGGATCTACGCCTTGTTGTGCTAGTGATGTCCATATAGCTTCGTAATATATAGAATCGAAAGCTTTTGTGTAGTCGATGAAACACATATACAAGTTTTCTCCATATTCGTTTGCTTTTTCTATTATTTGTGTGACGACTTGGATATGATCCACAGTGGAGTATGTTTTGCGAAAACCCGCTTGTTCACGTGGTTGATTTTCGTCTAAGGTGTTTTTTATTCTATTGAGTATGATTTTCGCAAAAATTTTGTATAAATTCGTCATTAAACTGATTGGGCGATAATTTCCCAGGTCACTTCTGTCTCCCTTTTTATGAATTAATATGATTGTAGATTTTGACCACTGATCTGGTGTTGTTTCTTCTCTCAGAACATTATTAAACAGTATTTGTAGAGGTTTCAGTAGAGAAGGCGATAGAAATTTCAAGATTTCGTTTGTGATATTATCGCTTCCAGGGGTCTTGTCATCTGGGATTTTATGGCGTACTCGATTTCAGGTATGAGGATATATGGTACTTCTCTGTTCAAATTTTCTGTATTATATGGTTTGTTTTTTTAATATTTGTTTCTGTGTATTAGCTAAGTTATTTTTACAAGTGTAGAGATCTTTATAGAACTGTGTTGCGTCATTTATAATATCTGTACGTCTTGATTTTATAATTCCCTTTTTGCTTTTTACTTTCTCGGTCCATGAACTCTTATACATTAATTCTTTATAAGCTTTACGTACGGCTCCTGTTTTATTTATGAATTTTTCAAAAGTTTGTTGCCTTTTAATTTTCTTTTGCTGTGTTATATTTCTATTAATCTCTTTACTTACTTTAGTTATTTCCGACTTTATATCCTTAGTATGTTTTTTCTTATATAGTTCTTTTCTTTGTTTAAAAAGATTTTTTATTTTGTTATTAATGTATTCGTTTTCAATTTTCTTTTCTTTTGGTAACTGACAAAGTATCTTTTTAAACTCAGTTTCTAGGTTGTCGTATTGGTTTTGGACTCCTGTCGTTATACTAATAGCTTGTATTAATTGGCTTTCCCAGCATTTGGCAATATCTTCAGATAGCAAAGGTGGTAGATTTCTAGTGTAAATTATGGGCTTTATGTATTTCCGTTTTGGCCTTCGATTTTGGAAAAGCTCGCATCGTATCATTCTGTGATCTGTATTAAAGTTTAGTTTTTTTATTATATCGAAGCTTTTTATGTGTTTTGGACGGTTTGATAATATGTAGTCTATCTCATTGAATTGTTTACCGTTTGGAGAGCGCCAGGTCCATTTTTTATGAGATTTACATTTAAACATGCTGTTTATGATATAATAATTATTTTCGATTGCGAACTCTACTAATTTTCGACCGTTTGTGCTTCTTTGTCCATGTGTATATTTACCTATAATTGGGTTTTCGCCATTTCCTGCATTCTCTATTCTTGCATTGAAGTCTCCAAGTATAATAATGTTTTTTGAATTAACGTAGTTAATTGCAGATTGTACCGATTGATAGAATAATTCTATTTCTTCAGTTGCGTATGTTTCTGTTGGGAGTCATTCCGCCATTTCGTGCAAATTACATTTCCAGCCAAATTAACCCACGAAGGAAAGCTTGCGTTTAACAGATTTATATTCGAATGGACAACAAATTAAGTACTTAAAAAGTAGTATCACGGAAATTTTCGTTTTTTTAGTTTATTTTCCAATTATGATAGTTTAACTCCCAAAAATCTCATTACGCTCTGTTTCCAATCAGTGTCGAAATTGCATTTTTTATTTTTATTAATTTTTGGTTGACTTGCTAACTTCTAATTCTTCAATAATCCATTTGTTTAATATATTACTTGTTTATTAATAATATTTATAAAACTATAAACATATTATAAATTATTAAAAAAAGAACTTTAAATCTTGTCATGTAAAAAAAATCATCACCATCCAGAGTTAAAATAGTTTTATTCTAATGCGTGTTTATAAATCCCCACTCGTGAGTCGTGACGCAATCTGTTCATACCGGTCAGTTAGCTTCGTCAGCGAAGCGATGTGTACGTATCTGCTTCACTGTTGAAATTATATACGATCTTCGTGCCTTGGAGAGGTTTTCGTCCAAATATTATTTCATCACATTCCGTCGAATTTGAAAAGGTATATTGCACGTACAGTTATTGCAATTTTCATGAGTTAAGCTTACTTAATAGGTTATAACATCATATAATTCTGAATTAGTTACTATGTATAAGTAAAAAGTTATTTAGAGAATTCTTGATAATTCTCATTCATTTCCTTTGCATTTCCATCCGTCCCATCCATTTTTTTCGTGGATGGTAATAAAAGATTTTAGAAGTGAATGATTTTTTTTTTCAAATTGGACCTACTTATGCAAACGGGAACCAACCCACACCAAAATATTTTCTAATAGTTGATGTTTAAACTAGAATATTTTTGTTTTACAACTAGTTGGTTGATATAAAATGATTGGCATTTTATAAAGTACCAACAGAGGTATTTGGACAATTAACTCTATATGAAAATAATAAATCTTCTATTAATGGTGACCATTCTTTTATGACCAAGTCAAATTTATGGGCTTTTGGGTTGGTTCCCGTTTGCGTAAGTAGGTCCAATTACTGTTTAATAAATACGTTGGATTTCTAGGGTTTGCAATAAAGATAAAATACCTAAGTAAGGCATCTTCCTATGAAAATTAATGAAAATGATTTATATTTGTTCAGTGCAAAATGGGAAAAATACGAAAATAATTAACAAAAGGCGAAAAATTAGCAAAGGACCGGCTTTGCAAATGTGAAAAATATGCTTAAATTAAAAGGGACCCTGAAATGATGCCATCCAAAAAGAATGAGAAAGAACGAGATATTTGGCCAGAAAAGCGAATAATAAGATTTGCAGTATTAAGGAAAAGACTCTCAGAGCACAAACAGATCAGAGAAAACGTTGGCGTAAAAATACAGAAAACTATTTAAACAGGAAATTAGAAAAGATAGCTATTGAGATGGTACTGGTAGAAAACTCTGATTCTAGCAAAGCTGGTTCTATTATACAGAGATCATGACCCATTAAAAATAATAGAAGGAACTCCAAGCAGTAGTAAAGTTCCCCAACAGTCAATCACGAATGTAATAAGAAGATTGCGTTATAACCATCTTAAGATCGTTAAGAAATTGAAGGAGAAGATAAGACTATTAGAAAACAAAACGACATTTTACGTAAACAAAAAAATACAGTCAGAACGGAACACAAGTAATTAAAAGTATCTGTTGTGATGTTAAGCAACTATGTAATGAACGTTGTTGTATTATCACTAGATTGTTGACAAAAAACCTTATGCTAGTAAGGATGGGTCACAAAGAAATAAAATAGCGTCAAAAAACATATGACGACTATCCACGTAATATTATATTTAAATCGGAATCAAGCTTGACATTATTTTTAAATCATACAAGAAATATTACAATGCAATATTTAGCAATGAAAAACGTCAAAGTAAAATTGGATGCCTCAGGAATATTGTTGCACGTGGATTTTAGCGAAAATGATTGCCTAAAATATAATGAGGAGATACAATCTTATCATTTCAGTGATAGCAGAGAAAAAGTATCTCTACATACAGGAGTAATGTATTACAAAGATGTTAATACAAACAAGGTTGTGACTAAATCTTTTTGTAAAATGAGCAACTGCTTGAAACATGACGCAGGATCCATATGGGCTCACCTATCTCCTGTATTAAAGATGGCCCAACATTTGGTTAACTTTAAAGTTATCCACTTTTTGTCGGACTCACCATCGAGACAGTATCGCAACAGATACCTATTTTATATGATAACAAAGTTAAAAGATATAAATCCTAACATCATACGAGTCACCTGGAACTACCAGGAATCAGGTCATAGTAAAGGAGCTCCAGACGGCATTGGAGCGGTGGTTAAACGTACAGCAGATAACTTTATAAAATATAGCGGAGATATTGGTTCTTTTGAAGACTTTACTGCTGTAGTTTCTAATACAATAGAAAACATCAATTTTTATATTGTCTCTGAAAATGATATTGCACATTAAAAGTTCCCATCTGGTATTCCAAGATTTAAAGGAACAATGAAGGTCCATGATATTGAGTTTTTCTATTCAGTATCAGCTCGGAGTCTGGAATTTGTGCCCGATATGGCGATAGGCTCGCCCCCTATCACATCATGGAACGAAATAATGGCGAAAAGTGGGTGCACTAGTTGCGCCTCTGCCTACCCCTTCGGGGATAACAGGCGTGAGTGTATATGTATATGTATGTGAACGTCCATCAAGTATTATGGAGTTATGATTATAGTAAAATTATAACTTTGCGAAGTCTTAGCTGTTTCGAATATCATTATCTTACTCCATGCATATATAGTAAACATTTAAGTACTTTGTATTTTGACCTTCCTAGCCTATTTCATTGCCCTTCCAACCAATTTCATTGCCTTCCTAGTCTATTTCATTACATTCTTTTTAAAGTTCATTACCATCCACTGCAGAATTTTCCAGTGGCGATATCTTTAAATCTATACATGATAGAAAAGTGCCTTCCTTTGAATATCATTAAAGAGGCAGTCTACATTTGATTTTTTGAGTAAAATTCTTATTTTTTGTCATTTTTCTACAATGCCGCGGAACGATGAAATTTGCACGAAATGACGGAACGACCCTTGGGGCATAGATCTGTATAAGTGACCATATAGAGTCGTCGGGTGTCTGTATTTCTAGTGCCGCTACTCTATCTGAGAAGCTTTTTAGGCTTATTATGTTGTTTTTCAGGTATTTCTTTATTAGGAATCCTACTCCATTCCTCCCATTTGTTCCGGCTGAGTGGAAAAGGATAAAATCGGCATACTCGTCTATTGTTTCTGTCCCTCTTCTGGTTTCGCATAAGCCCATCACATCCCATTTTATTGAATTCGTGGCGTAACTTAGTTCTGTGATTCTACTGTCTGATAGTAAAGTTCTTACGTTAATACTTGTTATGTAGAGATTTCTTGTTAGTTCATATTTCTGTGGATCTTTATTTATTCGATGTTGATTTAGGGGGTGTTGGTCTGACTCCTCCACGGTGACCGGCCGGCTTGGAGGAGGTAGAGTTGTCGGAGAGGCGTTTATTCGTTTTTTTGGGTGTCTTCGGCTATATTTGTTCTCACGACATTATTTAATTGCGACGGGCGTAAGAAGTTAGTCAAAGTTTGTGATTTGTTTTTTTTTGGTAGTACATTAGGTACATTTCGAAATTCAAACATTTTGAATTGAGGCCCTTAACGTTAGCCAGTTTTGCCTATATCACCGGATGACGGATGTGCACCGAGTAACCCCAGAATGCACCTAAGCGTTCAACATTTTTGTGTAATAAGAACGAAGTCATAGAACATATAGACCTATAATTCTTTAGTGAGTTTTCTTTATAATAGGTACGGATCCCTAAAAAACACGTGCAAACATAAAGTTTTGTAAGTGATGAACATACTATTTATATTTGTCAATTGTGCGTTTTAATCATAAACAATATTGACACCACTGGTTGTTATTAAGTTTTAATTTTAAAATAGAAATCAGCCTAATTTTGAATAAATACACCAATGCTCCAAGACTGCCTGATTCGATGGCGTAGTTTATTGCACGCACGGTACCTACATCACTTTAAAGTCCCGGGCTCGATTCCCGGGTCAGGCAAAATGATATTGAATTTTTCTGTCTAGTAACAGCCCAGATATGACGATAGACTCGCCACCTATCACATCATAGGATGGATCATGGAACACACTGAACGAAAAGTAGGTGCCTTGGCTGCACCTCTGTCAACCCTTTTGGAGATAAAGGCATAATGTTTGTTGATATTCCAAGTTATAGACAAAGCACGAGTAAGCAAATGACTTCTCGTTAGCTTGAAACATATTGTCGACTAAAATAAGTATGGTATTTTTATTTATGTTTCATTGGTATTCAGTATTCGTAAAATCAAATCGGGGAACAAAAAAGGTATAGATTATTAAATTCAAATCCAACGCATCAGTAGGAATTGGAATTTTGTTTGATTTAGTAAATTAGTTCTTATTAGGGGTCCAGGGGGCTACCCTACCTCATGGGACTCATATTCCTATTAAGGCCAATCAACTACTGCCAACGGTTTAGTTATTATCATTTCAAGAGAAAGTAAAAAGCAGGAGTTAAAAGTGTATGTGATTTACGAGGATACATTTATTAATGATCAGCTAAATAAAAATTTTCAGTAACCAATCACCATTCCCTCATCAAAATAACTACTGATGTTTTTCGGTTTTTACTTTCCACGTTCATTAAAACCGCGTTAAAAATGCTTATCGGGATCTCGCGTTCTTTATTTGCGTACACATTAGCTTGTTTTTAGGGTCCCATTCGCAGAAGAGCAGGTCCCGCTCGTCAGTCGACTACTCTCCGCTTGCCATCAGGTGCGGTGGACTCATTTTGCCATGCCCGTATGCAGAAAAGAAGGTCTCAAACGAATCCACGTGAAAGACTTAGCCGTCCGTCTCTCCGTCATTATACGGCTATCCTTTGAACACTGATTGGCAAGGGGTGAATTTTCACAGAACACCTAAGAAAAAGATTTCCAAAAATTAATAAACCTAAAAGGCTCTAGGGTTAACATGTAAGAAAGTATTAATTATTTATTTGTATATAGAAATAGTACTGCATTATATTTTGGGGTATCTACGGAACCTTCGACGCGTGAATCGTACTTACGCTTGATCGGTTTTTTTCATTCAAAATAACAAAAGTCATTACGTTTGCCTAAAAGGAGAAATTATTCTCACAATGGTCATGTAGAAAAAACATTCGTCATTCAACCAACACAATAAACGAAATTGAATATTAAATAGCTTTTTGTCCATCACACATTTGTATCTCTTTTGTAATTAAGTACTGCAAACATGAACATACCAGTATGACCTTTCCATAGCATGGCAAAAATTATGATATTTTACCATTAACCATCACCTCTTTTGTATTATTGTGTTCGGAGGTGAATGTCTACCGTAAAATTTGTACAGAAATAATAATATCGATCTATTAAACTGTTTAAAAATTGTCAATGACACACTATAGGCTAAACAAGTTTGAAATAAACGCATACTCACGCCTTTTATCCCCGAAGGGGTAGGCAAAGGCGCAACTAGTGCACCCTCTTTTCGCCTTGCGTATTCCGTCCCATGATGTTTTGAAATAAAATACATTTTATTGATTTATTTTATTACTAAGGTTCTATGTATTGCCTGGTTGAGCTTGTAGTCTTTTTACTACATATATGGGCTGAGGGCAAAGAGGTCCTGGTTCGAATCTCAGATTGGACAACTTTATTAGAGTTTTTACCTTATACCCGGGACTGGATCCTTCCTGTAAGAGATGACATCTTAGTTCTCAAGTCAGGCAGGCGCCTGATCATAAAAAGGCAAGGACCGTGTTGCATCAATTATGCATGGCAGTGGGATGGTGACATAGTGTACAGTTAGTGCCGTAGAGGATTATGTCTCTTATATTTTCAAGGGTAGACAGAGGTGTAACACCTACACTTCTCGTCCCATGTAGTAGGGGGCGGGTGGGATCTCGAGCTGATACCGAGTAAAACCCAATACCACTTTGCCTGACCCGGGATTCGAACCCGAAACCTCAGCGCGATAGTTATACAGCGCACGTAATACTACGCCAGGGCCAGTCAGTATAATAATTATATTAATATTATGTTAAGTACTTTAATTACAGGGACGGGAGATCTTTTTTAAGAATAATTAAATCGAATAACTTCATTTTAATCGTGATTCTAAGGGTGAACAATAAAAGTGTTTTAGCAAAATCAAAATCGGACAACAAATTATTTCTGTTTACCCTCTTGCCCAAATTAAGTCCTGAACATACAACTCTAATGCGCGCATTAGACAGTAGGTTTTGCTGTCCGTTTTACCAGTCACGTCCGTGAGTGACGAATAACCTATCGTCTAATGTGGTGATTGATGGTTGAGTGACGAATATCTGAATATTTTGATATGCGCGTCGCGCTACCATCAGTCATGACTTTTGCGCGATCGTCTAATGGCATTTCGTCCCGCAAACGTCAGTTAGCGCGCGGACAGCGGTGGAGTGGGACATATTGTGTTGAGTCGGAGAGGCGCTGGCGCACCCGCGCGGCCAATTTCCTTCTCTGACATTCGCAGAAAAAAAATATTTTAAGTTTTGAAACAATCCCTGAGTTGTGGTATACCACGAATCTTTAATAGTTAGTCTATACTAATGTTATAAAGAGGTAAGATTTGTTTCATTTTGTAAATTATTTCACTAATAAGAAGATACATTACTCCTCAGTACTATAGGGTACTTTTTCTTTATTATCTTATTAGATAATTTTATCCAATAAGACAATAAAAAAATTTGTTGTCATACTTTTGTATCTCGTATTTCAGACTAAATTTATCTATAGGTACTAATATAATAATTGCGAAAACTTTGATGCTTTTTTTCTGAATCACACCAGAACGGCTAAACATCCAGATCGAATGAAATTTGGCACAAAGATAGATTATAGTATAGAATAACACATAGGCTACCTTTATCCCTGGAAAATATATATAACTTTTATTCCGGATAAAAAATACAAACGGGCGTGGCCGCTAATAAAAGGTGGGTAAAACAAAAGTATGGCTATAAAAGTAGCTTTTTCAGTCAATATTTTACCCAACGCCTTCTTGTTACACGTTTTTAATCTCAATTCCCTTTTATTTTACAAGTATTCATACCAAAACGAGTGAAAACGTGTGTTCTTCGCAAAATCTTGCGTATGACTGAAGAGAATTTTGAGTGATAGTGTAATGCCACTTTGTTTTCATAAATCATCCGTCAGTTATGAGTAATGGAATTGAATGCCGTTTGTGTGAGCGTCTAATGCGCGCTTAATAGAAAACGTTATAAACACAAAACTGAAAATGCATACAAAGCAATAAATTGCAATATTACTAAGCACCTGAAGTGAAAAATATCCTAACTGATTTTCTATTTTTTTTTATGATCAATTTCTTGCATTAATGTATTAATCTATTTTTCTTTTCAGACTGCTTTGGTGGCGTAGTTGTATTATGGTACGACTGCAATGCTGAGGTCTTGGGTTTGATTCCCGGGTCGGGCAAAGTGATATTGAGTTTCTCTATTCAGTATCAGCTCGGAGTCTGGAATTTGTGCCCGATATGGCGATAGGCTCGCCACCTATCACGTCATGGGACGGAATAACGGCGAAAAGTGGGTGCACTAGTTGCGCCTCTGCCTACCCCTTCGGGCATAAAAGGCGTGAGTTTGTGTGTATTTTTCTTTTCAAAATAACCATAATGCAAACTGACAAGTGACGTTGTAATTGTAACAACCCATCACAACACCTAAATACCTTATGTATCTACTTTATGAAAACAAATGTTTGCGCTACTCAGATCATTGTGGATATTGGATTTATTTTCTAACTAGTTTTTGCACGCCTCTTCAAAGAGTATTTCCAGGATACAAGACCCGCCATATATTTTCCCCTAAACAAAAAGTAGCCCGAAACCTACCCAGGGTCTTAAATTAGTTAAGTAGTTTTTGACTTTGATTTATACTATGTAAGGATATAAGGAAGGTTTCTAATATAAACATTAAGTATGTAAAAAAATATTATTATCCTGTTAAAATTAAGAATACTAAAAACACTAATAAGTTACAGAAAATATTTTATTTTCGATTGTAGTAACAATGTCCAAAAAAATCTGGCGTAAAAATATTGACCCTGCATTAAATATATTCTAATATTATGGTAAACTTATAATAGATAATTTAGTGGTACACTTAGAAAACATTGTAAAGTGAGTTATACTGTTATTCATTTCAGATGTCGATACAAATAACAACAAGTAGGCGCTGCTTAGCTTGCATTTACCCCCATCGGCTAGCTCGCTCTAGTTGCTGAATTTACAAAAAATATTATATAAAATGGCCCGTAATCAACAACTGTACACAAAGAAACTCAAGCAACTTCAACATGAAGACAGTGGGTTTGTTCCTCTGCCTGGCACTCGCCGGAGCCACTGGCAGTATCTTTAGACGAACACCCACTAACGACGGCCTCATCGTGCAGCCCCTGGACTACATCCCGCAGTACCAGCTACCGATCTACCAGCAATACCAGCAGCAGTTCGAGGAAATCCAGAACCCAGAGCATAGCCACAACCACCGCCATGAGAATCAACACCACCAACACAACAAGAACAACCATCACCATCATTCAAGTTCCTCATCGCACTCAAACTCGCACGAATCTGATGAGACTAAAGAGAGGAAGTCTCAAGAGCACACCAACTCGCACCATGACTCCAAGTTCTGGAAGCAGTTTACCTTCGTCCAGAACGACGGTGAAACGGTCCCCGTCTACGGCGACCCTCTCGTATGGAAAGGCTTGACGATTGCCGTCGGTCCTAAATCCGTCGCGCAAAAACAGGAAGATATCGAGAAGATTTTCGGCGACGCCGAGAAAATTATGAAGAGCATTCCTGAAGAACAGAAGACTAAGTTCCACGAAGCCCTCTCATCTGCCATTAAGAAAGACCATGAAGACGCTCACCTTAACGCCACACAATTGTTGCAGAAGCACAAGTATCCCGTAGAAGAGCACATTGTGAAGACTGATGATGGGTACCAACTTACTCTACTCCGCATCCCTCCCAAGGTGCAGGCTCACGATGTTATAAAGAAACCGGTAGTGATGCTGATGCACGATCTCCTCGGAAGTGCTGACGACTTCCTGCTGCAGGGCCCTGGCAAGTCACTCGCCTACCTTCTAGCTGACGAAGGGTACGATGTATGGCTAGGCAACACCCGTGGTAACAAGTACTCCCTTCACCACGCAAGCATGCACCCAGCCCTTGATGACTTCTGGAAGTTCAGCAACGATGAAATCGCCCTCCACGACTTGCCAGCTATGATCGACCATGCTCTCCAGACATCCGGCCAAGAGAAACTGCATTACATCGGCCACGGCCAAGGCACTTCTACATTCTTCGCTCTGGCATCTGAAACGCCCGAGTACAACGACAAAATTATCACCATGCATGCTTTGGCGCCCATGGCATTCATGACCAACACCCGCAGCCCACTCATGCGTATGATCGCCCCGACCAGTAGCTTCTACGAGCGTCTGCATGAGCAGTTCGGAAACGGCGCCTTCACCCCGAGCAAGGAGTTGGTGCACACTACAGGCGGCGCCATGTGCAAGAACACGGTCGGCTGCGACAATATCTGCTCCAACTTGAACTTTGTCATGTCTGGCGTCGATATGGAGGACGCGGACCCCGAGATGATCCATGTCATCTTGGCCCACCTGCCCGCTGGAACTTCCACGAGGGTCATTAAGCACTTTGGACAGGGCATCGCTTCTCACGAGTTCAGGAAATACGATTACGGATCTGAAACCAACAAGCAAGTTTACGGCACTCCCGAGCCTCCCAAATACGACATGCAGAAGGTACAGGCCTCTGTCTCCCTGTACTTCAGTGAGGAGGACTGGCTCGCCCATCCTAAGGACGTTGAGAGGTTGGCGAAGGTGCTGCCCAACGTGAAGGCCGTCCACAAGGTACCAGAGAAGCACTTTACCCACATGGACTTCCAGTTCTCGAAGAAGGCTCCTGAAACCGTTTACAAGATGGTGATAGACTCCATGCACGCGCCTACATACTAATTAATTTGTAAATACGATTACTTATAGGAATTCGTTCAATATCTGTTATGGTAATTTGTTAATAGACACTCCAATGAATCCGTCCATTCAATTAAATGCATTTCTTTTGATTTCGTTCCTCATTTTTCGTCACTATTTCCATTTAAGAGTAAGTATTTTAATGTACTTAGGTGATAAAAAATTGGGTACTAGGTAATTATGATCTTTCCGATTTCCATTAGTTGCTCTTAAAATATGTTTAGGGGTCCTCTTAAATTTAGAGGCCGCTCATGTAAAAGAAAACTAACGTAAGTTCTCAATAATTTTATTTAACTATGCCACGTCCTAAAGTATCAATAAAAATAAAATTAAACCTGCCCAGTACCATAACAAGAACAATGGGTTGGTGTTATATAATACAATAAAACAAACATTGCTAAAATTATATAAATGAAAACATGGAGATATTAATGTGGACAGTCACTGTACACACACAGTCACGCAGTTTGCTTCCTAAGGGGTAAGAAGAAGCGCAACTTAGGCACTACTTATGCACCCAATTTTCGTCATGTGTATTCCGTCCCATAAGGCCATAAAAAAAATGTCGGAGAATCTATTGCCATATCGGGCACATATTTCAGACTCCGGGCCTGATAATTAATTTAATAGAAAAACCTAACAGAGCCGTCACGTGACGCTCGTAAGGAGAGGAGGGGGTTCGGCAAAAATCACAAGGGGCGAGAGGGAAGGGGGGTGTAGTCAAATGTCACGTGTATTTTGTTTCATGCCCTTATTATTTGCAGTGCCGCTTAATAAAACCACAATAACAGAGCTTGCACATTGTGGCTTGGCGGCAGGAATAGACAAAGCGTTTGCACCTAGCATATCCTTGCACTTGCACCGGACTATGAGAGTGAAGGAATAGTGAGTGCATCTGTGTATTGCGCACACACTTGTGCACTATAATATCTCCTGCGTACCTGGCTGATCTCCGTTGAGATTGGCCGCCGTGGCCGAAACTGGCTAGGAGGATTTCATCCTTGCACTTATGAGGAGAGACCTAACGCTTGTACTTTAAGATGTTTCCTGTAACGGGTGCTGCTTGTGTGGACTGGTCTGCCCTTTTCGCTTACTACATCTAAGTATTAGGGGTAGGTATATATTGAACTTAGATCAATACGACATCTTGATGAATTTCAGACCAAATTATTATATGATTCCTGAGAGGGTTATGCAATCATATAAGATTTTAAAATTTATTACCTTTTTTGCGAGTATATAAATGAACTGCTCTAAACAAAAATAACAAATATATGTATATCATGTTATTTTTTTAATTGTTTTATTATTAATTGTATTTTATACCTTGAACTGATTTTGAAAAGAGCAACACTAGAGTTTCTTGCCCGTTCTTCTCTAGTGAGAACTGCTTTCCGAACTGGTGGTAGAGTTAATATTGACTGAATCTAAATAATGTATAACATTTTATGGGTTCGAATAAATTTATTTCATTTCATTTCCAAAAGTCTACTTTTTGCCGTTACACTTATGGGAGACATCGTAAGTATACAATTCCAATAACTGGCAACTCACATGGAAATCGAACCAATACCATACCGATTGCACATTGCACAACCAAATAAGCTGCCACTAGACCAGCGGGCAGTTTTATTATGAAAATCATAATAATTTGCCACTGTTTTCTTATAATACCGGAAAGCACTTGGGTGTCTTCTGTGATTGTGCAGCTGCTTATATCCAAAGCAAGGTGTCATTAGTCTCATACATGGGTCTCGTCCTCATCACTCATTACGAGCTTCACCTTGTTAAATGCATTGGGTTGTGAAACAAAAAGTACCAAATAATAATATCGTGTTCCCATTTTTTCGTAGTTCCAACGAAATCGTAGAGATGGCCCTAGCGCTACAACGGTTGACTGAGTCTGTTTGACATTTAAACAACCCACGCTTTGTTTTGACATTAAAATACATGCATCTGTCATAGAAGCGTTACCGTGTGAGCGAGAGGGCACAATGATTACGAACGCATTAGAGTGGGATAGTCGCGCGGCGGCGCTGTAGCTTCCCGCCGTCCCCCGTTCGACAGTTGCGCTCGGTTCGGTTTGCTGTGCGTAGTTGGAGTGAATTATTTTTGTTTTCATCTATATTGGTTACATTATATATTAATATTTGATACTGAGTGGACTTTGTAAATGTAAATTAGTGACTTGGTGTCGGAATAAAGTGTTCGCATGGATTGAGTGAGCAACTATGTTACCTCCCACGGCCGGTCTCTCTCAAGAACACCGCGACCGGACCGATATGGCTTTCCAACAGAGACGCGACGTGAGAGAACTCACGCGAGAGATCATTCGAGACGCCCGCGTAGCGAACAGGCAGCAGTCAACATCTCCAGGAGGTGAGCCGGTCCAAATCAAAACGACGCCACGTTTCCGCCATTCTTGTCAAATTGACATAATACGTCAAGGTGACATTTATACGAAAACAATGCTGTTTTTAGGATAAAATTACGATAAAAATAAGATGTGCCCCCATTTCGAGCGTGTACAAGTCCTTTGGTAAAGAATTTAGGTCTGTTACGTCACCGTAGTGCGCGATCTCATGAAATAAAAATGGCGCCAAGCCGCCACATTGCTTATCAATAAGTGACCGTACGGTGTGTTTTAGATCTTTTGTCCGGTATATACCAATAACACACATTGCCTTTTTATGGTAATTTGACATGTTAACCTAAATATCGAATAATATGAGATGCATCAGCTGAAATGAGTGAAATTGGCACGTGCTTGAGTTATTTTTAGAATGACCATTTGCTACGTAACTCTCCCCCCGCGTAACCCCGATCGATAAGCGGCACGTTATCGCCAGGTTTTCTCATTAACCAAGATGATCTTTGTTAATATTGCATCCGGGGAGATACTTTTAGTTTTGTTTGTTTTTGTTATTGAAATCCGGTTGACTTATAAAATGTCTTGATGACAGTCATTTGACAGCGGTCAAGGAGCACTCAAGATGGCGGCTGTTAAGTCAATGTTGGTGTTCGGTTGAATCACGCGCCACGCCAGACGGCGCTACTTACGCTTTGTTGATATACATGGCTGTATGTTTTATGATGTGCTACAAAGAGGTCATTATTGAGCTTCCTAACTCCATTTATTTATTTATTTATTTATATTATTTATTTTAATTAGGTCCACCGACAGTTTTCACATTATTACATAATGTTATATTAAAAATAGTTATAGTGTTAATCTAAATGTGACAAACCACTTATATAAAAGTTATAACTTTTATATAATGCACGCTGAATGCACCTTTCATCATTCATAGAGTAGTCACTTTCAACGAATGGTCATAGATATGTTCAATACCTGCAGTGAAGTAAATGTTTTGGTTATCTTACATTATTGTTTTGGGTACCTCATGATCTGAAATAGAGTCTATTATCGATTACAAAAAAATATATTATATTCATTATGTGGGGTATATGTGTCATTAGGGGCAGTATTAATAAATCAATGTCATGTTTGAGTAAAGTCTCAAGTAGACATTAATTAATGTATTGAACTATTTAATAAAAAAAGCTTAAGCTGTCATTTAAGATCTTCTCAACGGAGTTGATTCTGTTACATATACAGAAGTAAGCTGTCAAAATCTGGCACATCACTTATGATGTCACTTGAGCTACTGTTAATGTAGGTTTATTAAATAGCAACTATCTTAAGACGCTAACCTATATTTGACAGCGTCTCAACAGATATAACACATAAGAATGTAATTAAGTTGGATCTATTAGTACGGCCCTAGGTTTTTTAATTATGTGCATGTACTATCAGCTCATGCATGCATGATGCACTCTGATTCCCATTGATGGACAATTGATTACTTTGTGCGATCAGTACTTATATCTGGGTAGCATAATTCTGGGAGAGAGGAATGTAACATTCAGTACCGAATAGCCGCAGCGTGGCTAAAAGGGCGAGAAGAAACCAGGTTACCTGCGACAGAAGGATGCACGTGAAGCTTAAAGGCCTAGTCTATAAGACTATTATAAGACCAGTTCTCATGTATGGCAGCAAAACATGGGCTGTCACACAGAAAAATACACGTACCATCCAAGTTGCCCAGATGAAGATGCCGAGTAAGGTGTGCGGCGTCACCAGGCTCGATAGGATCTGCAACGAGTATGTGAGAGGTACCTTGAGTGCACGTTATCGCCGATAAAATGACTATATAAAGAACTTAGTGCTGCAATTATCCATCCCGGTCAAAGATCCAGAGGCAGACTGAAGACAAGGTGGAAAGATGTAATGCTGAGGGATATGAGAGAATGTCAAGTTTCCAAAGACGACAACTTGGATAGAGCGAAGTAGAGAAGAAAAACTAGGAAAGCTGACCGACCCCAGCACCATTTAGATGTATAGATTGGAAGAGAGAGAGTACTATTGGCAATACCTAGGGCTGCCATCCATCCGGATTTCCCCAGATTTGTCCTAGTTTGAAGGGCGTCCGGGGGCCGTCTGGAATGGGGTTTTAAAAAGTTTCCGGGTGAAACCGGGACACTTATTATCAGGGGAAATATTTTTTTTATAGATAAGCGATAAATTAAAATAAACCTTAGTTAAAAATTCTATTATGAATGAATTCAAACCCGCATTCAAGAAGGTACGACAAAATATTTCTTCAGAGGTGTCCAGGGAAAAACCCATATTTCGCCCAAATGTCCGGGATTTTTGCCGTGTATATCCGGCGTCGGCAATTTCAGTGATGGTAGCCCTAGCAATACCAAATATTTAATATTTTCTGCAAATTTTTTTCTTCAATTAGAGAAGGTAACAGCGTTGTGTACATAATAAAATCATAAATCTATACTAATGTTATAAAGTTCAAGAGTTTGTTAGTTTGATTGAACATGTTAATCTCAGGAATTATTGAAACATCTTAGAAATTCTTTCACTAATAGGAAGCTACATTACTCCTAATGTTATAGACTACTTTTTATCCTGGGAAAATGTTTTTATCAAGTAAGTGCGACAGATGCACCTCTGCCTAACTCTTAGGCATAAAGCATATATATGCTTTGACTGGTGTCACAGGGCTCAAGAAAAAATTTACTAAATATAATAGAAAATATGCCCACACTTAAATAGTAAGAAGTTACCATTAAACCCCAAGTATTGTAACTGATTATACACAGTTTTAGAACATTACTATTTATCTACAAATAATTTAATCAGAAATGTGGTTTGTTTATTCAGTGGTCTCCTCATTATCATTTGACTTAATAGCCAAAGAACCAAAGGTTAAGAGTTAATAATATGAACATCCTTTGATTAATTAGGTGAACAACAGTAATTTATTGGTATAGCATAATATTTACTATGTTTGTTATGTTGTACTGGTTTTTGTCCATTATGGTGGTGTTGACTCAACTAGTGTTACTCCACTGCTAGAGAACCATGGTGCACTGAAATAACTTATACACATCATGTTTTAAAGTGTTATAACTCATAACTGAAGGGTCCTATATTCTTCTTATAAAGGGAAAGCAGAGTAAGTTAAATAATCAATTACACACACACACACACACTCACGCCTTTTATCCCGAAGAGGTAGGCAGGGGCGCAACTAGTGCACCCACTTTTCGCCGTTATTCCGTCCCATGATGTGATAGAGGGTAAGCCTATAGCCATATCCGGCAAAATTCCAAACTCCTGGCTGATACTGAATAGAAAAACTCAATATCACTTTGCCTGACCCGGGGATCGAACCCAGGACCTCAGCATTGCAGTTGTACCGTAATACAAACTATGCCACCGAGGCAGTCAAATAATCAATTAATTATTTACAAATAAAAAATCTATTTCAATCTTATCTAAAAATGCCGAAATCAACAATATTTTACATTTTTATGTCAAATGTTGACGATATCTGAAGAAATTGACAGATGTTGCCAACAATTTAGATCAGGCATGCTCATCGACGTGTAACGTCCGTCAGTCGTCACTTTATCGAATCCCGTCTAGGTTACGTAACGTGATCGCCTCGCGCCTGTCGGTTGCATTCCATCGGAAATGTCACGGCTTGCCCGTCTTATCTTAGCTCCCGTGCAGGGCTGCCAATCCAATCTAGTTTGTTTTTCACCTATTGTTTGACTCTCTATTAGGGTTGTCATTAGTGATGTGATTAATGGTTAAAAATTATTAATGGTTAATAGTTAAACATTAAAAAAAAATAACGTGTTAAATTAATAGTTAAGTTATAACGGTCAAGAAGTAAGGAGTTACGTGAAAAGCATTAGCGATAACATGTTCAACACGTCTCTTGCGTCGTTTATTTTAATTAAGAAATTCACAATGGCGGCCACTTTTTTCAATTCTAACATTGGATCCGTCTTTTGTACCTACAGGCCTACCCAGATATCGATTTTGAGGTCGATAGGCCTTAAAACAAAGAAATTCAAAATGGTGGCCACTTTTTTCAATTCTAACATTGGATCCGTCTTTTGTACCTACAGGCCTGCCCAGATATCGATTTTGAGGTGGATTGGCCTTAAAACAAAGAAATTCAAAATGGCGGCCACTTTTTTCAATTCTAACATTGGATCCGTCTTTTGTACCTACAGGCCTACCCAGATATCGATTTTGAGGTCGATAGGCCTTAAAACAAAGAAATTCAAAATGGCGGCCACTTTTTTCAATTCTAACATTGGATCCGTCTTTCGTACCTACAGGCCTGCCCAGATATCGATTTTGAGGTGGATTGGCCTTAAAACAAAGAAATTCAAAATGGCGGCCACTTTTTTCAATTCTAACATTGGATCCGTCTTTTGTACCTACAGGCCTGCCCAGATATCGATTTTGAGGTGGATTGGCCTTAAAACAAAGAAATTCAAAATGGCGGCCACTTTTTTCCATTCCTACATTGGAATGTTCTTTGGTAACTAAAGTTATACTCAGATGTCGAATTTGAGGTCGATTGGCCTTAAAACAAAGAAAATCAAAATGGCGGCCACTTTTTTCAATTCTAACATTGGATCCGTCTTCTGTACCTACAGGCCTGCCCAGATATCGATTTTGAGGTCGATAGGCTTTAATACAAAGAAATTCAAAATGGCGGCCACTTTTTTCTATTCCGACATTGGAATGTTCTTTGGTAACTAGAGTTAAACACAGATACCGATTTTGAGGTCAATTGGCCTTAAAACAAAGAAATTCAAAATGGCGGCCACTTTTTTCAAGTCTGACATTGGATCCGTCTTCTGTACCTACAGGCCTGCCCAGATATCGATTTTGAGGTCGATAGGCTTTAATACTGTAGGGGTCAAGGTAATGTGGTAGCCAACAGAAGTAAATTAAACACGACGCTCAGATTGATACTCATCATTTATTGCTAAAGGTCCCTATATTTATACAATCGCCCCAACCGATTAGTGAAAGGGGGGCAGTCCATCTCCCTCGCACGCACAGCGTGCTCGCTCGCACACTATAAATATGCGCGCCTCCGTGCGCCGGCGACTAGACGTGCTACGAGACCGACGCCGGTGAGCTTGGTGTTTCGTCGTTCGCTGTTCCGCCGTCGCTTCTCGTGCTCCATGCATGTAGTGTGAGACCGCACCCGTCGTACCTAGTTGGAATGCTTTGGCGGCGATATGTGGGTACGTGGGTAGATCCCACATCACTCCCCCTCAAGCGAAGCGTACATTTGGTTTTACCACTCTCCCGGATCTGGTGACATAGGGCTGGTTAGATTGTCTGGAACCACGTTCTATTGTGTCCTCGATTGTTTCAGTGATCTGCTTCCGTGTGGCCCTGACACCTGGGTGACACAAATCGTGTTGTGCTTTGAATGCAACAAAACGATACGTTGGCGGCAGATATGGTCGCGGCTTGCCAGTGGACATCTCGCATGTGATTGGTTGACTGATTCCTGGCTCGGTGACGTCACTGAAGTTCAAATTTGTTTGCTTTCTGAGTTCCTCTAGTTCTTGATCGCTGCGCTGATGATGAGATAGCTTCTCGTAATCAATGGGGGAAGGACATTGTATTTCCTCGACGCGGGACAAAGCGTCTGCCACTACATTTTCCTCGCCACGTACGTACTCTATTTTTCCACAAAATTGGCTGATGAAGTGTAGCTGTCTCTCCCTCTTTGGCGTGTCGGAACTGCTTGGAGGTCGTTTGAGCGCGTGAACTAGCGGTTTATGATCGGTGAATATGGTTACTTCCCAGCCTTCTATAAGTCGTCGGAAATGTTTAACCGCTGTGTAAATAGCTAGTAGCTCGCGATCATAGACGCTGTAACGTCGTTGTGTTGCACTCATCGTCTTGGAAAAATAGGCGAGAGGCTTCCAGACACCACACACTTTCTGTTGTAACACTGCACCGAGGCTGCAGTCAGATGCGTCTGTCATTATGGCCAGTGGGGCACCGATGACTGGATGCACCAAGGTCGTGGCTTCCAAAATGCTTTGTCGGCACTTTTCGAAAGCTTCATCGGCTTGCGCGTTCCACTCTATCGGACACTTGTCGTTGCGTTTTCTGTTATGCAAAAATTTGTTAAGCTCTGTTTGTAGTTCCGCTTGATGTGACAAACAGCTGCGGTAGAAATTGATCATGCCCAGGAAACGACGTAACTCGGCGATCGTCTTTGGTTTCGGGTAGTTCGATATGGCCTTGACACGCTCATCGGTAGGTTTTATACCATTTACGGACACGTTGTAGCCGAGGAAATTTATTTCTTCTTTGCCAAACTCGCACTTTTCGATTTTTAGAGTGATACCGTAGTTGTCGAGGCGTTCTAGGACTTGCCGTAATAGATTTTTGTGGCTCTCTTCGTCCTTTGAATATAATAAAATGTCATCGACAAAACAGAAACAGTTGTCTATGCCTCGTAGAACCTCGTGCATAAATCTTTGAAATGTTTGGCTAGCGTTGCGTAATCCGAATGTCATGCATTTAAATTCAAACAGGCCGAATGGAGTAGTTATCGCTGTTTTCTGTGCGTCTTCTTTGGCAATCGGGATCCAGTAGTACGTCATCCTTATATCCAGCTTGGAAAATATTTTCATGTCGTGCAATTGGTACGTAAAATCTTGTATTCGAGGTATCGGGTAACGGTCGGGTAGGGTGACGGCGTTCAATCTTCTGTAGTCGCCGCATACGCGCAGGCCACCGTCCTTCTTCTTCACGACATGCAGAGGGCTCGCCCATGGACTCTTGGATGGTGTACAGATGCCCATTTCCAGCATTTGGTTAAATTCTTCCTTTGCCGCCTTATATTTGTCAGGCGGGAGGGGGCGGGGCTGGGCGAAGAGCGGGGGACTTGAAGTTTCTATGTGGTGAACGATATCGTGTTTCGCCGGTTGTTTCAGTGACATCGGTCGTAAAAGGTCCGGATACTGGATAAGGATGTCGTGGTATACTTGATCGTGGTTAATAATGTGTATTGTTTCTTCGCAGGTACTCACTTCAAAGGCGTCGATTGCTAATTCTGTGACTTTGTCGATAAGTTTTTTTCTATGAAGATCGATAAGCAGCTTGTAGTGACGAAGAAAGTCGGCTCCCAAAATAGAGGTTCTGACGTCAGCGATGACGAACGTCCACGACAAATTGCGGCGAAGGCCTAAATTGAGCCTAAGCTTCTTCTCGCCGTATGTTCTGATGGGTGTGTTGTTAGCTGCGTATAGTCTGTAGTCGCTCGTAGTATTCATTTTCCTGTTGCCAGTAGCAGCTAATACCGATATTTCGGCGCCAGTGTCCACGAGGAAACGTTCTCTGGTGTCGCGATCGTAGACACATAGGCGGTTTGTGGTACTGGGG
Organism: Lapara coniferarum; assembly: GCA_949316025.1. Taxonomy (NCBI): domain Eukaryota; kingdom Metazoa; phylum Arthropoda; class Insecta; order Lepidoptera; family Sphingidae; genus Lapara; species Lapara coniferarum. The sequence continues at coordinate 2,040,518 of OX438928.1, forward strand.
ACATCGACGCCCGCCACATTCGATGTCTGTTCTAGTTTAACGGCTTCTGTCTTCTACAACACGGCGACTCGCAGCGTCTGGCCTTGTCACCGAAACGGTAGTGGAATCGGCACTCCCATGTTGGATCACCTGGTTTGGCGGTCGACTTGCTGCGTTTGCGAGGTCTCGAATGTGAACGATCACGGCATCTATTGCGTGAGCAGCGCTGCATGGACCGGCCACGGAGCTCAGCCATCTCCAGAGTTAGCTTTTCGACTTGTTTCACTAACATTTCTAATTGTGTGGGTACTCCCAGGTCACTGTTTTCCTTTGATACCGCTTGAATGTTTGCTGTGGCAGGTTCTGAATATTCTACCATCTTATCGGCCATGGCAGCCAGTGTCTCAAGCGATGACTCAGTGTTGACCGAGAGCACAACTCGTACCTGGGCGGGTAGATGCTTCAGCCACTCTATTCGCAGTCCTCCGTCCGTAATCATTCCTCTGCCCAGCTCTCGCATCTTGCGCAGCAACTGAGTGGGTTTTTGATCACCCAACTCCAAGCCACTTGTGAGTTTCTGGAAGTTTCTGACGTCCGAATCTTCGTACGCGGTCAATAAGCGATTCTTCAACGTATTATATTTGTCAGTTGCGGGTGGGTTGTAAAGAATGTCCGTGAGGTGCTGGAGGTCCGTTGCCTGTAGCTGTTGCAACACGTAGCGATATTTTTGATCATCTGAGGTCTTCAGCGGGTCGACGACGGCTTCGAATTGCACGAACCATGCTCGAGGAATTTCTCTCCAGAAAGGTAGAAGTCTGGACTGTATGGAAACAGCGGCCACGTCGAGTTCAAGCTTCGTTTCATTATTTGCTTCAGGCTTCTCCATCACGTCGGCGCGAGGATATGTCTTCGTCGGATGATCACGTCGGCGCGAGGATATATCTCGTCGGATGATCACGTCGGCGCGAGGATATATCTCGTCGGATGATCACGTCGGGGTCACCAGATGTAGGGGTCAAGGTAATGTGGTAGCCAACAGAAGTAAATTAAACACGACGCTCAGATTGATACTCATCATTTATTGCTAAAGGTCCCTATATTTATACAATCGCCCCAACCGATTAGTGAAAGGGGGGCAGTCCATCTCCCTCGCACGCACAGCGTGCTCGCTCGCACACTATAAATATGCGCGCCTCCGTGCGCCGGCGACTAGACGTGCTACGAGACCGACGCCGGTGAGCTTGGTGTTTCGTCGTTCGCTGTTCCGCCGTCGCTTCTCGTGCTCCATGCATGTAGTGTGAGACCGCACCCGTCGTACCTAGTTGGAATGCTTTGGCGGCGATATGTGGGTACGTGGGTAGATCCCACAATACAAAGAAATTCAAAATGGCGGCCATTTTTTTCTATTCCGACATTGGAATGTTCTTTGGTAACTAGAGTTAAACACAGATACCGATTTTGAGGTCAATTGGACTTAAAACAAAGAAATTCAAAATGGCGGCCACTTTTTTCAAGTCTGACATTGGATCCGTCTTCTGTACCTACAGGCCTGCCCAGATATCGATTTTGAGGTCGATAGGCTTTAATACAAAGAAATTCAAAATGGCGGCCATTTTTTTCTATTCCGACATTGGAATGTTCTTTGGTAACTAGAGTTAAACACAGATACCGATTTTGAGGTCAATTGGCCTTAAAACAAAGAAATTCAAAATGGCGGCCACTTTTTTCAATTCTGACATTGGATCAGTCTTTGGTAATTAAAGTTATACCCACATACCGATTTTGAGGTCAATTGACCTTAAAACAAAGAAATTCAAAATGGCGGCCACTTTTATCAATTCTGACGTTATCTAAATAAAATTATTTTCGCAATCATTGCAAGTGGCGATTTTATTGTTCACAAATCACGACAAGGCATAATTTAAGTCTTAGCTAAAGAAAAAATATAATTTTTGTGCTTATTAGTAGTATTAAATTTCGTTTAACAAATAACCTATAGAGGCGTTATTAGCATTTTTCTATGATTAACAGTTATCAAGTTTAGTTGATTAATAAATTAACGGATGGCATTAACTGCCTCCGCAGTCCGTTCATTAGTTTAAACGTTTAATGAATATTGCAATAGTAGTTAATAGAATTAACAGCTATTTTTTTATAATGAGTTAAATTAACAGTTATAACGTTTAATGATCACCTCTAGTTGTCATTGTACAAAAATCGGAACACCGTTTGTCTGTTTCGTAATCTGAACCTATGGAAGGTTTAGACTAGCAAGATCTTGCGAAAATATATATATTCGGCAAGAACTTCGAGATTCGTTTATGATAAGCGGCAAGCGGCAAGTTCTGACAGCTTTAAAATGTGCAGATGTTGGCCTGCCGTGATTGATCACACGGTAAAAGTTACTCGCGGAAGTCTACTCCTGCAAGTTTTATTGCTAATATAAACCTCAATAACGGCTTTATTCCATAACGGGTATATAGGCCGGAGGCCTATATTGTTCATCGAATTTATTGACGCCCGAGTGTAATAGATGACCCAACTTTTGGCTTATCGCTAATGAATTTCAGTTCCGATTCCCGGGCTATTAGTTTGTTTACCGTATCAAGTCACAAAATCTGACTTTCTTTTTTTTTCGTGGGGACAAAACGCGTTATAGCTACCGCCACTGGGGGGTGAATGGATCGGTTATGTTGGTTTCACACAGTCTTACGGCCCAATGTCGACACTCGGGAGCATATCATCATCCGAGCGAGCATTGGACCGAGTCCCTAACACTATGAACATCCTACACCGGCATACCAACCAAAAACCGCGGTGGCCTTCTTCGGCGCATACGAGATTATTCCAGGGTATCTTGTTGCATTAAGATAGCTGCACGGGACCGTCCCTGCGCGATGCCGTTGCGGCCCCTCTATATAAGGGGCTAAGATGCCCCCGAACTCTAAAGGACGCCTCTGACGCCTACGACAACGTGAGACCGACCACCCGCATTGTCGTCCACCTCGGAGTCGCTTAAATTGAACTGAGCAGCCCCCCGCTGCTCGCCCCGCGACTCTCTTGAAGCCCCATTCAGTCGCCTCTTACGACAGGCAGAGATGCCGTGGCCGAACACTCTAAATGCCTTCGGACCACTGGGCACGAGGCGCCGGTCAGTCATCCACCCAGCGCCTCCTACGTCTCCTCTGGCTGCGGGCGGGATCGTTCTGCTCACGATCCCGCATGGCGCTCTCCTTCCGCGAGATGACGTACTCTCAGAAGGAGGCCATCGCTCTCGGACAACCCCTACCCCCTAATTCGAATTCAATTCTCTAAGGATTGGGGCGCATCCACGGCTTTGTTGTGCTGGCGTTTATAGGCAGTGGGAATATTTGTTTAAGTCACTTTTGCTTGTTTCCCAACCTTTGGACTGCACTGGTCGTCTTGGCTGTGTTTCTCTATCTCTATTACAGCTTGTCTGAATCTGTATCCCATAGAGAGCTTGGTTCCACTTCCAGGCAAATAGCTGGTCTTCTGCACTAAAAGAAACAAGTATTGTTAGATATGGTGCGGTGTCAAAAAAAATAGTTTCTGTTAGCGACAACCCTATTGTGAGCGCGCAACTAAACTCGGCGTACATCCTTGAGAGCTTTGTTGTCCGCCATCTTGTACCCTCGTTTGATCCTTGCCGTTTAAAACTGCAAGTTGATCTCGTTAAATGCGTATTGACCCTTGTTCTATTTTGTATTTCAATTGCGGAAACGTATGTATATTTGTTACTACTTACGACTGTACTGCCATCAGGTGAAAATGTTTGTATCTAGTTATATTGTAAAACATAGCCTGATAAGTGAGCGTTATAACTCGTGTAGGTAAACCAAGAATGCCAGAAAAATATGCCCGTTTTCGATCTATGCTAAAGAAATGGTAATTGCGGAAAGTCGGTGGGTCTTCAGGACTCTAGTCAGCATGGTCTGCGCTAATGGACAATAATGTTTATATTATGTGGATATTTTATCAAACAGTGTTATTGCTCATTCATATTAATGACGATAAAGCTATAGTGTCGACAACCACATTAAATCTAACTACTTTAAAGAATGATATTGGGAAAAAATCATTTCCCATCCAGGAATAAAATCCGCGTCTCCTCGGTAACAAGTCTAGTACATCATGAACTTTGATGAAATAAAATTACAAGTCAAACAAGATAAAAGTAGGCAACGTTCGAGATTTGAAAATTCTTATCTTTTAATCAAACTTTTCAAATGTCGACACTGCAAATAAACCACGTGATAACGTGAGTCGAGACGCGGTCTATTTTTGAGTTGACTAAACTTTTGAAATTCTTCGATAAAAAGTATAACGTACAGTTTTTTTTACTGCGTAACTAGCAAACGAACGGGTCACTTAATCTGAAGTAATCACTGTCCTTAAACACCCACAATAGACTATCTATTCTTTTTTCTTGGGGAAAATGGCGTTATCTCCACTGCTACTGAAGGGAAGAGTGGCACGGTCATGTTGGTTTCACCGGTCTTACGCCCCAATGCTTATTCTCGGGAATATAGCATCATCCGAGTGAGCATTAAGCTGAGTTTCTAACACTATTGTACTCATCGGCATACCGACCTAACCCATGGTGGCCTTCTTCGGCTCATAGCCGCATACGAGAAAGCCACGGCGTAATCCAGTTGCACTGACAAGATTGCTGCGCGGAGTAGTCCATGCGCGATGCCGCCTTGCCTGTCTTAGTAAGTAGGAGGCTAAAGAAGTCCCCGTATTCCAAAAGACACTTCCTCGACAGCGGGAGCATTGTAGTTTACAAGAGCAGAGCCATGATCAAAGTTAGTGCTATGATCTTAAAGTGTCAGTTCGTGTTATTGTACGTGTTTACTCGTTCACATAGAATATTCCGAGTACAAAGCCAGTTGTAACTCGTAAGCATGATGTTTCCATAATGACATTTGATTCGATTTCGAGTTGCGACACAGTTTGATGCGCTTTGCATGCGATCCGATGGGATAATGTATGTATTCGTAACATAAAGAGTAGACTGTTTATTATGATTACTACTATTTATTATTTTATTATTCTAGCAAGGTAACTACCAGGGGCCGCGCCGTAGCCAATCTGCTTTCTATAATCGGTGACGCTATCGTAAATCGTAATGTATGAAAAATTACATATTGTATCGATTCACATAGAATATTCTATATCTATTGCTAGGATATCATTCCCATACATTTTTTCTATTTTCTATAATTGTTATCGATTGTAATAAGACATCTTGGTTACGCCCAAGGACCGTTTTTTTACATTATCTGAGAGTTGAGAGCCTTAGCGCTGAGTTTGGAGTCCTTATTATAGCAAAGAAAAATAACAACAAAAATAAATGTATGATTGTGTCATTTTTATTTCTTTTAGTGTCCTAAGTTTTTAGCCCTGGACTTAAGCCATATGTCCATAGGGTAAAACGGAATTAGGTTCACTCCACCAGTACTATGGCGATCAGTTGGAAAGCATTAGGCCGTAAATCTGCCGTATGCGAGAGATATATTCTATAGCTGTCCCGCTAAGTGCAAACGAGGCATAGCAAGACTTAACATTACATTAAATTGAATGTCGGCAAAACAAATAATATATAGTTTTTAAATATTATCAAAATCAGAAGTATGTATAGTATGTACCTACATGTCATTGACCGGGTTCAATTTCAATAATAATGAATTGACGTCATGTAAATACATACATTCGTAATGAAAAAACACCAAGTGAAACGTACAATTATAATAAAAACTATTCTGCCGGAAAAGATCGAACAAATCAATAATGTTCCAAGTTCCAGCTCATGTTTTGAAAAACTAATAATATTTATATGACGCAAAATTGAAACCGCTTCCCTACATTTCTCAAACATTTACACAAGTTCAACATGTCACTACGATAACGTAATATAATATTCGTTTATAGCTGTACCATGATACATTTGGGCCATGCCCATAGCGACGTCGGGACACGTTCCGAGTTCCGACTCGCGGAACAATGCGAGTGATTAACAGTGCTACGGGGTCGTGTCATGACGTTCTTTGTCTCTTCACTATTTACTGCATGTACGCTTTCAACGTGGGAAATGTGAAGCGGAAAGGCAAAAATGTTTGTGATGCAAAATATGAGCAAAAATAATACAATTTGAATAGATAACCTCCTTCTTTTAAAGTCGGTTTAAAACTAAGTTTTAAACAGCGCACATACGACCTCAGAGATCTGAAGACGAAAAGATATACAAATAAAATTTAATAGTATTTGTATCATTTTGATTTGTCTCGTTACAAAAATCTAAACAATGTATTTATTTTTTTTATTTTTTGTATGACTGAGTACTTTCCCAATAAAAAATAAACCTAAAGAAATGACAGTTTAAGCTCTTTACTTTGCATCAAAAGAGCATCTGTTGGAGGTGTAGGTAACGTCGATTTGCAATTCAACCCTACAGCGACAACGATTCCAGAATAGCTTGGAGAATACGTCGCGTAAACGACAATGCGGAGAAAACAATGGGACATATAGTATAATACTTTTACAATAGGTGAATTTGTATTACGTGCGCACTTCTAGTTCCGCTCTTAGGTCTCTGTGGTTTGATTTCCGGGGCGAGCTAAGTGATATTGACTTGTACTTCTCAGCCCGTAGTCTGTACCTGCTATGACTAGCTCGTTCCGTGTCACATCATGGGACGGAATAAACACAGCGAAAAGTGGGTGCACTAGTTGCGCTTCTGCCTACCCCTTCTGGGATAAAAGGCGTCAGTGTGTGTAGTCGCATATGACGTCACTTTACGTCGATAATATTGCAATAAATTATAAACCTCTAGATAATGTTCCGAAAGTTTACTAGCTTGCTTGTAAGGACCATTTCAACTTTATCCGTTGCGCTTTATTTTTGTTTTCTGGTTGTATGCGTTTTTGTTATTAAGGTTACCTCTTTAGATTATTATTTAGTTTTCTACGTTGCGGTGAAGGGAAGTGGGTAAGTCATACTTTCAACTTTCCTCGTATATTATTCTGTTTAACTTCATTACGGGTTATACTGCTTAATATTCCAATAGGTCGACACATAGCAACACTCTGGGACGTAAAATTTGTCCCGTACTTGATTGGGACTTCACTGTAATGTTGGATGTGAATGCGATATAGTCTCATATAAAAAATAGGCTTTCAACTGCGTAGTTGTTTTAGCTATAAAACAAAACGACCTGTATAATAAGTTTTAACAATCGAGTAATTGTATTATAATAACTTTATTGAGCACCAGAAATTAAATATACAAATTCCATTGTGGTACAATCTCCTGAACTAGGTTCCCATACCTGTATGTCAGGCGAGAGTTCCTTCCTTATTTCTAAATATTTCATACAATAATAACCGGTTAGCAATTATTTAATATATTTTATTAAATGTAAGGCCGTTTCGCACTCGCCATCTTAAAAACGTAGAGAAAGCACTTACTAAACCCTCCTGGCACTTACGTCCGAATTGCAATGCAGTAATAGTGAGGTAAGGGCGTGCGTCCTTGTCCCGCTTCACTCTCGCCGGCCGTTCACCCGCATCGATCGCGCACTTCTACGACATAGCTGAAGGAACCCATATACGGTATGAATCGTCTTTCGGACCGATCGCAACGACGCGACGAATCGATGTTGTATGTCCAAATCGTAAACGATTTTCTTGATCGAAGAGGATATCGTGGTCGCAACAAACACCAGTACAATCATGAATATCGTAACGATAGATCGAAGGTGTATGGCTCTTTGCGATCGACGATTCTATTTTGGACGCAATCTCAGTCTGCCTAACGCGGAGTCCAATATGAATGATCGCAACGACCAATCGCTTCGATCAATCGTTTCGTGTGTTGAGCGGTAATTCGACGCGATGGATCATCACAATTTTCTTCAGATCCACCGTAACGACCTCCATTAGACCGCGCCAAATGGAGACGGCCGCGTTCCGTATTAACCGATCCAGAGGTCGAAATCACTCTGGCCATCCGCCGTAAGAACGAGTTCTTGAAACTCCAACACTCCACAAGACCGCAGTTCCGTCCTCGCCGCGTTCCCCGTCGCCCCCCCGACCCCCCTAGCAGTTCCGGCCCGCGGGCCGATGACAACACAATCTAATAGGATTAGGCCTAAAAACCAATCTTTCCCTAATCGTTGATGTCTCATCCTCTCTCAGTGGCCGTCCTGAGCCGAGGTTCGTAACCCGTTTGTGGGTTGCCCTCAGCATGGTCACATAATTCAAAGGGTTGCGAGCGCCTTCTGCGTTCACCCTAAAGACCGGTGTGGCCAGAAAAGCCGACTCGTATCAGGCTACTGGCAGTAGGGCCATTAACAAAAAAAAAACTAACGACGAATCGTATCGTATATGGGGCCCTTTAAGCTTGATGCATTCGCTCTGGCAGGTTTGTGGACTCGAGTTGGTTGATGAGCCAAGTTAACTTAAGAGGCCGTAGCTAAGATGCCCCTCTAAAATCGTCAATGTTAACAGATAACTAAAAATGTATGGGAATGACATATCATATGAATAAGTTTATCGCTAGGATATGTTTTTTTATGGCATCGAATGATCAGGCGAACGGCACAGTAGAAAGCACTTTGTGGCATTCCACTGCGCTCGTCATCCTGATACATAAGATGTTAAGTCTCATCATGTCCAGTGGTTACACTGGCTACAATATCCTTCAAACCGAAATACAACAGTGCATGCACACTGCTGCTTGGCAGTAGAAATAGACATTGCGGTGGTACCCACCCAGACGGACTCTTACATATGAGAGTCATACCAGTAAAATATGTCATTCTCATAGTTATTGCGTAATAGGGTATTTTACAATATTCGATTTTGACAATTATTCCATACGTTATAGCAAATAATACGAAAAAAGGACCTTTCGTGAAATCTATATATATAAAAGAAAGTGGTGTTAGTTACACCACTTATAACTCAAGAATGGCTGAACGGATTTAGCTGAAAATTGGTGGAGAGGTAGCTTAGAACCAGGAGACGGACATAGGATACTTTTTATCCCGGGAAAATATAAACCGGGACTTTTATCCCGGATAATTGTTTTCTGCCAGTGGAACCGCAAGAAAACAAGTATAGAGATATTTCGAGCTCCAGTTGAGGACATAATTACTCTTATCCCGGAAAAAGATAAACCGGGAATTATATCGAGCCGCCACGACTAAACCACTGAACCGATGGCGATGCAATTTGGCAGGGAGATAGTTTAAAACCTGGGAAGAATCTAGGCTACTTCATATCCCGGGAAAATATAAACCGGGTCCATAATCCCGGAAAATAGTTTTTTGCCAGTGGAACCGTATGAAAATAAGTATGGAGATAGTTTGTGATCCAAAGGAAATCAATCTCAACTTTGAGTTACATCTCAAGTAGACATAATGTATGAACAGTTCAATACATTATGTCTACTTGAGATGTAACTCAAACTTGAGATTGACCTATTAATACCCATAGGCTACTATTATCCCGGAAAACAGACACCGGGAATTTTATTCGGGATTTTTTTCCGGAAAAAAATATGGTTAGGTATTATTTACGGGGGGGTGGGGGTGTTTAGGGATTTTAAAATTTCGTTAAATAAGGACTCATTTGGTGGCAGGGAGGTTTTTTGCAAGAAAATTACGCGGAAAATTTGAAAATTTAAGAATACTTAACCGCCATATTAAACGTGTATGTCACTGAATTCCTCCTAAGCGGCTGGACCGATTTTAATGATTTTTTTGTGTCCTCAGGTGGGTTTGAGAATAGTTTCGATTAACAATTAGATCCGGTAGGTGGCGCTGTACTCGGGTTCTAGGATTTCATTTCCTTTTTAGGGCAGGACAACGTCTGTCGGGGCCGCTAGTCAGCAATAAAAGTTAAGAAATGGGACAGCAATATTTAGAATATTGCGATGTGCGTGTAGTGAGTATAGCCCGCTAACTTTTTATTTCGCGCGGGTCGTAATGCGTGATGACGTCAACTAAATATAATTGTCTCTTTTTCTTTTTTTGACATTTAGCTAGGGTTGCCAACCGTACTAAAATACATAGTATTGTACTGTAGTTCGAGACTCCGTACTGTATACTGTTGAAGAAATATATAGTACGCGAAAAATACTATATTTAAGTACAATAGATCAATATTTATATTTTGCAACACTAAACTAATAAAATTGACTTTTCTAGTCTCGTTTCTTTGAATTGACTAGACGTTTCGACAACTAAAACGAAAAAAACAGAGCAAGTATATCTTAAATAAAAAATGAGCTTTTGGTTAATATTAATTTAAAAATTGACTGCGATAAACCTTATGACAGTTTTAATGAAGACGAAAATTTTTTAAAGAATGCAAGAATTGCAAAACTATATAATTTTTATAAATAATAAATGAGTAAAAAATATGACTTACTCTATTTTTTATTCTTCCCATAAAATACTATATTTCAACGGGCCCATAGAACAAAGTCGTGCATGCAAAATGTAAGATTTTCAGTAAAGCGCTTTGAAAGTTTAAGTTAATTGTGAAAATCACAAGTTATACATGAAGGAAACATTATCTATTAGGGTTCAGTAACAACTTTGAACCTAATGTGTGAAACTAGCACTAATTCGTACATGAATACAAACTTACGTCTTTCAAAGCGCTCTACTGAAAAGCTAACATTTTGCATATACGACTTTGTTCTATGGGACCGTCGATTTTTAAGCGTACTATATTTTTATAGCTTTTCTTATAAAAATACTATATTCAGACAAAAAAATGTTGACAACCCTACAATTAGCCCTTCCATCAGATTTCAAAGGCTTATATCTTGTTGAATTTTTACTGCATTTTTAGCTACTTCGATCGGGCGGTAAACCACCCAAACTCGCTTATCCGTAAAGCGTCTATATATACCCCATTTGATCGCGCCAAATGGAGACGACCGCGTTCAGTACTGACAGATCCAGAGGACGAAATCACTCTGGCCATTCGCGAAAAGATCGAGCATCAAAAGCTCACACACTCCACAAGACCGCTGTACCGTCCTCGCCGTCGAGGACCTCGTCGCGTTCCCCGTCACCCTGACCTCTCTTAGCAGTTCCGGCCCGCGTGCCGAAGACTACTAGGTACGATACCACTAAATAGGATTAGGTTAAAAACCATCTTCCCCAAACGCTGATGTCTTATCCTCTCAGTGGCCGCCCTGAGCCGAGGTTCGTGACCCGTTAGTGGGTCGCCCTCAGCGTGGTCGCTTAATTTTAAGGGTTGCGAGCGCCTTCTGCACTCACCCAAAAGACCGGTGTTCTTTCATAAGCCGACCCTCGTCAGGCTAGAAAGAGTAATGTCAGGGACAAAAAAAAAAAAAAACTGGATTTTAATCGTGTTTTTGTCTTAAATTTTAAATGAAGTATTTTTTTGATAAACATAATAAAAAAATATGAGTAAAAAAGCCTATTATTAAATTTTCCAATAATTATTATGTCTTGGGCAGCTTGCATAGTGCAATGCGTCAAACAGTCTGAAGAAATGAAATGAAACGCTACACCGAGACAATACTTTTTTGTAACGTCCCTGATAGAAAAATAGGGGTGCTATAGTTTAGGATGTGTATCTGTATGTCTGTGGCATTGTAGCTCTCAATTTAATGGACTGATTTAGATGCGATTTTTTTGTTTTTTGCAAATATTGTTTATAGAAATTGGTATAATAGGACAATAGCCTCCCTTGGTTCTGTCCGTAATAATAATAAACAAGACTGGCATATCCTAATGACCATTACATACTTGTTATAAATAAACCCACGAACGCAGGAATTTGCTGTACAATAACATCACGATTAAGTGTAAAAATCTAAATCAAACACGCACTAAAGATAACTGAGTCGACAAATAACTTGCCAACGCAAGCTTTAAAGTTACGCAGTCCTCACCCGGGAGTAAACACGCGCGACCCGGTTCCGTGGTGCTCATGTTTTATACATTTCTTAGCAATTTAGATCTTATGACGGTTCTGGTTGGAATTGTTTTTGTATGACACGTATTTTTGATTTCGTCGCTGATTCGTCTTGAGTGGAGACATCAATCATTAATTTGGACTACAAATAACATGGTACTGCACTGCGCTCCGTCATCCTGAGACGTTTTCGTGGTTAAGTCAATATTCAAATAAGTATAACTACCTGTTAATATTAATTAGTTATTACTAGTTCTATAAAACTTGTTTGGTTCACTCATTGTAGATGCTAATTTTAAAAATAACCCCAAGAAATTCTTTATTTTTTCTTCTCGTACTCAAAATGGAGTGACATCAAGAAGAATGGTCGTATAAATTTAACTAAAGTTTCTACAACTTCTAAGAAAATATAGCTCCAATCTGATTCAACGAGCTATGGAGCAGGTAGCAGAAGACTGTAATATAAATGATTTTTCCTATCACTCTGACCTATCATAATATTTTTGACAGCACGCAACCGTTTCCCTTCAACATCATCAACTGACGACAATGAGAGCGGCACAGACGGAGAGGCGGACAGGTCGCGTCGCGCGAGTCTCGTCCACGGCATGCCGCCCTCGCAGCCGCCCGGCCACATCGTCACCATCCGCAAGCGGCGCGGTAACCTGCCCAAGCACTCGGTCAAGATCCTCAAGCGGTGGTTGTACGATCATAGGTACAACGCGTACCCGAGCGATGCTGAGAAGGTCACGCTCAGTCAGGAGGCTAACTTGACAGTTTTGCAGGTAATTTGTGTTAATTAAATCAAACTAATACTGCTCGTTAGATAGATGGATTGTTTCAGTGTGGTCCGGTGAAATTACGGTTCTTATCACACTGGTGAATTGAAAATGAATTCACTGCGAGATCAAGGTGCTGCAGCCTGGTCCAGTGTAATATGACTGTTGACTTTAATTTGCTACGAATGAAACACCATTGGCTTAGTCGTCTTTATAGGCGTCCATAAGTGTTATGAAATAATCACCATACTTGAAAATTATACCCAGCGGATATTACATAGCGGTAGCATTTGGGACAGACCATCATCCAGGAAGTCTCAGCGAATACCGCTGCAATTTCAGTTTCAATCGAAAACGGCAATAAAGCATCCGTCGCTTCCGATTTAAGCTTCTCAAATCAAACCTTCCCATATATTTGTCAATCAGGTATGCAACTGGTTCATAAACGCGCGCCGGCGCATCCTGCCGGAGATGATCCGCCGCGAGGGTCACGACCCGCTGCACTACACGATCTCGCGCCGCGGCCGCAAGCAGCCCGGCGGGGCCTCCTCGAGCGCCTCCAACTCGGGCGTCGTCGTTGCTTCCTGGGATGGCGTTGAGGTAAACACATTTTTAACACGTTTTTATTAGCTTCAGACGTATGTATGTATGTAACTTATTTTCATGAGGAACATATAGTCTGACCAGTTAAATAAGAAACCTCGATATGTCGTGGTGCAATATGGATGTATTGTACTGACAACGTTAAAAAAGCTGTTTTTTTATTTCCATGGTAGCTTAAACATTTTTAAGAATAGGTACTTTAGTTAGTAATTTATTATTTTTTAATTATTTCAAATATATAATCGGCTGCGAAATAAATTGTTTCAAACCAATACAAACCTTTTAAATCTTATAGTAAGAGAATTACTTATAGAGTTTCATTGTTGGATTAGTGACGTCACTATGGAAATGGGAGTGCGTAATCTTTTAAATCAAATCAAACAGTATAATATTTGTACATAATGCTGCGTGTTAACCAGGCCACAATACGCCCCGCATTTTGTACAGCATTATACAGCTCACATTATATTCAAATATTAATATACTTATAACACAAAAATATTTAACGGTTGCGATATAAAATTTGTAAAATAAATACCTGCGTGGGTGCGAATTATCTGGTTTCGCAAGTACGGGAGTGGTACCGGTCATTGCAGGCTCACGAGACGATATTTTTAATAACTAACAGGATATCACACTTAAAATACAGACAATGTTGTGTCGATGTAACTTTGTAAATATCGTCTTTGTGTTTCACGAATCATTTATTGTAGTGTAATGATGACAAACTTTGAGTCCATAGATCGTTGTTGCATCTCTACTTACCCCTTTCGGGATTACGTATGAACTATAGATACATTTATTTTATTAACACGACTACACAACTATTCCCTGTGTTTTTGTCATCGTCAAAATATGTGACAGCCCTAAACTCTACACAGGTGCCACTTTTGCGATGTTGTAAATAACTTAGCGTTCGCACAATAACTCCGAGGTGTCCTTCAAACCGTCGGAAGGGGGAGCCGTGACCCCTATTAGAGACTACGTAACTACAGGGACGCCGCCATGCATAATGAAAGTTACTTGGTCACGTGACAACGAAGATGTTGGTAATTCTAAATTCTGTAATGTGTATAGCAAATACAAAGGCGTTACAATTCCGCGTGGAACAATAGCTTCATCACCTTTCTTAAGCAATAGAATGCCACTGGAAATATTATAGTGATAGGTTAACTGGTAGGAAATGCCTTTATGGCATAAGTCCACCAATACACTGTATAAAGTGTAAATAATGTGGGCTGCAGTGGGCCCGTAGAATATGTACCATTACCAGTAATGTTGGTAATTCTTATCGTACATAGCGATCACAGTACACAAGGTATAAAAGTAACCATAGCGACCCACCTAAGTTATTGTATGTGTACATTCCACTGTGTATATCCGGGTACAATCAGGCGGGCAAAATAGGCTATATTATTTATTTTTTTAGTATATATTATCAAAAATTTACTTCATTTAAAATGTAACACAAAAAACACGACTAAAATCCGGTAAAAATTAAACAAGATATAAGCCTTTGAAATCTGATGGAAGGGCTAAATGTAAAACGGAAAAGAGACAACGATATCTCGTTGACGTCATCACGTCTTACAATGGGCGCAAAAGAATGAGCTAGCGTGATATCCCACACACACAATGCAATGTATGTAATGTGAATTGCTGGCACCCCATTTCTTAACTAATTTTACTGCTGGTTTGACGAAAAGGCTTCTTTCTCGTAATATTTTCTATAACGTATCGAACATCGTAAAATACCCCTCCACTCCTTAGAGCATTTAACAAGGAGATGGGGTGACCAGGCGAACCCTTCCTTGGTCACAAATGCGCAGCTGGTCATAAACTTTTATTAAAACCTATGTGACGCGATCGCTTTCATTACATTCTACGATAATGACATTAAGCCGTGCTCCACAGAATTGTAATTTTTGCTGTGTTATTGTGTAAAAAGCGACCTTATATTCAGCCCTGTACGTGTTTTTTTTTGTTGAATGTTTGCTATTCGTGTCTACGTCGCCCCCATCAGGATTGACAGAAAATATTGTTTGCATATTATTGCCATATCGTCTCCATTGGTTAAATACTCTAAGCTCCACGCACATCAAGTGCAGAAGTCACTCTGCGATACCCTTAAAAACTTATGTTCCATTAGAACGACGCGGAGCGCAGCGCCGAGCAAGAGTACACTGACGGGCTGTTGGTGTACCGCAGCGACGGGGACGACATCGGCGACGGCGAGGAGGGCTACTCGTCCAGCGCCGTCAGCGAGGAGGAAGTCAAGTACGACCCCTCCGTGTGGCAGTCCGTCATCAGGTACGGACCAGAGGACAAGGAGGTCCACCCCGCTGCACGAGGGTGAGATATTGTTTTGTCAGCACTCTTGTGGATGTGGCAATACAAATCCAGATGTTCTTTTGTGCGCTTGACTCTGAAAAAAATACCTTGTAATGTTGGAAGCAAGGATCTGCTTTTCAACAGCAATGATTTGTGAATGAGAATTGGTGTGCTTACACAGGACCACATTGAGTGAATTTTAAAATAGCATTTTATTTTAATTGCATGTAGGTAACTTTTCATAAACTGTTTTTGTTGCATAAATTAACGCATTATCAAAGTGAGCCTGTAGCTTTATATATAATCTTCGGTATCAGGAGATCCTGGGCTTCATACCCAGGTATATTGTTTTTGAACATAATATACCTGTGATTAGATTATTAATCACCTAGAGTTGGTTTATATTTAGTAGGGAGCCAGCCATAGGACATGTACGTATGTATGTATGTTTAGTAGAGACGTATACAGTTGCACAGACAGTTGATCAGTTCAACTTGTTAGAACTATTTCACCCTTAGTCCCAGTTGGAGTTGCACTACTTCTTCCACTTTGGGTTGGCCTGCTTTACCGGTATTATTCCCAGGGACCGACTTCACCATAAGGATCCGTAGAACATAGTATAATATTGTAATTAGTGAGTGGAGACTGCCTCGGTGGCGTAGTTGTATTATGGTACGACTGCAATGCTGAGGTCTCGGGTTCGATTCCCGGGTCGGACAAAGTGATATTGAGTTTTTCTATTCAGTATCAGCTCGGAGTCTGGAATTTGTGCCCGATATGGCGATAGGCTCACCCCCTATCACATTATGGGACGGAATAACGGCGAAAAGTGGGTGCACTAGTTGCGCCTCTGCCTACCCCTTCGGGGATAAAAGGCGTGAGTGTATATGTATATATGTATTAGTGGAGAGCAGTTGGTAACATTTAAGTAGTTGTGCGGGCGACAGGTCGGCGGCGGTGGTGACGGTGCGCACTGCCGACGGCGAGGAGGTGCAGGCGGAGGTGGAGCCGGGGGAGGGGGGCGCCGCGGGTGCGGGGGCGGGCGGCACGGGGGGAGGGGGCGCGGGGGGCTGGCACCCGCAGCTCGCGCACCTGCCGCAGCTGCCGCACCCGCTGCGGCGCAGGCTGCAGGTACTACACGCCATACCTTCATCACTTGCTTCTATGTGAGGCCGTTCAAGTATTACTTAAGCACCAAAGGCTGGTCTGTACGTTGGTTATTTTCGGTGACATAGGGGACGGGGTTAAAGAATACTAAAATTCTGCTAACTTAATACTTGAATGGCCCCTGGGCAGTATCTGACCACTGAATATGTCTGTAATCGATGAGGTTATTATACCATGTGTAATACCTACTTATTGATCTGAACGAATGAATTAGTATTGCACTTCTAGTAGAGTTGTGGTCCTGCAGGTGGTGCCGACGGCGGAGGGCGAGCGCGACAAGTTCAAGTGCCTGTACCTGCTGGTGGAGACAGCCGTGGCCGTGCGCCAGCGGGAGAAGGAGGCCGAGGAGGTGCCCGCCTAGTGCCCCTGTGAGTACTACACTAGCATTGAGCATTGACTGCCTCGCGTTACGAGTATATGCCGTTGAGTCCTGGGTTCGAATCCTGGGTCAGATCAAAAACTTTGTGATTGGGTTTTGCCATATTACAAATTACTCAGTTACAGCTCGGAGTAAAAAAATTGGTGGTATTATACCTCGTGCCTCAGAAAGCACGTAAAGCTGTTGGACCTGCGTCTGATCTCTCCGGTCATGTCGGATTGCCGTCTCACTGGACTATGATAGTGAAGGAATAGCGAGTGCACCTGTGTATTGCGCACACGTTTGTCCATTTTACGTTGTCCTGCATACCTGTCTGGTATCTGTTGAGATTGACTTGGCCGCCGTGCCCGAAATCAACTAAGGAGGGATTTACGTCACTAGTGAATAGTCATCTCTCGTCTCTCCACTCATCAGGTGCAGTGTCATTTTCCCTCACCAGCCGGTTTAAAAACATAACATCTAGGATTCCAATATTGTTATGAAATTCGAGCAGGTTGGTGCTCTTCATCGCCTAAAATACCGCCAATTACCTAACTGTCGATATCTATTTATGGAAATCGGCTATGTAAATTTTTGGCTTTGGATTATAATCATTCTTAGGCTTTTCCAAATCGAACCATGCAGTTGGTTAACCTGCATACAACCAAACGGAAGATCATTTAAGACGCTCTTTAAAGCTGGGATATTTTTGTGTGTTCTTGAGTAGTAACCTAATCCTGCCTTTAAAACCAATTTACCCTTTCATTTTTAAAAACAATAGACCTCATGATCTATATAAAATGTCACCATATATGAATACACTGTATAATTCTGTTACAGGAATCGAACCCACGTCTCACGGAATGTGGCGATTGGCAAACGACGTCTACGCACGTCACATCTAATGTATGTTCCTGTAATTAAACGTTTTCGTTATCGCGACAGATGCAGTGCAAAACCATCATCCTCTCATACTCCTGGCGCATGAACTTTCTTTACGGCTGATTACAAATGGAGATGAAATCTAAACGGTATCTGCCATGTACCAATCGAAATATTTTGACATGTTCACTGAGACTTATTTTAGGTAACTTTTAACATTGAATTTTCTCTTTCTATTCTATTCTTTATTAAAATCAGCCGTACAGTAAGTTCATGCGATACTATGGATGCTGAAGTGGAATGACTAGCGATATTCATGAAATGAGTTACGTGACGTCATTACACCTACCTCGTATCACTCGTACATAATACTCAGTTAAACGCTACTTATTTAATAGTCGTATTCGTTTACGTTGTCTATAATTTTTGTTGAACAATTTTTTAGCTTTGACTACCCGGGGGTTCATAAAAGTATTTCGTGAAATCTGATTCAAATGGAATGGGATAAAATAGTAGTCATTTTTCGTATCACAAGATAGCTGTGCAAGCGAGAGTTATTTACTGGAGTTTCTTTTAATACAATACTGAAATTTGCGAAGTTTAGCCAACGAAACCGGCATAACTATGTCGGCTGACAAGGGATGACCATCTCTTTGTCAGTCTGTATCTGGACTCGGTCACACTGCCGAGCAAGTAAATAAATTGGAATTTACTGATGACATGAATCGACATATTTATCGACGGAAAAAAATTACGATTTCTCGTTTCAGTCTATTAATATTTTTTATTATTACAATGAAGAGATGCACGTTCTTCTGTTATACAATGATGTATAAAAAATAATCAGTATTTTATCATTACCTGAAAAACGGATTTCATATTTCCCCAATGAGGGTAGAATCAAGTATATTTCGGAAGTCACTATTGTCACTGCTCTGTCGCGCCTCAAATTATAATGACGCTTATTATGAAGTCCGTATGGAGTAGTTTTGACTGTACTCTTATCGATGTCGATATTTATTATTGATGGTATGGCATAATATTGTCAATAATCGACATATATTGGAGTGAGGGATCCAATACAATATTCGCAAAATTTAAGAGACGATTTTAAAATAGCGACATCTATCGGAGAGTAATGATCATTATAGTAGGTTAGTTGACGATTTCAATGTCTATTAGTATTGTGCTAATGGTCTAACCACACATTATGTGAAAGTTGTAATTTGTAGATGCGTAAACGTAAAACGCGTCATATAAACTGACAATGAGAATTTGCACAAAAATATTGTATTGGTTTTTTCACTCACTATAAAATCATATAAACTTAGCGTGTTTAAAGCGTAATGTATATCAAATAACATATAAAGTCGCAATGTCTATATCGTATCATGTATTATCTGATAGAGGTAGATAATTTTTACTCCCACAACATTGTACGTTTTTTACCGTTACTCGTTGCCGTGTTGCATTAAAAACCGGCAATGTGTTAGAATAGCGAAGTGGTTACTCAATACAGCGCTTTTGTGGACAATATATGGAGGAAGGCTATAGTAAAGTAGTTAGGGACATAGAAATACACATTGTATGCTTATTTGTGGAATATATAAGGCGTTTAAGGTACATAGAGATGTCTTAGTGTATCATATTGACTCTATAAAGAGACAATATAAATTAATGAAAAAAATCACATGTAGAAGAAACGCTTAATAAATGATCGTAAATAAACATAAATCTCGGTATTTATTTTTAGAGCTACCAAATTCCATAAAATATAATAAATAACCTAACCAGATTTTCTCATAAAAATTAAAGCCAAAATTAGTAAAAGTGCATTATTATTTAACTCAAATTATGAGAAAGAAAAAATTGCTATAGCTTACTTGTCGAAAAACGGCTTGAATAAAAAAAACGCACAATATTTTGGATGGGGTACTATACTGTCAGTTAACAGCCAAAATCAACCAATGGCCGAATTCAATGTTCTGATTGATCGTAAGATGCACCAATCTGAATGGAGTTTGTTTGACATGGGTAAAGATAACTCATTTCAAATGGTCTATACCCGGGATCAATGCGGAGATAACTATTGACATCGTTTGTAAGTTTGATATACTACAGATTTCAATAAACTATCCAAATCTATTTTTCGACCATTGAATATATAGACCCATCAGAATAAACTTTTTGTCATGCTTACAAATTACTTATTTTGAATGGTTTATTCCCAGGATCGGATCGAAGATTAAGATTGCGATCGTTTAATGAACATCGGCCGTTAGGCCTTTCGATCCTTATTCGAGTATTTGAACCGATAGTAAAGGTTGTTTCAATGGAACTTAATATTATTTCATTACAAAAAATTCCTGTATCCTCAATGACACTTTTAGATACTAAATTGCCAATTTATTATTGTAAATGGTTTGTCCGTGGCAACACTAACATAGCATTTTCTAGTACAGAATTGAAACCTAAAATGTTCTATGAGAAATTAAATCGTAATGACATTTCCCATACAAAAAATGTATGACAAAATAAGTCTTGAAAATATTTTATAATTTTACATAGTATTTTTTTGTCCGTGGCAACACTAACGTGGAATTTTGTAATACAGAATCGAGACGTCAAATGTTCTATGAGATATTAAATCATAATGACATTACCCATACAAAAAATGTATGACAAAATAAGTCTTGAAAATATTTTATAATTTTACATTGTATTTTCATTCTTTCGACTTCCAGTGATGTTTGTATTTAATAACGCCCTATACATAACTCATACAAATGTATGTACATATTTTTTAAGTCGCGTAGTTAGTAGTTGTAGGCGGTTTATTATGAATGTAGATGTTACTTTAAACGTTGTATTAAAATATACATATACTGTAATGCGTATTTATTGTATATACAGGTGATCATAAATTAAAACTACATCACTTACAGTTCGTAAAAACCGATGCAGCAGTGCCCTAGATTGAACGCTGCTTACTCAGTTTTATAAGTTTGTTAAATTCAGTGAACAGTGCTTGAAGATTTTGGGGGCTGAAATTGACTTTGCGGTGGGACCTACGCAGATTGAGTCGTATTACAAAAATCTCTCCCCTAACAGTTGATTTATTAAACGTCTCAATCGCTATCTTCGAATCTATTGCGAAAATGGACCAATCAGAATGAAGTTCGTTCAAAAACTGACACATGATTGGTTTATTCTCGGATCGATCTAAAGATAGCGATTTTGGCAATTATTCATTGTAATTATTTTAATTTGTGATCACACCATTCATATACAGCTTCAGTAGACATTTCACGTCTCAATATATTTATACATAAATCATTAATTAATATACCAACGATACTTGTATTATATTAGACTTAATGCTGATAGCGTGTTTTTAATTTCATACCCAGAACTTTTAGAGCTATCTACCTTTATACTGTGTGGCGTGAAGATATTTTAGATATATCTTGGAGTGAATTTCGATGTAAAATGATATGCACGCAATGTCTGACATTTTAAAATCTAACCTGATTTGTATGAGCATCCCTCGTCCATAATACACAACGCTACAAGGGAGTAAGGCAAACTCAAAATGACGACTTATAATAGAAGGAGGATTACTTGCTTTTAAATATTGAGACATTAACATCATATCATTTTAGTTTAGCACAGTGCAATGCAATTTAAGATTTCTGTAGTATAATTGTGTGTAATATCAGACGAATATTCTCGTCTCATTCAATTAAGGACAGTGGACGAGGGATATCATATGGTGTGTTCGTATAGGTTGTGATAAGCATTTTCATGTGCAATGTTTGTCTTCACATCAACAGTTTAGTCCGACATACTTTTTATTATGTAATACTAGCTTTTGCCCGTGCCTCCGCCCGCCGTTTTTCCGGGATAAAAGGATATTAAACCTTCCTCTTAAATCACTCAGCACTATTATTTTTAAAAAATCGCATTAGCGAATAGGGGATGATAGAAGAGGGTAGAAAATTTAGAGTTGTGTGTATTTTTTTATGTCACATCATAAAAACAAAGTCACATACGTCTCATCACGTTTATAATACCAACTCAGTATTATATACTGCTAACTACTGAGCACGGGCCTCCTCTACTACGAAGATGGTTTAGTCCTAGTCCACCACGCTAGCCTAATGCAGGTTGGCAGACTTTACATACCTTCAAAATTCTTTTTTTTATTTGGAGAATTCTCAAATATGTATTTTTCATCGCGATTTTCAGTAAAGCGCGCAATAATTTAAACATAATTTCGAAAAGTCAGAGGTGTGTGTATTGGGTTTCGAACCTGTAGACATCCGTTCCATTCCCAAATGGGCTATCGTGCACTTATTGCGGTTATAACCAGTGTGCTTAGCCTTCCCGCACACACACAATATTATTGACAACTAGACTTCTGCTCCCGGCTTCGCCTGCGTGAATGATTTTTTCCGGGATAAAAGTCCCGCTTTATATTTCCCGGGATAAATTATACGTATAAACCTTCCCCTTGAATCACTCTATTATAAAAAACCGCATTAAAATCTGTTGCGTAGTTTTAAAGATCTAAGCATACATAGGGACAGACAGCGGGAAGCGACTTTGTTTTATACTATGTAGTGATATTATTGTGTGTGTGCACCCTTAGAATATGCCAAAAAAAACTCGACACGATTCAGTTTCGTTTTATTGTGATTGGTTGAGAGACTAACACGTGACTGACGTATTGGTCTCTCGATCAATCACAAACATCGACTTACGAGTTGCGATTTTTGGAGACATTCTAAGGGCGCAGGATGTTTAACACCACCTGTTCTCTAACTATTGTAATCTTTATAAACGTTGAAAGTAAGTTGCAAGAGGCAGCTGGCTCGTGGTGCGAAGTGACTTCAAACATACAATATGGAGGAAAGATAATACTAATTCCCTTACCGCTAACTACTATAGTGTGTTATGCCAATAGCGCACCCTAAATTGCTGATGTGAAAACAGCTTTTTATTTTAATTTGTGTATTCTAATCTTTATGAAGAGTTGTTTGGCACAGAATCTTTGCTATTTTGCCATGATATACGATTTTCGATTAATAGGGAATGGAGGATTTCAGTTATGTAAAGAATCTAGCAATTACTTCTGCCAATTGATGATAGAGGGAGTGCCCATCGACATTTCAACAGTTGAGCTGGTTATTACAAACCTTTATTTTATATAAAGTTTAGCTACTATATTGTAGCTATAATAATATTTATTTATTTATTTATTAAATAAAAATACATTTTCTTTTTGATTTAACGTTGTACGTTAGAAGTCAACTTTGATTTTAAAATATGTAAAGGGCTGCCAAAACCAGCTTTAAATAATCTGTTTTTGTTACAAATAATAAATAATTCAAATATAAATATTTGGTTTTAAAAATATAGCGGCAGGATCTATTTCGTAAAGTATTTTTTCCGCTATGACCTTAGAATTATTGGGTTTATTACTATTATTATATATGATTTTATTTAATCTATCAAAATATTAGTCGTAATGGCATACGTTTTGTGTCAATCAACGTTAGTGTAAGTTTAGTTTTATGTACTCGTAAATGGTGTTCTTTTCGTTTGTCTTAGTTCTTACCTACAGTACAATAACTTAGTTTTGTAAACGTTAAGTTCATGTAAATAATCTCTCTTGTAAGTCTCCTTAGCGAAATAAATAACTTGATATCGATTGTTTATTTTATTTCAAATATATTTAAAATTTAAATAACCCTTAAAAGTAGCTTAAATTATGCAAATACTAAAATATCAATTTTCATCTTTCCTCTGCTAATATGGATACCTAATGGCGAATACCCATTCAATTACTATGATAACGCAACCCCAATATATCGCACTTTTAGGATGAAAACGACACAATTCAAAAAGATAGAAAATTGAGTTATCGTCATAAAATTACTTAAACTGAAGTTTTCAAGACAACAATAGTTCAAACACAGCCATATTAAAGCAGGAATAGGACAAATCAGTTATATCGACCCCTTTTTATTATATTTTTATAAATAAGGGACTAGTTTTTAGTCATTTAAAAATGACCAACTCGATTTTCTATTTTTTGAAGTGTGTCGTTTTCGTTCTAAAGGTGCGACGATGTGTGTGTGACTTCGGATGTGTATCAGCCATCACAGCGTTTCCACATTATCCGATCCGATATAAGTATCGGACGCTGATATCTGCTATCGTAGTGTGTAGGACCGGACAATATGAAAAGTAGGTACTCCATACTACATATTTCACACATTTTATTTGCCCCGATATCGGTAACGGCGTGCGACACCGATATCGGATCGGATAATGTAGAAACGCTTGTAGTATCCCTGTAAAAGTAGGGGAGGCTGGGCGTAAACGGACATATTAAATAATATCAGAACATGCATTTTGGGTAAGGCGTATACCCAATTAATTAATCATTTTACATGTAACAATTAATTCTAAAATTTACAAATTTTTAAAACAGCTTGGATTTTCAAATGTGTAAGCCTAAAAAAACCTGAGACATTTATAATGTCAATATAAATCTCTATATTTTAATAAAAAATATACATCTACGTTTATGTCACATAGATAGAAATTTTCTTTTTTTTGGTGGCGGTCAATCGGAATTATCATTATAGTGTGAGAACTGAATTTAGTTTCGACTTAGTGAAGCCAGAATTTTTGTAATATCATGTGGTTCTTTGTCCAAAATCGACAACACATTTCTGTACTTACTTTTATAAATGTGTATTAAAAATGACTAAGAAAAATAATCACGTGACACAAATTCTAACACTTTTCAACAATTTTAAAACAGTCGAAGATCCTCAGAATTTAGCTTAGCTTTCCTTAGTCCTTCCCCACAATATCAAGTTTATTAACTAAACTACTGCGTCTTTTGGCCCTGCCGTTGTTCGGAGAAGGTGATTTCCTCTTGCCGGTGTCTGCCATCGGTCCTGTCCCCTCAATCACTATATCCTGTGTCTGTATGTCCATCAGCAACTTGTCAATACTGCTGTGACCTTTGCTAATCTCATGTTTGTCATCTGAGGAAAACAAGATTTTTTTTATAAGTGGCACTGGTTAAATGTGACTGCGGTGCGACTTTGATACCACCGTGACACAGTTTTAGATTTTACTATCATGATCTGGGTGGTTTCTGATCGTGAAGCCTGTTCAGTTCAGATGCAAACTTTTTTGTTATTCATCATATGTTTACTATTTGTTTATCTTTTTGGTCCTTCTCGGTTTGTCTGTCCTTGTTTATGTATAAAGCGATGGTATAGAAAGAAAAAGAAAACAAAAGTAACATTCAAGTTATTTAATGAAAATGAAAATACAAAAGTGAAATTAACACAAAAAAAGTAAATGAGTAATTAATATCAATTACAGATCAGAAAAAATATGAAACAAAATGAGATAAAAAGCTATCCAATAGTGTAAAAATTAAGAAACAGTCAAATGTGCTTAGATTGTGAAGTATACACATTATACACCTAATACGTGTAAAATTAATTAAAATACTGAAATCAACCGACGGTAAATTTTGAATGATATTCTTAATCCTACAGTAAAGCCTGGTTTGCACAAGAAGAGTACCTAGTACAACAAAAGCGAAATTATAAGGCACAGTAATGTGCTTACACAAACCCCAGACTAAGTACTTCGTTGTTAAAATGTAATGACGCGACGTAGCGTTTCGTAACGGTTGTTAGATTTTTGCCGCCCTGTTTTACTGGGTGTATATCGGTTTGGGAACGCATCTGTACGAGCCACTACAGCGGTTAACAATAGTTGCTATCTAGTCGTGTACCTTTTCACTTGCATAACTATCTCGTTTTAGAGACATGAAATTATCTTATTCTTAAAAATATTTTATTGAAAAAAAAATCTAAAATTAAATAATATTTCTTGTAAGACAGTTTTTCTGTAATAACATTTTGTGTCTATATTTGCGAGATACTTGTGTAAATTAGGCTTAAGATTCTCAGTGATTCGGACATCAAGAAATATACTAACGAGCAACGAATTAAAAAAGTCGCTTGTAATGCTATCACAAGTAAACTAAAATCTAATTATTCATAAGAGTAAGGAAGTAGGTTAACAAAGGTTAACAAAATGCTGTGTATTGGTCCCTAAAAGTTTATCGTACATTCTTATAACTTTATCACTAGGTATACTTAAACGTATTTCATACAAAATTAGTGTGTTATAATTTTACAACTATATGAACATATTTTCCTTTGTAAGTCGTATCGCAGGTGAAACCTTTGCTATTATTAGTTGTTCCATTATCAGATTGTGTTAGTAACTCGAAAGCCCGACTGACACCTATGCAATCTGAAATTAGTTTATTTTTTATAACACTTCATTTTAAAGGATTCGTCCCTATCTAGATTTTAAAATAGTCCTTATAGCCAACTGTAATAGAATGCAATGCTAACCGAGGCCCGCGTTCTTCATGAGCTGCCGTTGCTTGAACTCCTCCTGGGCGAGCCGCTGACGACGCTTGCGCTCCGCTCTAACTTCTTCCTCGGTCATACCCTCCATCCCAGTCTTCGCATCCTGTTTAGCCAACACTAGTTGTGAGTAGAATCCTAGTAATTTGTTCCCTACATTACTACATTCCTGGCGACTGGTATCCTAGTCCAACTGCCTCGACTAACGCCTTAAATATTGCATGATGAATATTTGCATTAAATATATGGGAGATTTTTCGCGACGGTGAGTTTTGGGACTTAGGATACCATTCATCCGTATCGTAATGTAAGAAAGACTACATTTCGAGTTACAGGCCATGAATCCCGAATTAATTATTAAACTGCGCCCTCAGAAGTAAAACTGAAGTCTAAAAAAAATTAACAGGTAAAAATATCTCCTTCTATTCTTCTTCCTATTGAACTTCCATGTGTATACTAGTTTCCGCTGATTAAATAAATAAAAAAAATTCAAGTGATCCAAATATTTGTTATAGTTTACCTATTAATAATAAGCCAAATTGAATGCCCCATTCTATTTCATTTTAAAATGTCAGTAGCTCACTATATACTTCTTTCAGATGTAATTAGCGTCAGACCTTTGATGCCAATAAGTCATTTGATAATGTTTGTGTTGCGTTTTATTACATGAAAATAGGATATACATGGCAACACATAAATAAATTGTGAAAATGTAATAATTAATTTTAAATAATGTACCAAAATGGGACAAACAAAAACATAACAATCAAAGATGGAAAATTTTCAAAACAAGTTTATTTATAATAACATTTAGGTACCGCGAAAAATTCACAATTTTACCTATAAAACAACAAATATAGTGCAATTCCTTTCATACACATGGATTCCTAATGTAAAATATTGTATAAATTCTTGCTTAAAATAAACTTACATCCACTAATACAAATATTATACACCTTTCACACAAAAAACTCACGAAAACACTGGCAATATTGGTAACAGGAGTGAGAAAATATTACTCGACTATGGTCCATTTTTACCCACCGTCCTCTTGAAGGTAACTCACATAAGGCATACTATCGGTATACGGTACTATCAGTGGTCTCGAACCTACCGATTATGGGTCTGTCCTACCGAAATGACATGATTTTTCAACGATTTTTTGAAAGCTAGAAGATTCTCCCGATTTTCTACCTTCAGCGATTCGAAGCTAAAATCCCCTTTTTCTTTCATATTTTGCGATTCCTTGGATATGTTGCTGTTTGGGGCGGCGGGGGGCAGTATTTTTAAAGGGGCGGCCAAATTTGTGAGATACCTATTTGGACTGAATGGTACTATATCCCTGTTCTGTTTTGTTCATTTTGTAAAGACTAGGTGGTTACTCGAAGCGTTGGTCTAGGTAAAAACCATACCATCACTTTATTAATAATTTCCGGGTGAGAAACCACCACTGTGGCATGCAAATACTATTGGCATAGATAGGTACTTGTTCATCTCCATTAATTTTATAAAAAAAAATGTCAACTGCCCGCGTTTTTTTTTTATGGCATTGAAGGACGAGACGAGCATGCCGTTCGCCTGATGGTAAGCGATACGACCGCCCATAAACCGCGCGAAAAGTGTTTTCGCGGTAAAGGTCTCGCCTTATATTTCCCAGAATATGTAGCCTATAACACTCAAGAGTAATATAGCTTCCTATTAGTGAAAGAATTTTCAAAATCGGTTCAGTAGCTACTGAAGCTGTAGCTAGAATGTCATCTATACCAATATATAAAGAGGAAAAGTTTGTGAGTTTGTTTGAAGGCACTAATCTCTGAAGCTTCAGAGATAGATGACATTCACGAGATATTTTCGTCCTCCTTACCGTGTTCAATAAATCACACCAAACAATGACAATAATAATAGACAGAAATGCTTTAGTCAACATTGACAAACTAGTCCTAACATCTACTTACGCTATAACATCGACAAAATCCATTTATAAAATAGTTTCTTTCGAGATTAAAATCTAAAGATAAGCATTCGTTCATTATCATGTTAAATATAGATAGAAAAACATTACCAAAAAGTATAAAAAAAAAAAATCAAATAGGCAGTGAGCGAATATAAACCTTATTGTTAAGTAACACGAATGTGAGTAAAGAGTACATACGTGTGCAAGTAAATTTTAATGCTACTTCTAAACCTGTCGGTTACCATCGATTAAGATCTATAAGAGTTTCTCGTTATGTATAATTTAAAATAGGCTGCAGTCACTATTTGTGCATTGAGAGCCATAATGTGGAATCACCATGATGATAGACTGGGCTGAGTTTAACTGGGCTGTTTCCTGTTCTATATTCTTCTAAAACTTGGAGTTGACTTATGCTTGGTGGTGCACAGTTCAAGCACATGTGGTATCTTGTTTTAATGAAACACAGCATGGCTTGTTTTTATATGTCGATTGCCGTGTGTCAATCTTTGCAAAGGGAATTAGCTGAATAAAGCAAAGTCTAGCTTACGATTGATCGCCTGTAATGCTTGATTGATAATTTCAGCATCAAGATGCTGACGGATCGGAAAGATCGGATGACAATATTATTAAAAGTTACGAATTATGATAAACCATCAAATATGGGCTGTTTACAGATAGTGCAGGTCACAAAATAAATTTTACTCAATTATTTTGTGATTCAGTATACCATACACTGTACCTTACTGTTGTAGCGTACATTGTCAATGACTGTCGTTCTTATATCGGTACGTAAAATGCGCCGCTTAAATGCTGAACCGACAGCAAGAGCACAATAAAATACCGTTGTATTTATGACCGCCTTACTACGATCAAATTCACCGTACACTCCCAATATGATCGTCATGGTCCGACTAATTATAAAAAAAAACTTAGTGTAATCCGACGCGCATATTACTTCGGCCCGTGTAATTCCGGCTGCGCTGCGCCGCTCGGCGACGACGACTTCGGTGAATCGCCCGGGAATCGCTTTTCCACCTGTTCCGCGACCCACTTCTTAACCTTCTGCTCGGTCCAAAAGCCATCGTAGAAGATGGTCGGCTTAATCCAACAGCCGCGGGCTGGCGGCGGCGCACAGGCGGGCGGCTCCTCCGGGGGGCCGCGGTACACGGGCCCGCGCGGGGGGCACGGGGGGCACGGCGGCTCGCACGCGAAGTGCCACGGGCCCGCGCACTCGTAGTACTCGGGGAACACCGGCGGCCGCGGCGCATACAGCCCGCTCATCACTCCGCCCATCACCGGCGACAGCACGAAACTTACATTGGAGTTGTGGCGCAGGGGCGCGCGGGGTGGCGCGGGGGCGGGCGCGGGGGGCAGCGCCGCCGGCATGGGCACGGCGCGCGCCACCGCCACGGGCCGCACCTCCTCCTTGCGCGGGCACAGCGACACTGGCGAAGTCTTCGGCTCCAGACGGTTGGCGATGTTCTGGTTGTTCTCCGTTTGGTCGGCGAAGGTGATGGGGCTTTTCACTGGCAGGTTGCCCACGGGTGAGTTGGCGAGAGGCGCACTGACCAGCGGCGCACCAACAAGCGATGCATTGACGAGGGGGGCACTGGCTCCCGGCCCATTGACGCTGGGCACGTCAGCGCGTGCGGTCTCAAGTATCTCCAAGAGCTCGGTCGCTACTTTGCCGCCGAAACTCAGTAATGTTTCACGCAAAGCATTTGTTACAGCACACTGTCAACAAACAAGCAAATTCGCCCATGTATAACTAAAAAATAAACATTATATAAATATATTGCTCAACACTAAGGTGTATTCAGATGTGTCTATTGCATTTCATGCACATCACTCATGTGTAACACTCACAAGGATGACTTAGTTCACAAATAGCTCATAGAATATGTTGCATAGGAAAGGTCGCACCATGTGAACAAATGATACATAAACAGGCACTTTTACCAGATATGAGTTTACCTTAGAATTCCATATGTTACATCTCTACAACAGCAGTATGGTAAATAAAAAATATTGCCTTACAAATTTACCACTAATAGCAAGAATGTGTTACCTTTCTAGACTTGTAAATAGCCAGTCCTTTTGTGTTAGCTGTTGATGTGGCATACCCAATGTTCTCCCTATGTATGTCCAAGTTCTTGAGTGTGATAGACACAAATGCAACCACACCCGCACAATATTTGCCATTTGCAAAATCCACAAAATCTAAAAAAATAATTTAATTGTAATGCTAATATATTATAATATTATAATGTTATTCCTTACAGTAAGATAATTTAAATACTAGATCTAAACATAAACAATGTATGTGTACAAAGTATACATACCGTATACATAACCCTATTCATAGAATCTTTTGTTTAAAATCTAGCATAATTTTGTACTTTTTATAAAATGAAACTTCTCAACTATGATTGTTTACATTATAAATCTCTTAGTTTTAGTTGCACTAACCAAGCTCCTGTTTGGTGACAGACCAGCTCCAGTTGTTGAATCCCCACTGAGAGTGGCCGAAATTGATAAGGTGCTGTCTCCGCTGCTGCTGCTCATTGTCATCCTCACCCATTGCCAGATCCGGTGGCAGACAATCTGGCTGTTAATCAAAATACAGATTGCAGCTATTAATGTTTCCCAACTTGTAAAATGTTGTCTTCTTTTTCATTAGATCACTACACAGTATAAAACAAAGTCGCTTCCCGCTGTCTGTCCTTATGTATGCTTAGATCTTTAAAACTTCGAAACGGATTTTGATGCGGTTTTTGATAATAGATAGTGGATTCAAGGGGAAGGTTTATATGTACTTTTAACCCCGAAAAACTTATTAATGCAGGCAGAGCCGCAGGCAAAATCTAGTCTTTCATAATTTATGTGGTAATAGTGTGCCTGTCACATACAAATTTCTTCTCAAAAAAATTGACTTGTCAAGCCCCGTGATGGACGCCGGCGTATATAGGGTTTCCCCATACATCTATATAATTATAAAAGCAGGGATTGATGGGTTAAATGCCAATGTTTGTGAAAATGTTTAAATGTTTGTTAGAGGTAAATGCAGTGATTGCTGAACGGACTTAGATGAAATTTGGCATATGGATGAACTATGTCTGTGATTAGCAATTTTATTTTGGTAATTGACTAAACTATTAAGGTAACTCTCATTGGAAATATTTGAATTTTCAACTGATTTTTTTAAGTACATGCTGCTATGGATCCCTAGTCATAAATTTTTGTAGTTGGAAAGGCTTTTCACACACCCAAAGCCACAAGCAACACCTGGTATAATTTATGTATTGTTTCTGGCTAGCTAATTATAATAACTATAATTTTTATTATACTCATATTTTATACAATTAACTATGTAGCAGAAAATATAAAATAAAGACAGAATTTATTGTTCTTTTAATTTGAAAACAAACTTAATGGAATTGGTATTACTGTAATATTTACATTTCATTCATGTTTAAATGTAAAACTAATACAGCGTCAAAAATATTGGAAATAGCATAGTAAACACAAACTTATGGAGACTACAATCAATTCATAACCAAGCACTCTTCACAACGTAATGTGTTTCGTTGCATAGTTATTAATATCTTTAAAAAATACTAGATTGTATACAAACAGAATAACAAACTGTATTTACCATTTTGATGCTACAGTTCGTCACAGGATAGCTCGGTTTCCTTTGCATAGTTAAAAATTAACTTGAAAGGCTAAAATATAAGATCTGCCATCAAAAATTCAAAATCTATTAATACACGTAGCACATTTAATGTTTAACCGGCTTTTAACTATCACTTTTACAATAGATAAAAATTACAAAGTTTTTGCAACAATTTATGTATTGACATTTTGCGCCTAACTATAGTGTTGGGTAGGACATACAAGAGGCAGTACATTTGTCCCGTACATGACGTCAAAATGTAAGAGTCCAGCGGCTCAACATTTTATATTGTACTACTTCAAACATGCCGCAGCAGTCGCTTTACTCACTATCTGTCTTAGTTAAACTATAAAGTCCATGAAACTATACGACGGGGATAAAGAGGGAGCGAGAGTCATATTACAAACTACAATAATACGTCATTTTTCAATGAAAATTTGTCATACTAGCTTTGCCCGTGGCTCCGCCCGCTTTGAAAAGGTTTTTCAGGATAAAAGCCCCGCTTTATATTTTCCCGGGGTAAAAAGTAGCCTATGTGTTAATCCAGGACATGATCTACCTGTGTGCCAAATTTCATTAAAATCCGTTCAGCAGTTTTTGCGTGAAAGAGCAACAAACATCCACACATCCATACATCCATACATTCTTACAAACTTTCGCCTTTATAATATTAGTAGGATTTGTACTCGTTACTTCAAACGTATCGCCGAGCTTCATTACGCCTCGCCTGGAAGTAGGACATTGTACTGGCTTAGCGCAAAAAGAGGCTACTCTTACAAACTCTTTTTTATGTCGTGTCCTACCAACACTACCTAACTTACGATTTGTAAGCTATTGCATAGCTTCTATCGCGGGCCTTGAGCGTGGAAACCGAATCCAAAAAATTTCGTAACGAAAAAATAACCTAACACCCCTCACTCCGACCGACACAGCGGTGATATTTTATTTTCAACTCTATCACAACCATGTAGAGTGTAAAATTCCATAAGTAAATTTAATATCGCAGTCTTGTAAGAATACAATATGTAAGAGGATATGAGCTGAATGTTAAAGGATAAAAGATCGAAATTACCGTGTATGTAAAAATTGTTCCAGTCAGTGAAACGTATCGAAATGACAAACGCGCGCAGTTGATGAGAATGTCCCCGTGGCGGGATGACGTGATTCTAAGTTTGAATTTTTATTTTATATCTGTTCAAAGAGGTTATAAATATTAGAATTGCCTGCTTAGAGTTTGGGCGTTAGGGCACGAGTGAAATTTGGACAATAGAAAAAAAAATCATAATTACATAAGTTGATAAAAAATGCTATGCAATAGCTTTACCGCGGCAGTCTCCGAGTGCCACACGTCTTTTTTTTATGTGTTCCTCAAGGAACCGGCTAAGGTCAAAGACCATGCTGCCAAGTCATAAGTGATATTTTTGGGTGTATTTTTTATCTTATATGGGTAATGTGTCGCAGAAGCAGTTAAGGAGGAGGCAAATGGCCAGTTCACGCCACCGATAAAATACAATGAAACATATTTTTTGACATCAGCTGTCGAAAAAATAGCTGTGTGCGTTCTTGATACGACTCGAGTAGTATTTTATGATTCGATCACTTGAGTAATTTCAGTACGTCACTCGAGTTGACTATATTTTACACACCCTGTAACACGAGTATGATTAGTTTAAATATTTTTAAATGACTTTATGTAATTACTACCATTTCGGAAGATGAAATAATATACAATGGCTATAATAATATACAGAGGCTACAAATTGACTCTGCAACTCGAGTGCAAATGGACTGAAGTTAATATTTTTTCCACTCGACAAATTCACTCAAGTAAAAACACGACTCGTGAGTCGTCACTTGAGTCGCATCACTAGTGTGCGGCATTCGGATCAGGCCCGTTTAACTCAGCTTAAAAAAGTAGCACAATAGCGTTACGCAGCTATCGCACCTTTCATGATTTTTCCATACATTATATGAATGGTGAACTAGTTGCATCTCTTTCTACACTTGGTCTTTTCTTAGTGTGTGTGTAGTAATATCGAAAAGTCTTTTGTCTCTCTGATTTCTGGCAGTCTGTGGTGTTTTATAGTATCGAAAAGTCTCTTGTCTCTCTGATTTCTGGCAGTCTGTGGTTTTGAAACAGCACGTAACGCCATTTTGTATTGTGATTTAACATAGTGGTTATATTCTGTGATTGTGAATTTGTGATCAATCGCTGCTCCGAAATCTGAATCATCGCGTTGTCGCGTTGTAATTTTGTGCTGCATTTCGCTATTTTGGCTTTGAAGGCGGTTTTATTTGGCATCTAATTAATCTACTTTATTGTGTGCATATGTTTTTGTAAACAACTTTTTAGCAATCTTTGTGTACCGCGGTACTCGAGAACATGGCATTAAATATTTTTGGGCTCCCTACATAAACAAATCAAAAAGGTAAGTGTGGTTGAAGTTATGTCCATTTTTACAAAAGTATTCTGCCACTCAACGCGATCGCATACGTTTTTGTACTAAAAATTTTATTCCCGAACATATTGACGAAAAACTAAAATTAACACCTAATGCAATTCCCTTATTAAACCTAGAAAGTTCAAATAAACAAAGAAACAGATTTGAAACTAGAAATTACACCTTTTAGTACTGAACCCTATATTCATTATAAAGCAGTTCGCCCTTCTGACGTTAATGAAAATCGTTCAATGGATCTAAGTTCTGAATTGACTAGCACCATAATATCAACTCAACTCTCTCCTAATACACCACACAATAGATAATTTCTTGCAACATGTATTGCCCCATTCACATCAACCACCACTGCTTTATGTAATAAACAAAAATTAAAAACCTTTGGCAATGCCATGTAAATCTCGAATAAATTCTCTCCTAAGCAATAATTTGCCTGCCTTGGATAAACCCATAATAGACAGGCAACGCACATTGATTTTTGATGAGATGACTATTAAAAGCACTTATATTTCAATTTCTTTACTGCGGTTATTTAGCGTTTTGATGATTTTGGTTCTGCTAAACATACAAACAACAGCATGTTACAATGTAGCAAATAAAACCTTAGATTTATGTTAAGGAGTTTGTTTTCTGCTTAGAAAATTCCAATTGCATTTTATATTGCTCGAGATAAGAGTTAAAACATTTGATTTAAAGAATATAATTAATAAAATAGGATTTGCAGTTTTTAAATCTGGATTTATAGTAAAAGCTACACTCTAGTGTACATACAGTACTATCAGTGACCAAGGTTCTGCCAATATTGCTGCTATTAGGTCATTAATATCGGATTCTAATGCTAAATCATCTGTACATCTTTCATCAGGCTGTTACATGTAACAGCATGATTAAAGATGTACAAATGATATCTGCTATAAAATCGCCCTCAACCAATTATACCATATTTATGATGTACTTTATTTATTGAAATATTTTCACAATAATTTTCAGAAAAAGAATCTTCTTGGCAACCAAAGAGCAAAGTGAGAGTATAATGAGACTCTACAAAGTAGATGACTTTGGTGGTAGAACAAGAAGCACTAAACTGACTGAGGAACATATAAATATGATAAAATGAAGGTAAGTATATATATATATACACACTATTATATTATAGTTCTCTTTATAAACTCTTGACTGACTGACAAAAGATGTGCAATGGGAACATATTTGATTCCATATGTAAACAGATTTCAATAATATTTACTAAGATTTTGGATGTCGAAAAGGTAAAACCTGTAAATCCCGAGTGAATCCACCATCCAAGGTTTGAGAGATTAACATACCTACATCCAAAATATCATTAAAATTGGCTTAACAGTTCGAGAAACCAATTAGCCCTCTCGTGCCGGGAGATTGGATCCACGCTCAAAACAAGTGTTCAAACTCTGCCGGTAGTGAATCCACGCTCGGGCCGATTTCTGCCAAATGTATGAAAACTGAACATCTACAGGTTGTTTCTTTTTAGCTCATTTTTGGGTTTCCATTGGATGCAAATCTTAATTATATATTAGAATTGAGAAAAGCGGCCGCCATTTTGAATTTCTTTGTTTTGAGGCCGATCGACCTCAAAATCGATATCTGGGCAGGCCTGTAGGTACAAAAGACGGATCGAATGTTAGAATTGAAAAAAGTGGCCGCCATTTTGAATTTCTTTGTTTTAAGGCCAATCGACCTCAAAATCGATATCTGGGCAGGTCTTTAGGTACTGAAGACGGATCCAATGTTAGAATTGTAAAAAGTGGCCGCCATTTTGAATTTCTTTGTTTTAAGGCCAATCGACCTCAAAATCGATATCTGGGCAGCCCTTTAGGTACAAACGACGGATCCAATGTCAGAATTGAAAAACGTGGCCGCCATTTTGAATTTTTTTGTTTTAAGGCCAATCGACCTCAAAATCGATATCTGGGCAGCCCTTTAGGTACGAAACACGGATCCAATGTCAGAATTGAAAAAAGTGGCCGCCATTTTGAATTTATTTGTTTTAAGGCCAATCGACCTCAAAATCGATATCTGGGCAGGCCTTAAGGTACAGAAGACGGACCCAATCTTAGAATTGAAAAAAATTGGCTGCCATTTTTAATTTATTTATTTTAAGGCCAATTGACCTCAAAATCGATACTGGGCATCCATTGATAGTAAAAGTCAGATCAGATGTATTATTTATATAATGTAAATTTCAGGTCTGATTTGCAGCCCGAGTTTTTAGCAGGCAAGTGGCTTCATCACTAGAAGTTCACATGAAGTCTCTGCTGTTTTTCCAGGATCATGATTACTTAAGTGTAAATTCAAACGTTGATAATGGTTTATTCACAGCAGAAATTATTCTTTTTATAAATAATTTGTGTGACAGATTAAATGGATTTGGCCATTATGGTAACAAGTTAAAACATGCTCTTTCATATAATCCATTTCTTGTAATAATAGTTCATACACTGAAAATCTTCATAATAATGAAACTAACTTCACAGAGTCTTAACACTTCAATGAAACTAACCTCACGAAAATATATTCGAACATAAGGCTATACCATATATTGCTGGTGCAGTTTGTCGTTTTCTGATGTCCAATTTGAACTGCAAAGATTATGATAATTGTACAAATGCATTATTATCTCAGAGTGAGTCATTTCACGAATTAATTCTTTTAAAAGAGTATAATAAAGATAAGTTATATTATCCTTCTAGTAATTTTAGTAGAACGTTCTGGCAAAGTATTTATATTATTGATAAGATGATGCGATCTATTTGCAATGTTTACGTTTATTCAGATTTAATAGGAACTTTACAAAAAAAATAAATTACAAAGGTATAATTGTAATATACATAAAACAGCTCTCATTAAAGCTTTTTGGCTATATACAATTAGAGTTCCAAGTTAAGCTATGGTGTATTTTAATAATCAAATAAACAATATGATTTGAGGCCTCAAGACATAGAATGCAAAATCCGAGAAAAAGTCACAAAAGGATTGACTTATAGTTTAGGATGAAGGTGAAGTACCTAGTCTTTTTTTAATTTATTTAATAGTAGTGTGTTATTGCTTCATACTATTATGATTGATGCAAGTAAAATTGTTCTTATTTAAAGTGTAATAGCCATATTTTTGTGGTTTTAGTTATCATGCATACTAAATAGTAGCTCAACTGTGGCTCCTTGTATTGTGTAAAAAATCATAGTTGTAGTCTTCTTTATTATGAACCTTTTGTTTACTTTAAGCATAAATTATTTAAAATCCATGATTTACGATATGTCGATAGACTCCCCCCCTCACATCATGGGACCGAAACGCATGGAAAAGGGGGTGCACTAGTTGCGCCTCTGCCTACCCCTTCAGGGGTAATGGATTTCTTTCACTGATTTTTTGCAAATTCATAAATAAGTAATAACTAAAATGAACCTACAAGATAATTGTTGATTTAGTAGTCATATTATTACAAAATAATAGTATTATAACACAGGGCTGGTATGGTGTGGTTCCACAATTGTTCATATTTAATTGATATACCAATGTGCAGAAACAGTAATTTTACCTTTTATTTGAATGTTGTGTTTTCGTTATAGTGTACCCAACATTTTCTGATTTTTGTAACCTTTTTACTTCCATAATATTGCAAAATATAACATTATACACATAATGCTTTTCGGGAGGCGATAATTTGTGAATGTATATAATTATTTCTAAGTTTAGTTAAGCATCTTATGTTTTAAATTAAGGGCGCTTTTACAATTTTGCGCAGCGCAGTTTTTTTGCTATTGCTATATGCCGTGTATTGCGTGCGACTTCGGCGCAACCAAGATAGATATATATATACCACCTTTATTTTGTGAAATAAAAATAATAACATCAATTTAAATTGTATTACGTGCGAGTACACCACCTTAATTTTGTGAAATAAAAATAATAACATCAATTTAAATTGTATTACGTGCGAGTATATTGCGTGTGGCATCGTTTCAACCAAATGTATACTATATTTATTATTATACTAGCTTTTGCCCGCGGCTCCGCCCGCTTTAAAAAGTTTTTCCGGGATAAAAGTCCCGCTTTATATGTTTTCGGGATAAAAAGTAGCCTATGTGTTAATACAGGATATGATCTACCCGTGTGCCAAATTTCATCGAAATCCGTTCAGTAGTTTTTGCGTGAAAACGGAACAAACATCCATACATCTAAACATCCATACATTCTTATAAACTTTCGCCTTTATAATATTAGTAGGATTTCATAAAATGAAAATTATAAAATTATTAGTCGCAGTTTAAGGAAGTGTTAAGTTTTATTTCGGTATGAATATTTTGTCAATGTGATGTAAAGCTCCAGACCGAAGCTATTTTGACCGAAAACACACACACACACACACATACACTCACGCCTGTTATCCCCGAAGGGGTAGGCAGAGGCGCAACTAGTGCACCCACTTTTCGCCATAATTCCGTCCCATGATGTGATAGGGGGCGAGCCTATCGCCATATCGGGCACAAATTCCAGACTCCGAGCTGATACTGAATATAAAAACTCAATATCACTTTGCCCGACCCGGGGATCGAACCCGAGACCTCAGCTTTGCAGTCGTACTGTAATACAACTACGCCACCGAGGCAGTTAAGTTTTATTTCGGTATGAATATTTTGTCAATGTGATGTAAAGCTCCAGACCGAAGCCATTTTGACCGAAAACTAAAGTGTAAAAAAATTTTTTTTACCGTTTATATATCAATTATAATTTTTTTTTCTGTGCTACCATATAAGAACATGGTGTCGATAGTGACAATATTGTTTTTGATGGCTTATATTTAACAGAATTTGCAAATTGGAGCTTCCAAGTAAGGTGTCTTGTGTATTTCACTAAAACACTTACCGAGAGAATGAGGATTTTTAAATAAAAATGTAGATTACCTAAAAATGGCTCTGTTATTATTTAAGAAGATGAAATGAAGAATATTTTTGGTATAATATATGCACGAAGCCAATGCATCACGTTTGAACAACAAAAACTTTACAAACAGATATCATTCTGTGAAAGCGCCCTTAACCTTTGTACAAATAAATAGTTTTTTTTTGTTTCCAGAATTGGACGTATTTTTAATAGTTTTTAATACTTATTGTGTTGTCATTAATGTGTATCCACCATTTTCTGATTATTGGTAACATTTTAACTTGCCAATATGCCATTACATAATACTGCAAAATATAACATTTTATGCATGGAATGCTTTTTGCCAGACAACAATTGCTCAATGTGTATTTGATTATTCTTATGTTTAGTTAAGCATGTTATGGTAAATTGTATTTTTGAGTGTATTCAAAATTCATATTTCTCTTATTCACATTCATATTTTTTACATTTCTATTGAGCAAAAATTGCAATATTGTTTTTTTATTTCATATTATATTTTGTAGAATAGAATATTATATATAGTATCTAATTTTTTTGTCTTTTGTAGCATTATTATAATACTAAATTGTTCTGATTAAAATTATCTTGTTAATATAGGCGAATGCACGCTATACACAGTTTATTTACTTATTAACTATTTATTTAGTTTTATAGAAGACTGAACGATTATTTGTTGCGTTTGCTATTAATTCATATCGACCGAAATTTGCAATAAATTTAAATGTAGGCGAATGTCACTGTGAATTTATCATTAATTATTATCAGAATTTTGTTCTTTATAGTACATAATTAATCCGCTTCACTTGAACGTTATCCTATTGTTACGAAGATGTGCGTGCACGAGCTTATATAACCATTAGTGACTTTGTTTACGAGAGACTGGAAAAAAATTGATGACGAAAAAACTAAGCCCGGAGATTCTTTCTGCCTTTCTTCTACGGGTCGTCATTCTTAGGGTAGCTACCGAAAGACTGATAGGCTAGCTAGGTTAGGGCCTATATCGTTTAAACCGGTGGGCACAGGGCACCGCGTTCTTGATATTATTTTATTACCCGACTGCCTTTTTTCCCTGTCCTGCCAACTTGAACTGGCTTTTTTCAGGTTATTAACATTGTGCTTTGCTTTTTTATAGTTACTAACATTGTGTTTTGCTTTTCTTTACGTGGTTATTTAAATAACTCTCATTTTGAATATCAATACCTATTTATATATATTTTATATGCCAGCCATAGCTGTCTCCTTTCATATTTTTGTGCTTTTCGTGTAATGTAATTCGCAATTTAGAATTTACTTTATGGTTTCATTGTAATAGTAAAGAAATCGATTTTGTTGTTACGAAAATGCACTATTTGAAGTAATTATAGAACTGCGAAAATTTAATTTGAATTTCGCGGGCTTACGGTTGATTCGAAAATTATTGTAAATAGGACGTGAAAATAAAATTACAAGAAATACGATAAAAATAAATGATTTAATGAGTTTTATTTTATTTGAAGAAATCCAGAATTAAAGTAACATTCAAACTGCGCTTTCGCGGTATACTCACTGTAGGAAACCGGTAATTATCGGTTTTAGTATGAACCCGACCTTAAAGTCATCCCTATTTTTTCTAATGATCGGTAGTGTCAGATATTTACCGATTACCGCAACGGCACATCCCTAGGGCGGCGGCCATATTTTCTTTTATACATAACCTCCGTGCGAAAGAGAACGGAGCACTTGAAAGTTCAATTCACAAAGGAAAGAAAGAAAGGTCCAACTACGGATATGAATGAAATGTATAACAGACTATAGATATAAAATTTATGCATGGAGGTGTTTCCTTATCGTGTTAAAACATATGTATGAAGTTAACCGTCTCTCTTGTTTATTTGTCTCTGATTCGGGAGTTTTGGCGGGAACGTGAAAGTGTCATGAGGTGCTTTTGTTTTAATTCATTATTTTGGTGATACTTAGTGTTATATTGCATAATTGTGGTGGTATATTATCCAATATAGTTCTATTAAAGTGCTCAAATGAAGTGAATTGAAACAACTGTGTCAATCAAGTGTTTTTTCGTTGCCGCCAAAACTCCTTGATAAAGTCTTGGTAAGGTAGCCACTGCTTTACTACGACAACCAGAGATATCACTTAAGACGAGGCTGTATGGGCTTGAACCCTTTGCCTTCCCTGTAAGGGAGAATTATATATAAAAAAAAAAAAAAATGTCTCTGATTCGGATTTCGTTAGTAGGCGACGGATCGGGAGATTTTTTAAATTATTGTTTTTACACTTAACGTAGTGATTATATTCTCTTTGTTTTACACGAGATTACATCATCAATAAAATTCTACTTATAAGAAAAGAAGAACAAGTTATGTCGGATTTAATGCACATCGACGGAAGCGTGTTAGAAGGGGTAAATATATTTATTTATTTGATTTTAAATTTCAGCTTGTAAACACATAAAATATGTATTTTATTCTTTTAAGGGTGGACAAATCCTCCGGATATCTATATCGCTGAGCGCCATTCTAGGTGTTCCTGTGCATGTCAGGAACATACGGAGTGGTCGTTCTAAACCTGGACTGGCAGCACAGCATTTAAAAGGTATACTGAAATTATATTTTTACAATGTGATTCAAATTTATCATATTGAACATTATGATAAAGTAGATTTTCCTCTGTTGGTATGAACCCCCTCTGAACATAAGCACTGGAAAAAACACTCAGAATTTTTACCTTCTTAGTGGAGCACCTTAGTCTTGACTATCAACCTTGTTTAATATTTAAATTATGATAATTAAATTATGATAATTTAAATTATGATCAAATCCTAATTATCCTTCCTCATACATAGTATTAAACAAAGTCACTTGCCGCTTCCACACAATTCACTCAAAAACTGCTGAATGGATTTCAATAAAATTTACATAGAGATAGTTTGAGACCTTGGGAAGGTTTATGGCTATTTTTTATCACAGGATTTTTATCCTGGAAAAACTGATTCATGCAGATAGAACCACAAGCAAAAGTCTACTATTGTATAAAAAACAAAAGGATTTTTGTCTATACAGGTATCCAATTAGTGGCAGATTTATGTCAAGCAAAGCTGAAAGGTGTTCACTTGGGTTCAACTGAAATAGAATTCCATCCTGGCAAGATCAGGGGTGGGCACTATGTGGCCGACACACAGACTGCTGGGTGAGCCCTGATTTTTATCTACTTATAACAGTTACTACTCTAAAAAACTTTAAATTGGCAAAATTATAATTGTAACTTTACATATAACAACCTTATTCATAAACAGCTTATGGACCCATTTTATTTCTAGAATTTTTTGTCTTCCTCCTTCAAACTCAATTCAAAATTAGATAGAAGAAGACAAAACATGCAGTAACCAATATGGGTTTATCAACTGTTTATATATAACACCATAAGTCTTTGCATTATTCCGGGGACGAGCTGTTTACTTCTGTATGTTCATCCACAGTTCAATCAGCTTGCTGCTCCAAGTGGCGCTGCCGTGCGCGTTGGTAGCTGACGGGCCTGTGACGCTGGACCTAAAGGGTGGCACCAACGCCGACATGGCGCCGCAGATAGATTACATGACCGAGGTGTTCAGACATGCGCTCAGGAGGTTCGGTGCTGATTTCAATCTCACTATACATAGGAGAGGGTGAGTTTCATTATTTTTATTGAATTTGTTAATAGGGCTTTCCTCCGGAGACAAAACTGGTGAATCTCTGGAAACTATAATAACTGATGCTAGGTTAGGTGAAAACATTCTCAAGTGGTGACCATATATCGGCAACAGGAGCATTTTACAACCACCTACATGGTGGATTTAATAGTAAGGGCCGCAACACGCTGGAGGCAGGCCACTTTTGTCAGATCCATCTGGAAATCTTTAGGAAGCCTATGTTTACCAGTGCACTTCATGTGGCTGATGATGATTTACTGTGTTTAATCTAGTGCACATAGATATAAACTAATAGTATATTTATTTCATTAGTATAGCTAACGCGTATCTATTGGTGGTAAGCAGTGTGTATAATGACTATTTCTGCAGGTATTACCCCCGAGGTGGTGGTCATGTGACCGTCGAGATATCCCCGGTGAAGAGGTTCACCAGCGCCACTATCACCGACCGAGGGTCCATCACGAGCGTCTACGGATGGAGCTTCGTAGCTGGCACGTTGCCTATAAAGGTAAATCAGTATTTCAGCTCAACACAGCAGGTTACAAGCATTCACTGCACTGGTAGGATAGGGTAGGACTCTCATATGTAAGAGTCCGTCTGGGTGGGTACCACCGCAATGTCTATTTCTACCGCCAGGCAGCAGTGTGCATGCACTGTTGTTTCGGTTTGAAGGGCATTGTAGCCAGTGTAACTACAGGTCATAATGAGACTTAACATCTTATGTCTCAGGATGACGAGCGCAGTGGAATGCCACACAGTACTTTG
Source organism: Lapara coniferarum (assembly GCA_949316025.1). NCBI lineage: Eukaryota > Metazoa > Arthropoda > Insecta > Lepidoptera > Sphingidae > Lapara > Lapara coniferarum. Next base: position 2,084,549 of record OX438928.1, read on the forward strand.
TAACTCAAAGTGCTGTATGGTGTTACTACTGTTTTGGGTGATCGTGTCGCTTTACCATCATGCGAACGGCATGCTCGTCTTGTCATTCACTGCCATAAAAAAAACACTTGGAATAATATCTTAATCTATACTAATATTATAAAGCTGAAGAGTTTGTTTGAGCCTTATTGCTCTTATACTAAATCGATGAATGAGATTTGAGGTTATGTTTTTTTAGCTGTCGTACTTGATGAGCGACGGCGCACGACAACAGCTTCGTACAGTGTACAACAACGTGCAGATCGAGTGCTACAAGGAGGAGCGCAGCGTCGCACCCGACAGTTGCAACGGGATTATGTTTGTATAGTTTGTTTATGTAATATAATTTCTCCTAGCCAGTTTCGGCCACGGCGCCCAATCTTAACGGAGATCAGCCAGGTACGCAGGAGATATTATAGTGCACAAGTGTGTGCGCAATACACAGGTGCACTCGCTATTCCTTCACTCTCATAGTCCGGTGAGACGGCAGACATGACCGGAGAGAGATCAGGCGCAGGACCAACGGCTTTACGTGCTTTCCGAGGCACGGGGGTATCACACCGACAACTTCCGGACTCCGAGCTGTGACTGAGTAAATTTTAAGATGGTAAAACCCAGTCACAATGTTTTCGGCTCGACCCGAGATTCGAACCCAGGACTTCAGCGCGCAAATCGTACTCGTAATGCGTACGCAATACAACTACGCCACCGAGGCAGTAAAATTTATGTAATATACTGTTTGCTCCGACAGCGTTAAAAAGTTTACTCGGTGTAAAAAGTAGTCAATGTTCTTCCCAGGATCTCAAACTATATGTCGAAATCGGCTCAGTAGTTCCCCTATAAACCTAAAAACTCACAAGCTTTACCTGTTTACAATAGTATAGATTTAATCCTACTTCCTACTATCCTACTAATATTATAAAGGCGAAAGTTTGTAAGAATGTCTGGATGTTTGGATGTATGGATGTTTGTTCCTCTTTCACGCAAAAACTACTGAACGGATTTCGATGAAATTTGGCACACGGGTAGATCATGTCCTGGATTAACATATAGGCTACTTCTTATCCCAGGAAAATATAAACCGGGCCTTTTATCCCGGAAAAACTTTTTACCGCGGGTGGAGCCGCGGGCAAAAGCTAGTCGTTTATATTCTACAGTAGGAATTGATCCCACAGTTGCTAATCTAGTTTCGTTGACTAAAAATAATCTTTGCCGTAGAAGTAGTTATGGCAGGCTACAACATGTTAATCACTCTCATAATTTTTCACACCATCTACTCCTTTTTCGTAACTACTGTACCCTAAATTCATCCAATACTTTGATCTAGGGTGCGTTCCACTAAGCGTTCACAACGCCCAAAATACTCTTTTGGCCGTTCCACATGGCGACTACGATCGTTGTGGTCGCGGCGAAAACGTCATTAATGACGTCATGACTCACGCTCACGAGAAGCCCACAACGACCCATCTCTGGAGGTGGGTCGAAGTGAGCGTTGAGAAAAAATAGCAAAGTTGTCAGAACTAAAAAGTCAAAGTTTTCTATTTACACCATTATAATTTTCTAAAATTGTATTCCATTCTTCATCTGAACTGGATGAACTAGTACTTTCGACAGTATTATTGCATGCACGCATCATCAAATCACCTAGTGTTGTCGCTAAAGACATTTTGAATCTATTTGAATGTAAAATAGTTGAATACTTCATTGAAATTACCTTTAAAAATTAATTTATATATTTATTTTTCGACATAAACCAACTTCACTTATAATTATTAAAATTTACACTTAAAACTCATTAAAACTTAATAATGATAGCCTAACCTATTAAAGCTATTGCTTTATTTTTTCTAGCTCGCCATTTGTATTATTTCCTCAACGCCCAAAACGCTCCACAATCCATTCCACTTGGGTTTACGATAACAACGCTCAGGACCTGCTCAGGACTTAGTGGAACGGGAAAACTCGTGGTCGTGAGCGTGATCGTCGTGAGTGCTTAGTGGAACGTAGCCCTAGTCGGTCATTTTATTTGTTGATAAATTTTGTTTTTGACAGTTTAGTAGGTGAGCTCTCGTCGGGTTGTGTGTTGGGCAGTGACGGGCTCGGGCGGCGGGGGGTCGACCCCCACGACGTCGGAAACAAAGCGGGTCACGAACTGCGACTCGCGCTGGAGAGTGGCGCTTGTGTTGATAATCACACACAGGTAATCTGAAAGTAACCAAGATCCTGTCTGTTGTCAATTTGTCGTTAGATGTCGAAAGTTTTTTACGGTAGGCAGCGGCTTAGTTGTGCCCTTGGCATTGCTGACGTCCATGGGCGACGGTAACCACTTACCATCAGGTGGGCCGTTAGCTCGTCTGCCTTCGAGGCAATAAAAAAAACTAAGTTTGATGTAGTTCTTCAAGTCTAGACGATAAATAAACAGTCTATTGTTCCCAATGTTAATTGAATCCTGCAAATTGCAGTATTGTAACATTAGATCTTTATTAATGGAAGAGGGGGGCCTTTTAGCACAGGTATAATGTTACCTAAAAAAAAGGCCTCTGACAGTACTGTTTGTTAAATAATTTCTTTGTACCTAAATAAATTTCTTATTTCTTATTTCTTATTATTTATCTAATTAGAATGCACAATAAACTGTCGTTCTTCAGCCATTTATTTGCAGTTTATTAAAAACTTACTTATAGTCACAAAGGACTTATCAATTACAATGTAAGTATCTAAAACTTGATCATAAATATTTGTCAGGATCAAGTGATACTGTACATGGCGTTGGCTGAAGGCAGATCGACGGTCAGGACGGGAGATATCACTCTACACACCAAGACAGCTATGCATATCGTCGAGCTTATTGCAAAGGTATTACTTATTTTATGGAAATTAGAGGTAGATATAGTAGAGGCACATTCAACGGCTCAGACATTTGGGGGCGGCGAAAGTACCTGCACCCTCTCCCCAGATTGAACACAAGTACATACCTATTTTTTACGTACTTGTGTTAATTTATTGGGATTACCTACATGAAATTTTCGCTTTCAAAAAATAAATCAAAATGATAGAGTTAGCGTTCTATTCCTACTAAGCGCTCATTTCACTATTTGATGTACGAATTTTCGCGCCATTTTTTACACTATTTCATTGCCGATTTCACAAAAGGCTTTTCCTTTCGTGTTTTTTGCTATCACATATAGAATAATTGTTAAAATCAAACATAATAAGTACCCTATTGTGAATACCCAGGAGGGGAATGCTATATTTTTGGTAGTAATTGCAATGAAAATATTTTAATTTTCAGATTAAATTCAACGTGGTGCCTGACGGAAATCAAAATCTTATCGAGTGTGTCGGTTTAGGCATTGTCAATAACATACCTACTTAAATCTTAATTCATTTGAATATATACTGCCTCACGAAATAAGGATAGCCTCCGTAATAGGATGGCTAGTATTTAATCGTGGATCTTGATTAGAATATGTACATTGTACAATATGCAAATATATACGATTTTAGTATATGAAAAAATATTTTTAACAAGTTCCCGAGTCTCATGAAAAAGTTTGAGTATATGTGGTTCTTGCTGAGCCCAAAGAAAGGGGCTGGTCCCCAAGTCAGGGTCCCAAATACGTCATTTAAATCTACTTTATCATAATAATAATTTATTGGAAGTTGCAAATATTTTAATTCACAGAATAATTTATTTCTTGTACTTACAATTATTTATTAATCACAAATTGAGAAAATGGAGTGAAAAAATCAATACCTATTTATACATGCGCATTGTTATGTTTATCTTTTTCTTTAATGTTACTATTTCTCTTAGGAGTTTTAAACGGAAGTTGATGTATGTTGATTTTATTTCATTATCTATACTAATATTATAAAGCTGAAGAGTTTGTTTGTTTGTTTGTTTGTTTGAACGCGCTAATCTCAGGAACTACTGGTGCGAATTGAAAAATTCTTTTTGTGTTGAATAGACCATTTATCGAGGAAGGCTATAGGCTATATAACATCACGATGCAACTATTAGGAGCGAAGAAATAATGGAAAATGTGAAAAATGCGGGGAAAATTATGTATCCTTGAGGGCTTCCATTGCGTGCGCTGCGAAAACGGTTCAAGATACCAAAAATATATTTATGAAAGAATTATTCCTCTTGAAATGATCTAAAAAAAAGTCCGCGACAGTATATGTCTATCTTTTAAAATAAACTCTCTAGAACCGTTTTTATGGTAATCAAATTTGGTCGAAATTAATGCATTATTTGTTAAGAGTTGTATCAACGTCATAATATTAATCTTTATACAAATAAATGTGTTGGATAGAGTGATTCAACGGGAAGGTTTTTATGTATGTACTTTTAGCCCGGAAAAACTTATTAACGCGGGCGAAGCCGTGGGCAAAAGCTAGTTAAATTATAAATGAATGAACATGAATCTGTAAAATGAAGTGATTGGCAGAAAATGTGAACATCGTTAAATTTTTGAATCGTACTATATGGTATGCATGCTTTATTGTAAACAAATAACTATCCACTAAAACAATATTGTGTAATATTTGTATTAGTAATAATTATTGATCATAGATCGATTGATTATAATATGTTTATTTTATTTCCAATAATATAACTTTTATACCGATTACTTTATACTGAGTAATATTGTTAATTTTTTATAACAACAAAATTGGTTATTATACTTTGAGAACGACCAAATTTAGTGTCTACTTCCATGACAGCAAGCAACGTGAAATTAGCTAAATGTTCTATTTATATTCTAAAACCAAAACCTCTGCACTAATATTAACCATTACTGGAAAGTTTTATTTATTTTCTTGTCATTAAGTGGCCATGGAATACGCTTATGATTGTCATAATAACTTATATTTAATCATCTTACATTGTGTATATTCATTGTATACATTTTTGTAATAATTAAGGTTATTTAATTAAAATAAATACTGGTGATTTATTAATATTTTTTGTATTTTCTACGTCTTTTTATAACCCATTGTAGCTTTTGAAGTAAAATTTTATGTAATGCGATATCCAAAGTAAATCTTATGTGTTGGATTATATGCAATTTAACATTTTGGTGTTATTTATAGAAAGAAGTATGTGAGTCACCTACTTGACTTATTTAGGTATAAATAATACCGTTTAAATTCATTGAAATTCACTTGAAGTCAGTTATGCAGTCTTAATACTTAGGGGGGTCCATGACCCCCAAGGTTACATCCTTATTCCGCTCTCCAATATCTCAGGTGAATAAAATAATGTACTATTACAATTCGACTTCATTTATTATATACTAATGTAGATTACATACATATAAATTGTTGCAGACAATTACAGTTACCATGAAAAGATCCCATGGCGGCGAACGGACGTTTTGACTAACACCGGGTAGGATATTTCTAGCGCCTGTTGTTTAGAACCATTTGTAGGGTAGACCATGGGTGTATATAGGGGAGGGGGGACGGGGGGGTCCGGACCCCCCTAGCTTACGATAAACCACGCTACGGCACTCTGACCGCTGACATTTTGGAGATCCGGACCGTCCCTTAGCTTCTAAAATATGGTGTTATGCAAGGCAAGAACCCACCCCACTATTTTTTTATATCGTAGGACCCAATGTGAAAGCTATAGCTACGCCCATGGGGTAGACGCTTTGGTTTAGCACCTTTATAACTCACAAGCGCTGTCCATATTTTTTGTGATGACAGTAAAACTGGAATAAAGCTTTGTTCCTCACGATTGAACACTTTTCTGATAATACAATTTGTGGCAACCCCACAAACTGTATGTAGTTTATTTTGTCCGTATTAGATATTCTACACTTTACATTTTCGGAATTACTATCCTGGCTGTATTCCCGGAAAGATAAAAACGCTTATTGTAACACCTAGGCACGGCATTGAAACTGGTTTTGTATTTTTCCTTTATTTTAAACGAGCTTTTGCCTGCGGCTCCGCCCGCGTTAAAAAGTTTTTCCGGTATAAAAGTCCCGGTTTATATTTTTCCGGGATAAAAAGTAGTCTATGTGTTACTCCAGGACATGATCTACCCGTGTGCCAAATTTCATCGAAATCCGATCAGCAGTTTTTGCGTGAAAGAGGAACAAACATCCAGACATGCATACATTCTTACAAACTTTCGCATTTATAATATTTAGTAGGATTATTCTTTGACATAAGGTGTTTGTTGTGTTATGCCCTGTGCGCCGCCATAGCTTTATCTTATAACAATAACGCTTAGATGGCTTCGTTCAGCTGAAAAAAAAATATTGAAGAACAGCCCCCCCCCCATTCTCTATAACAAGCGTGTAACGCAACTTATCGCGTTTATCACTATCGAAATTGGCATACGGAATACCATTTAACGCTGAATACACGAAGTTAACGTAACACAGACGCGTTACCAGTTAACAATGTCATAGAAATAGAAATAGAGAATAAGGAGGCTGGATATGTTCCTCAACTGACACATTCTTGCTCTGCATAAAAATGAATTTAGTTTTGTAAAGCGCAATCAAAGTCTTCATATAGCTACGCATATTACGTACGTGCATTGTAATAGACGCAGTTGAATGCCACGCGGTACTTGGTACTTGATTAAAAGTTCTGTATGGAATTGCTACTGTTTATGGGCGGTCGTATGGCTTACCGTCAGGCGAGCGGCATGCTCGTCTCGTCATACGAAGGCAATAAAAAAAGGTCACAGGGTGGTGATCTAAAAAGGGTCTCGCAGCTCAATGTAGACTTGTGCTTTAAGGTAGCTACGAACATGGTGACAGTTTTCTCACATATTTGGCAGTTTTACTAGCAACGATGTTAGTAAAACAAAATGATAGCAAACTTTTACTGGTAGGTCTTTCATATACGAGAGTCCGTCTGAGTGGGTACCACGGCAATGTCTATTTCTACCGCCAAGCAGCAGTGTGCATGCACTGCTATGTTTCGGTTTGAAGGACATTGTAGCCAGTAACTACTGGACCTTAACATCTTATGTCTTAGGATGACGAGCGCAGTGGAATGTCAAACAGTACTTTGTAACTCAAGATGCTGGATGGTGTTGCTACTGTTTATGGGTGATCGTATCGCTTACTATCAGGCGAACGGCACGCTGGTTTTGGTATTCAATGCAATAATAAAAAACAAGCAGCGTCGTACATAAAGCAATATATAATTTTTATAATTTATAGTCCCCGGCTAAATAACGTACAAATACGTAGGAACAATGAAAGTTCTGCAGCATTGCGAACCTAGTGCGTATCGTGTGGATGGATGCGCCTTTTTTAAACGGGGACAGTACTGACCTAAATGCCTCATTATAAGAGGAGTGGAGTACGACTGAACGACAGATGAATATTCTATCGTTCACAATTATGCCGGCCTGTTAAAATTCGTGTTATATCGCCTTATAGTTTTGCTTTGTATATAGACAAGCAGGACGCATTGCATGTTCTTGGGATGTTTTTAACCTAACATACCCATTTGACTAGCTAAGCCCATTTCTAAGCGTTATTACTCTAATTGCCTGTCTCGGTGGCGTGGTTGTATTACGGTATGACTGCAATGCTGAGGTCTTGAGTTCGATCCCCGGGTCGGAAGTGATATTGGGTTTTTGAAATTCAGTATCACAGCCCGGAGTCTGGAATTTGTGCCCGATATGGCGATAGACTCGCTCCCTATCACATCATGGGACGGAATGTCGGCGAAAAGTGGGTGCTCTAGTTGCGCCTCTGCCTACCCCTTCAGGGATAAAGGTCGTGAGTGTGTGTGTATTATTCTAAGTTTTATTATTAAGTACATGATTAAATATTATTGTACGAAATTGCTAGCATGAAGACGCAATCTTACAAACGTTTGAACCCTGTAATAATGTCGACTATACTCCGTCCAACCATTTATTTAACTTTTGACATATGCACTGAATCGATTAGAGAACTCCTACAACCATTTGATCTCCGAAGGTGATGTTGATATTTTCCACTTTGGCAGTGTCCATCGATTTCGTAAGAAGTGTAGCTCCATATACACTAACCAAATTAATATACAGGGTTATTTTGACATTGCGTTAATAAATGAAACCACATACTCGTCTTTGCCTCTGCTAACATTATGTCAAAAATCATCCATGAGAATCGAATATTTTCACCAAAAATCTCAATTTTACTTTCCTGATTTTTTTATCATTTTGCAGTTTAGTGCGAATATGGCGTGTGCGTTTGTGTTTTTCTGACTGAAAGTATGATGTTGCCGCTGCACCGAATCCTCTTAGATTAGTAGTAGTGGCATTAGGGCGTGTAAACCTAAAGTTACTTTCTATTGATATTTATTTTGTTCGAAACTTATGCTTTTTTATTTTAAATTTATAGTTAAAATAGCTGAATGGAAAGTGTTATTTTCAAGGAGATAAGTATGTGGTTTCATTTAGTAACGCAATGTCAAAATGACCCTGTATAACCATTGTATAAATTTAAGTCTAATATTTAAGTGTGTAATTCTGTACGACCACAAAATAATATGCTAGCTTATATGTTTGTATTTATTATTGTTTTTTCTTTTTTTTTGTTTTTAAAGTCTTAATATCACGGTACATAGTAATACTTGTTTATTTGCTTTAATATTGTTCTAGTATAATTAGTTTCCGAATTACTGGTTGTCGAAATTTGTGTATTTTTTATTATATATTTTTGTATAAGTGTTGTATACACCTGTAAAGGTTTATCACCTTGTATTAGAATAACCATTGTATTTATAGCTATATTATTATAGTGGTAAGCCGATGGTGTAACTATTGAATAAATAAATAAAAATAAAATAAATAAATATGCACGCCTATGAAATTTTATAATAATAAAATTGACAAGGAATCGAAAACAAAATAATTGACTACTTTATGGACGCCATTTTTTTCTATAGTGAAGCGACTTGCTCTTCAGCTTCGATTAAGTTATCGACCGATATTCGTTAAGGCCACTGATTGCGTAATAAAGATAATTCAAAACGTTTTCATTGAAAAATAAAATGTGGCCGTGTAAATTAAATATTTCCTTTTCAAATATGCGTAAGTATATGATAACCAATAAAATAAACTATTAAAGTTAAATATTCACAAGAGTTACATTGGATATAGCATATACAGTGTCATTTCAACATTGCGTTACTAAATGAAACCACATATTCAGCGTGACCTCTGCTAGCATCGTGCAAAATATTATCCATGGGTAACGCATACTTTCGCCAATAATCCCGATTATAGTTTTATAGTTTTTTGATCACGCTGTGTTTTAGCGCGCTTGACTTTATTCAGTGAATCACGTCACAGCTGACGGTGTTATTACAAAACCTATAGGATTAAGAAGGGCAACTCACAAATTCACTTGCAATACATTCACTCACATAGCTGCAGCAGTACCGCTTGAGACATGGAATTTGAAATAAAATAATTAAATTGCTACTAGAGCAGTCCCTACTCCCTAACTAATACGTTATAAATATCAACATGAAATAAAAAAATTGTCATGTTATTGTATGAAAAGGAACTAATTATTTTTTAAGTGTTATGCTGTAAAGAAAAGTATTAATTCATTAATAATAAACTTTGTTTTCGTTAATAAATAAGTTTACCTACCGAAATAGGTAGGTACTAAACAACTCGCAGTCGGGTTATTAAAAAAGTTACAGGATTTTAATCTATTGATATCATATTTTTTAGATTCCGTATGATATTTCAACGTTCATTTTAATTTTAACATCAATATTTCTGGACGTCATGACTAAAATAGGTTTACGTAAATACTTTATACTACCAAACGCCTTATTATGCCTTCTGTACCTTCTAATCTCTAGCCACATTTTGTATCGCGTCAGAGTCGTTGATCTTGTTACTAACACATTGAAACTAACGTGCAGATACCAACATGTTATGTCTCTTTCGCACGCCATTCATTACAAACACGCACTCAAACACGCTGTGTTGCCAGTATAAACATTTTAACCGACAAGTTTGCTAAAATAACACAGCTTTTCAAAGAATCGGATATTAGTTTATTTATCACATGGATTTCTAACACACTTGAATAAGTGTATTAAATAATAAAATAACTAGGGTAATTATGCTAATGAAAAGTCTACTTAAACGAATACGCAGCAATATCTTTGTATTGTAAAAATAACATTACTTTAAGCAATAAAGCATACCAGAGCTCTAACATAATTTAATTTCAATATGCATTGTGGTACGGTTTAAATAGCATAGAACTTATTATTGCAGAATAAGGTAATAGTACCAAAGCTTGGTATCCCTGTAGGAGCACGTGTAACACGAACATCAGCTGGCGGGGCCAACGATCGCGCGCGCCAGCGGGCGCACGGCGCACTTGTCGGCATGTTCTTTGTATAGGGCTGCCATTACCTAAATTGCCGACGCCGGACAAATACGGCAAGAATCCCGGACATTTGGGCGAAATATGGGTTTATTCCCGGACACCTCTGACAGAGTACCCCAGTATCTCCGCACCGCAATAACAATCGCAATTTTTTATTGTTCCTGCCTGAGTAATAATACCTAAAACTGGCGTTATTTACTAACCACTTATAAAGTGACTCGACCAAGTGCATAAAAATCCTTCTAAATACCTATGTTTTACCTACTTACAATAATTTTGGTCATTAGTCAATTGAATATCCTGGTTATCTTAAATTAAGTTCAGTCATTACTCACTATTGGAAGCTTTCGTTAAATAATATAGCTTCCAATACGTACGTAAATGTTACTTATTCTTGACAAAAGTTTGCGTGTATTCTATGAAGTGGTAAAAATTAAACGTTTTTTACCCTACTAGTAAATTACGACAATTCCAGGTAATAGCAATAAATAAGTACAAGTGATATTTATCAAAATATGTAACGTGTCGAAATACATCGAGATTCCCGGTCCGGGATTCGTGAACTTCATGCCTATGGCCCCGCACTAGCTCCTTCAGGCGCATGCGCCGCGGGAAAGCGGGGGACGGCGCGCGCGCCGCCCGCCAGTCGCCACTCGGCCACAGTACTCGGCATTTGTCGTTTTGCTAGCGGCCACTCGACCGGCAGCAACACGACGTGGCGTATGTTGATTTATGTACCGAATGTTAGGCCGATGCGCCCTATGTACTTACTCGTAACTATTGTAATTTTATTATTATATCGTTTTGTATCGATCCGAGTGACCTTGCCTTTGACATCGCTTCGGGAGACGCGAGCCATGTGTAGGTTTTTAGTTTAATCATTTGTCGGCTTTTATGCGCACACGATCAAATGTTCTCTAATTGTAATTATTATTCTATTGTGTTAATTTTTAAGTTTCTGTTGTGGTAAACTATGATTTACATTTACAAAGCTCGTGAATAAAGTGTTAATGTTTCCGAGAAGGTCGTTGAAATGTCTTTTGTACTTTTAGGGATTACTGAGTAAATGTTCAAAATTCCAATTTTCCAGAACCTCGCTGACACTCGTATCATAACGGTAGCATCATAGTCGGTTTCACGAAATCGATCGACGAATTTGACGGCTTGAGCGTGCGATTCTTGCTGACGTATCGTGTGATAGTTCTTAGGTTAGATAGAATCTTAGGGTTGTGAGGCTTTTTGATAAGCTACGTGCGGTGTACGGACTGTGACCATTACCGAAGATGCCACAATGATTTCAGTCTTCTGAAGGAGACATAACTGGCTCTGACAGAATCTAGTAAGTGACTGTTGTTTAGATTGACCTATGTGACCTGACACAGACGCATTGGTAATAATAGCGGCCTCATCTTTTCGGTTTGGAATAAAGCTTCTTGGTTACGATGGCGCGATGTGACAGCTTATCGTTGCGCTCCGTGTGTGCATCTCTTGTTCGCGTGTGCGTGAGCATATTATCAATGAAACACACAACCTCAGTGCGATGTTGACGCTCCGACGATTTCTCGTTTACTAGTAGTGGCAATAGGATGTCTAAAATTAAAAGACCTTTTTTGTTATTTATTTTGTTTGAAAAATGTACTTCTTTATTTTACACTTATGGTTAAATTAATTAACTGCATGGTGTTTCTTTCAAATTGATTTTATCGCAGTTAAATTTATGTATTCGGTTACAAAATGACCCTGTATACCTACAGAATAAATTTATATACAGAAAATATACACATTTAAACGCTTAGGCATGTTTATAAAACGATACAAAATGTTGAGCATAAATAACATTCCAATGTGTTTTATCGATCAAAACTTCCTCATAAATTAAATCGATTGTTACAAGAAATCGAATCAGTAACGCATTATTACATCCCCAATTTATTAAAAACCGAACTGTCAAAAGTTAAATGAAGGGTTGGACGGAGTATAATTATGAATGAACATACTGTCAATGGAAATGTATTACATTGGAATAAGCACCGTAACTAGAGTAAGTGGTGCCCTCTGTGCAAAACTACACGCGTTTGATTTAAAAAAAGTATATGATTGCGCTATAGTTAAGGATGGGCGATACGAGCGTGTGAAAAAAAGTGGACAATAGCCTAGTTGGGAATGGAACGGTCTGCCGAGACAATGTCCGGAGGTTCAAAACCCAAGGCACACATCTCTGACTTTTCAAAACTATGTGTCTATTGTTTATCAATTATCGTTCGCTTTAACAGTGAAGGATAACATAGTGAGGAAACCTACATACCTGAGAATTCTCCATAAGAATTTCGAGGGTATGTGAAGTCTGTCAACCCGCACTAGACCAGCGTGGTGGTCTAAGGCCTAAACCCTCTCAGTATTAGAGGAGGCATGTGCCCATGCTCAGCAGTGGCCAGTATAAATACAGGGCTGATTGCATTGCATTGATACAAGCGTTTACGTGCATGGATTGCGCGCTAATAACTGAACAGATTGGAAATCACTTTGGCTCGTTTTTTTTTATACACCGGCGTTCATACGGATTACGGGGTGTTTCCGTCCTCATACGAACCTACACGCGCATATACAAGCCAAATACGAGCTATTAAACGCGAAACATACGTTCAACGGGTAACCAAAAGAGGTGCGTTTTCCCCTGAAGAGCGTGACAGAGCGACCATTTTGTTACGGCTTGAAGAATGACGAAAACAGAAATTATCCTATCTAATCAGGGATGAGGCGGATGAAAAAAATTAAATGCAATCAAATTGGTTACCGGTATTTCGTTGAATGAAATAGGTTTTCAATTTATTATGATGTGAAAGTATTCTATTTTGTACATTTTTATCTTTTTGTTGTGAATTTACTAATTCAGTAGTACATTAACACAAAAACTTATTAACGCTTATTTTAAATAAATATCTATTGGGGAAAACAAAATATGTATCTGCTTCATAAAATACGCGTGTTTTTTTAATTAGTCTATCTGAAATAGTTTTTCGTAAAAAGGCATCATTATAAAAAAAAGCCCGGAGAATTGAAAAAATACTGAACCTATAGAAAATGTATAGCTAACAATGTTAAAATTTTGTGTTATTTGAACGCAAGACAGGATTTGATGAGCATGCACATATTTATAACTAGTAGTGCTCGCTGCTCCGCCAGCGTGAAAAAGTTTTTCCGGGACAAAAATGTTTTCCCGGGATAAAAAGTAGCCTATAGCACTCAGGAGTTATGTAGCTTCCTATTAGTGAAAGAATTTTCAAAATCGGGTCAGTAGTTCCTGAGATTAGCGCGTTCAAACAAACAAACTCTTCAGCTTTATAACATTAGTATAGATTGCAATAAATATATGTATCATTGAGACTGCAAAAGGAACAAAACGCTAGAACATGCTATAGAAGAATAGAACATCCAGTCTCTGTACTACGGTGTTTCTATATGTGAATGTATTGTTATATTGTTTCAAAACGAAAAAATAGAAAAAAATAAGCCATTTACCAAATTATATATTAAAATATTGTACTTATAATTATACTTTTTCTAAAAAAAAAATTGTCAGACATAATTTGCAGTGAAGTGGTAACTTTAGAAAACAACGCAACAGTTCAAGGCAATCGAACAGGCCTTTCAGTGATTTTATTATGAATACATGTATAAATTATAGAGAACAATAAATTCTTTTAAATGTTTATAATTAAAAAAACGTAATAAGCAATTTGGGGGCTTATTTTGCATCCAGAAATTGCTCTTTTATTGGAACATTACAAGACATTAGAACGAATATTAAACTAGAGTAGAGCATAGACATAAAAAAAAACATAGTCATTTCGTGAAATAAGTTTGTGAATGCGTAAACTGATCACAATCTTGAAATTGGGACCAAATATAGGTCCAAAACTTGGGTCGAAAAATGACCCTAAAAGTAGTTTACTACCTTTTCGAATATGGAGCCAATTAATACAATACAAATCCAAAATGACTTGTCATTTTAAATTCATTGTTAAGGATTTTCATTCTCTACTCAAGTTAACATATAAGTTACAAGTACGCATCGGAACTTCACCTTAAATATAGCCCCATGGAAGATGTACATGGAAGTCTTAATGTTATAACCCGAATTCTTAACATTTGATGCACAAGACATGCTTGAAGTTGAGGGTGATGACGTCATCATATAGAATGAGCTGTTGTTCAACATTTTGAAAACACGCCAAATGTTGGGCATCAAATGTTACAGAACCAGGCATTACCTATTTGTATCGCCCACATCGTGACGTTTTTGACAGCACACGTCACTTTGTCACAAGTGTCAGATTTGACATTTAATAAGTCAGGCCTGATTGGTCCATTGCGACCATGACAGCTCCTATCATAAAAGCGAAAATCGTCGTTCCTACCTACGCAATAAGGTTTTAGTATAAAAATAAAAAAAAAACAAATGTCAGCTGTCAAACTCGCGGTACCAGATAGGTTGACACCACGGTATTACAGTCTATCTGAAATATATTCTCCAGAAGTTGTTTTTTTATTTTCGCGACGGAATGTGGGAGATCTCTGATCACCATTTTAAATGCAATACATAACAACAAAACATATAAAATGTAAAGTCCGCAGCATAAGTAGCTGCCCGTTGTGGGGGCACAGGGTCGTAGAGGCAGTGTGTCCTGTCTTTGCCGATTGGCTGGACAGGCGCCACGGAGCGGCAACATACCGCCTGACGCAGGTGCTCACCGGGCATGGCTGCTTCGGTGAGTTCCTGTTTCGGGTGGTGGGGATAGAGGAGTCGGCCGTGTGGCACTATTGTGACAACTGCCCAACGGACACGGCCCAACACACGTTGGAGTTTAATCCGGCCTGGGATGAAGAACGCAGCGCTCTCAGAACAGTCGTCGGAGAAGACCTCTCGCTGCCGGCCGTGGTCGCTTCCATGGTCGGCGGCCGGGAGGCCTGGCAGGCGGTGGCCCACTTCTGCGAGGCGGTCCTCTCGCGGAAGGAGTGCCGAGAGGGATCGCCAGCGCAGTGGTGATCCCTCCCGCCGCCAGACGAGACGTAGGAGGTGTCGGGTGGACGACTGACCGATGTCTCCCGCCCTGTGGATTGGGGGCGTTTGGAGAATTCCTGTTGGAGTAAACGCAAACACCAGCGTCCCATAGACAACTCACCGGTCAGCGTCGCATCACTATTCCCTAGCCCCATCTCTATGTCTATTTTGTCTCTGATCACTGATGTAACGTTCGCTCTATTCTAATATACTTTTATAAAATTTAAATTACGTTTTACTTGAATTAAAAGTCTCATAGTGCTTTATTTATAACAACAGGTTATGGGCCCAGCACGCTTCCACTGCGCCACTCTGCTATGAAGTAGAAAATAAAGTTTGTCGACTTAACAAAGCTCTGTATGGCTTAAAACAAGCCAGCCGTCAATGAACAAAAAGCTCAATGCCATTATTTTGGAGATTGGATTAAAGAGATCAATGTTGGATCCTTGCATATACTACAGATTTAATAATAAACATGATATATTGTTTATAGCTGTGTATGTTGATGACTTACTTTGTTTTTTTAATAATAATGAATCTGCATCATATATAAAAGAAAAATTACAAGAAAAGTTTAAAATGAAAGATCTAGGCAAAGCTCAGCAATGTATTGGACTTAAAATTTCACAAAGCAAGAATTTAGATGAAATATCCTTGGACCAATCACTTTATATTGAGAAGATTTTACACAGATTTAAAAAGTCAGATTGCAAACCTGTACCAACGCCGTTTGAAGCTGGAACTCAATTAAAAAGGGCCGAAAATGAAAATGAAATACTACAAAATGTTCCCTATCAAGAAGCTGTTGGGTGTCTACTATACTTGTCACAAGGTACTCGCCCAGACATAACATATGCTGTTAATTCTACAAGCAGGTTCAATAACAATCCTACAATACAACATTGGATTGCTGTGAAAAGAATTTTCCGCTACCTAAAAGGAACAATCAATATGAAGCTAACCTTCAAAAGAAACAATAACAATATTGTTGGCTTCTGTGATGCAGACTGGGCCAGTGACACCATAGATAGAAGATCATGTACTGGATATCTGTTTATTTTTCAGGGTGCATGTATAAGCTGGAATTCGAAAAAAACAATCTACAGTCGCTCTATCCAGCACAGAGGCGGAATATATGTCTATGGCCTCAGCAGTACAGGAAGCACTTTGGCTTCAACAACTTGAAAATGACATCCATCAAAATGTGTCTGAGACACCAATAATTTTATACTGTGATAATCAAAGTGCCATTAGCATTTCAGGTTCTGATGCCCATCAAGCCCGCAGCAAACACATGCTTAATGCTTTATTTATAACATCAATTCCACCACGGTATCCCCTGCCTGTTTTAAAAGGCGACTAATAGGGGCCTTCGGGGGTCACGGGTGGGCGGAAGGGGCCGTCCACCTATTAGTCTAGTCAACTTTTGTGACCCCCGTGATGGACGGCAGCGTGGCGGTTAGGCCTCACGCTGCCTTTGACGCCGAGGGCGTCCTTCGGTGTGCGAGGGCTTCTGAGCCCCCCCACCAACAGGACCGCAATAGAGGTACGCGCAGGGGCGGTTGCGGACGACAACTTAGTCGTGAGTCGGAGGAAGAGGAGGAGAGATGGCCACCGCGGAGTTTTGGTTGGTATGCCGTGCGGTGTACATAGGTTAGGGACTCGGCCCGGCGGTCGCCCGACGTTTTCCATCTCTCCGGGCGGCTCAACGTCGGGTCGTAAGGCACGGTGAACCCAACATAACCGCTCAGTCGTTCCCCTTGAACACTGGGCGGTAGTAATAATTCAATTTCTCCGCGTAAACAAAAAAAAAGCATAAGTAGTTGATCCAAATCTAAATTTCAAATCGCCTATATACGCGTTAAGTTAAACTGATTATTTTTCTTCGTTTGAAGTAAAGTAAATCTCTTTTATTTTATTTTTGTGAAGAGAAAAAAAAAAGATTAGCAAGAACACAAAAATGTGTAGGCAATTCGAAATGTTGAATTAGTTCAGCTACTTTGCTGCTGACTGTACATATTATATTCCTTAAAATTAACGTTTCCCGATAAATAAATTAATATTGGTAAAAAAAATGTTTTGTAATTTATTCTTAAGTTATAAAATCTCTAATTTAACGTCACATAATACCAAAATATTTTTGTATAGGAATATTAACAGAACTATAAAAAAATCTTTAGTAAAATCATAGTCAATAAAATCGACCTCCAACTCTACCATATTTGACAGCTGTCAGACGTAACTTGTCAAAAACGCCACAACATGGCGTCAGGGCTCACGCACATGACTTTAAAACGCGTGAAAAATCTTACAATGAAGTATTTTATTGTATGCGTTTAGACACAGATTTATAGATTTTAGAAAATCTTTGCAGAATACCAAGGGCTTGATAAAATAATAACCATTTGGAGTAGAACTTAAATAGACCATAGAGTATTTTCTCGCGTTTTAAAGACTTAGGGCGCATGCCAATATAATCATCAGATGTAAACGGCCAAATGGGGCCGTGGTCCCATACTGCAATCAAACAAACTTGTCACAGATTACCACCGATAGATGACGCATAAATCGCCAATATCTGAAGGAGGGGAGAGAAAATCTATGTCTATTTCCTTATAACTTCCATAATCTGTTAAGTATAATTGCCACCCATTTATCGACCAACTTTCTCCCCATCGACTAACTTTGGTCCTCCCAGCCGGATCACCAAAACTTCAAACTGTATGTATGAGTTTTTATGCAGTATCTCTTGATTGTAATCTATGACGTATCTATACTAATACACCGTGTGCTGGATTTCTTATTTGTGCTAGTCGGGTGGCGTCGGATGGAAGTTTATTCAGTCTTTGCCTTGTCGTCTTCTGCTATGGCTGGCTGGTCCTCGTACCTGTGGAGTGTGATCGAACCTTTACAGTTATGGAATATGGATTTTTTTTGTTGTTACTTATATATTCTGGTAATATATCCGCGATTATGCTTGTGAGTCTACTATTTGGATGGATTTTAAGTTTTTTTTACTTTGCGCCCCTTTTTACTCATTTATCGTTTAAGTTCTACAAAGATGAAGATAATATGAAGACAGTACAAAGAAATCAATTTAAGTATTTCCTGTTGGAGGGTACGTACTTGAAGAGAGCATGCAGGTCACCGCGCAGGAGTGCCAGCAGGAGTGGCGTGCCGAGGCAGGCCGGCACCAGGTACAGGAGAGCAGGCTGTGCGTGTCTGAATACGTGCATCACCAGGATCGTCGCAAGCAGCCCCACGATGTATGCAGTGAACGTAGCCCTGAACATACAAAAGGCCATTCTAGTCACACTTGATGTTCGCACGAATGACAGCTGATCTACCGC
Organism: Lapara coniferarum; assembly: GCA_949316025.1. Classification (NCBI taxonomy): domain Eukaryota; kingdom Metazoa; phylum Arthropoda; class Insecta; order Lepidoptera; family Sphingidae; genus Lapara; species Lapara coniferarum. The sequence continues at coordinate 2,103,367 of OX438928.1, forward strand.
ATCCATTATTTTTTTTAATCTTTGAAGATCAACACTAAACAAAATCCACTGTAACATGGAAAGATAACGAGGACGTTCTCAAATATTGGTTTCATTAAAGGCTCAAACACGCATAGATTTAAACCATCTCCAGTTTACGAAAATCACTAGTACTGCCATCTAGTCGTACCTGAAGTAGAACTCGGAGTTGCGCTTGAGGCTCTTGTCGAAGCGCAACAGCAGCGCGATGAAGATGCCGGGCACCACGATGTCGCCGAGCCCCAGCATCGCGAAGTTACTGGCGTTCAGACCGTTCACCAGCAGGTCCTGCGGGAACACCACTGCGGACAAACGAAACGTAAGCGACATCTGTTAGTTGCCTTTAAAACTATAGTTATGAGATATGTTCATAGATGGCGCTGGTAGTACTGATTGCAATCAAATCAAAGTTTTGCGAACGAAACATAAGCGACATCTGTTGGTTGTCTTTAAAACTATAGTTATAAGATATGTTCATAGATGGCGCTGGTAGTACTGATTGCAAATAAATCAAAGTTTTGGTAATTAGGTCTTTATAATTATAAAGGACATGTCCCAAAACGGGCTTAAAATCTAACCAAGATACTTTAAATATCTTTGGTTAGTACTCCCAAAAACTAGGCCTTAGCAATAATATTTTTAATGTTTTCCGATTTTGAGATTTATGTAATTTTATTTTGCTAAAATTACAATTAAATTGAACGTTTAAAATATATAAATATATATAAATGGAGGGCTCTAAAACCATTTTTTAAAGTATCCAAGACCCATATTTTTTCCCCTTTAAAATCCATTAAGTTTGATTTTAAGGCCTAACACCCATACAAAAAGCGGACATCTCCTTTGCAGTAATCGTGTTTGCTGATTATTCATAATTTCTATTATTTCACAGAATTGAACCATTGTTGGCCAATAAATAATTACAAAGAGACGAACATCGAGGGAGATATAAAGGCCTTTAATCACTTCACCAATTAGCGACATTATATTAGCCTATCTGATACCGCGAGTTTGACAGCTGATATTTGTTTTTTTTTATTTTTATACTAAAACCTTATTGCGTAGGTAGGAACGACGATGTTCGCTTTTATGACAGGAGCTGTCATGGTCCAAATGGACCAAGCGGGCCTGAACTATTAGTGACAATAACTCACGTTTGATCGGCGCCTCGAAGCTCTTAGCAACAGTGACCATGACGTTGGTGCCAAACACCCAGAAGATGTCGTAGAGGAACAACCCACACAGCAGGATGCAGCCGGTCACCACGTTGTTCAGATGGAGGAGTTCCACGCCGTTGATGGCGAACGCGATGCCGAACAGGTTGTTTGCGATCCAGTGCTACCAACAAAAGGATATTAGAACTCATGGCTATTGAGACATCCATATATTGCGGTCATTACGTCAGATAAAAAAAATTTCAACGTAACATTACTTTAACTCTATCTTTTAACAATGACGCGCCGAACTATTTTTTATAAACCAAGGTAGGTAACATTCCGCTCGTAGTTTAGTTTTGAAAATGCACACAAAAAGCCTATGAGTGCACACGCAGACTACGAAGAATAAGAGTATTTTTCTTAGTCATAAATCATAATCCGCGAATACCCGATCAAAAATTGTATGTTTAAGTAACCCCAAACTTCACCAAGCTTCTATCCCATGATATGACGAAGCGCAACCCTTTCGCCACATAGGACTTGAACCAATGCTGACAACTTGGGTATGTTTACACAAATTAAAACCTCCCACAAATTGTTGCCCAACTAGGGAATCATATCTAGAACCATTACAACATACCTAAGACTTAAAAGAAGATATCATATACAAAATTCGAATCCATAAAAAAAAAACTAAAGAGCCGTACCCACCAACGGGGATAAGTAATATACAAAATTGATGATTATAATAATTATTGTTTAGATAAAAAATTGTTCATAATCAACCAAATGTATGTTCAAATTAATGCAATATTACTTTTGCTAAATAATACGCGCCTTATCGTATCGTAAGATAATTCTTATCGGAATATGAGCGTACAAAGATCAACTTATGACAAATCTAATTTAACAATTAAGAGGGTTTTCCTACAATCAAGGGAAATACGAGGTAGCATAATAAATTTAAATATAACAGAATTATTTTACTGAAACAGATGTTTTATTGATTACGTTTTTATTATACTGCCTCGGTGGCGTAGTTGTATTACAGTACGGCTGCAATGCTGACGTCTTGGGTTCGATCCCCGGGTCGAGCAACATTATGAGTTTTTTATTCAGTATCAACCCGGAGTCTGGAATTTGTGCCCGATATGGCGATAGGCTCGCCCCCTATCACATCATGGGACGGAATACGCACGGCGAAAAGTGGGTGCACTAATTGCGCCTCTGCCTACCCCTTCGGGTATAAAAGGCGTGAGTGTATGTGTTTTTATTTTAAACGTGTACTTTTAAAAGCTGTTGAGGAAAATGTTGGTATACATTTTAAATATGACAAAAGTAAAAAATGTGTGTGTTGGTTTATCCTTGAGCACCGTATACAATCCCCCTCTCCATCCCCCCTCTCTCTGAATCCACTATTGCAGTGTTCACCTTAACACATGTTAAGCATGTCTAGACTAGTGTTAAAACACTATCATCATCCTTACTACAGAGTCAGCTAAAACCTTTGCAAGACTACGACCCCCTGGAACATATATTTCTTTTTTTTTTCAGAGTCACGAGACGTGAGCACACTCGTGATTGGTCGATTTGAAGTCTAACGCACCGACGTTTCGTTTGATTGGTTCGTGAATCGATGCTCGTTGTCCATTGGCTGACACGTGCCACGCGGTTACTATACACTATCATCCTATTTGTACATATGCTCGTCCCCACCACTGTTCGTCTGTGCTCATGACGTATGCCATTTACTGTTAAAAGCCATGGACCTTAAACCCACACACTTACCTTCTTGAGCAGGTACCAGCCTCCGAGACAGAGCGAGATGAGAAGACAGATGACGTCATAAGATGTGAACTTGTAGTTGATGATGTCGGTGCGAGCGTTGCGGTCGCCGCGCGTGAAGTGCACGTGGTACGGCACGTTCGGAACAGATGCGGGCACCAGGAACGAGATTATTGGACTACGGGCAATTACAGGCATCATTTAGAGTGGAATCTATAGGGAGAGTAGGGACTTTCTCTTAATTTTTAGTTAAAGTAAAGGAATTTAGAAAATTGAGACAATAGAAAATAATGAAGAATAAGATAGATTTTGAAAAATAATTTGCGGGTTATAAGCGATTAGTTTGTTTAACTTTTACACTTGTATAGAATACTACAGGCAAAGGTAAAAATTCGTTTAGTAGTTTAATTTAAATATCAACATTCGCGTAAACATGAGAAATCAAAAATAGAATAGATTCACACGATTCCTTAAAATAGTCATTTAAGAAGAAAAAATCTAAGGAAGTTTGGATGTGTCGATTTTCTATGTAAAAGTAAAACTTTTGGAACGAAGTTCCTTATCGCGCGTTGTGAAAGGGAGCTAGACGGAAAAAATTCTCACGAAAAGTTGAACGACACTTTTATACTTGCCCTGTGAAACCAGCCAGTAACAATAAAGAACTGGCCGTAAAAGTGACATTCGAAATTTAAATAAAAAACACAATTTAAATGCTTTTTAGAGTAGTTTTGGAACGAATAAAATATGTATGAAATTTAAATAAAAAAAAGACAATTTAAATGCTTTTTAGAGTAGTTTTTTTGTCGTTAGTTGTATGTTAATTTTAATGTCAATGCTTGCTTAGGTGATAATCGTGATTCGATGACATATCTATTGTGTAGGTAGAAGTAAATGTTTTCATTGATGTGGTAAAGTTTGAATGAAATATACAATTATTATTATAACTTAAAAGAAATATAATTTAATTACAATATCTTCACTAATTAATCGAAAAGAAATTCGTTCCATCCGGGTATCCCTAGGCACCTCTCAAGTTTTTTTACGTAAGTTTTTAAGTACGCCTTTTATGTGCCTTCAGGAATTACATTGTGTGTATAATATGTACAATCTTTATGTACTTAACCACAATCAAGCAAATAAATTTTCATTTCATTTCAGAAGTAACGTCTGACGGCCTTGGAATCTCCCATCTATTTTGTAGCATGTTGATTTACTCGAGGCAACTCGAACCTCAGTTCTAGTAATTGTAGAATAAAAAACCAAATGCTGTACAAACTTTGTATTATAGTGTTACTAATATTATTAGCTTCTATATCAATACTACCATACCATACCAGCCCTGCATTATAATACTGCCCACTGCTGAGCACAGGCCTCCTCTACAACGAAGAGGGTTTAGGCCTTAGTCCACCACGTTCACCTAGTAATTTCTATATTCTCACCTCAGAAGATGGCTCAGAGCCAGCACGCCGAGGAAGAAGAAGTAGCCGGTGAGAAGAAGGTTGATGTACTCTTTGGAGAAGAACTGGAACACCACGTACAGCGCGAATAGAGCGCACGAGGCGATTAGCGGGAACATCAGCGCGTCCTTGTTAGACATCGTCTCGTGGCGTTCGCCAGCCTCCTGCACCAAGGAACAAATTTGCAAAAACTGTTTTTACAACTTCTTATGATTAGGGATAGGTTTTTTAACATTATATAAAAATTTTAATTATACAAATATATAAATTGTAAATTTTCATTATATAAATATAAAATTTTAAAATATACGGTTATTTCCCGCCTCAGTTTGTGACGTCAATTCCACCCCTTAGCAAACAAATAGGCACGTTCATCGATCCGCACCGCGGATGACGTCACGCGTAGAAGATCGCCTTCGCCAAAGAGTGGAATAAAATATAGAGGTCTTCGCGCATTTTCACTTCACATTCTGTTCTACATATTATTGCACTCACAAAACTATATTTATATTATACGGGATTTTATAAACATGCAAGACATAAAACATTGTTTATTTGCTTGTATACATATTCCTCATTCGTTCTAAAGAGTACGTTTTATACTCGCGGGAAATCCCACCACTTTCCCGGTAATAGTGTGTAAAAGTCTTATGCGAGAACTACTACGAGATTAAGGTCCCCGCATTGCTAAGCCTCAAATGCAATATCAAGTCCAACCTCCAAGTCAATGGGACAACCACTGTACACCTAATTCGGGGAGTTTTTGAAACCTTACACACACCTAGCTGGACTGCAGCCCAAAAATCTATCGGATAAGAGGAATAGACTGTGTCGCATTCGACTAATTACAACATTCCAAAGCAACCTCGGGCCTGTGTCCCGGGGCTCCATACGTAGCGGGGGCTCGTCCGATGTGCCGCACTCTAAGCACGTAGCGCCGGTTGCAAGCCTGTGTCCACAACACTCGTACGAAAGGGAAGCTAAGGCCTAAGCCTTACAACTGTGGCGCTAACGCCAGAGTCACCAGTTGTGCCACTCAGGTTCGCACAATGCGATTTTTACGCTTGCGCTGTAACCCCAAATTATTCCAAGTTTTTACTGGGTTCTTGAACCCATTCTCAAGTGGGGGTAAACCACTGTACAACTGTACAGAGGTACCTAGCGACTGTTGAGAGTATATAAACAGAGTACCCCTAAATCCCATACTAGTGTTATGCTTACTACTAGCTTTTGCCTGTGGCTCCGTCCGGGTTAAAAAGTTTTTATGGGATAAAAGTCCTGCTTTTCATTTTCCCGGGACAGAAAGTAGCCTATGTGTTAATCCAGGACATGATCTACCTGTGTGCCAAATTTCTTCGAAATCCGTTCAGTGGTTTTTGCGTGAAAGAGTAACAAACATCCATACATCCAGACATCCATACATACTTACAAACTTTCGCCTTTATAATATTAGTAGGATTACTGTCTTCTTAGGTCAAGTGCAGAAGAAGGATTAAAGAGTGTTAAACTATTGTCTTACTTTGAAACTACTTAATTAACTCTAAACATGAATAAACTTGCAATCAATGCACGGCCAAACCACCGGTTGTAGAAGTCTGAAGTTTTTACAGCATTTTATAACAAACAACCACTAAAGAATTTTTGAAAATTAATCTCATATGTTTAAATCCCATTGGGAGCATGGTTAATATGTCAATATAATTATATTGGCAATATATTTTAAGTTAGACAAAAATATCTATTTACTCTAACTAAAAATAGATATCACAATGTAAACCAATATTGTGTATCTAATCTCAACTCATTATTACAAAAATAAACATTCCCATGTGTGATTCATTTTGCTTCATTTCCTTATAAGAAACCTAAAGTAAGTTTTTTCTTTTAAATCCAACCACAACATACTAGCCTAATAACAGAATAACAATACGGCACATGAAACAATATGTTCCTACACAAATGTTAATAAAAAACACATGGCTTCTATCAATGATCTCCAGTTATGGCAATCTGCCTTATTATTTCTTCAAACTGTAAAATACAATTTATCCACATTTCTGGCTCTACTGAGGTCTGTAATTTCACCAGATGTTAACATTATGTGATCTGTTTCTATATTTCCACTAATACAAATATTATTTATTTTCAATAGGTAAATGCTACAAAATAATGAACAAGATGTGACAGTCAAAAATTATGGGATCTGTTGGAAAATACCCACAACCATAATGCCAAAGAATTTTTGGTTAGTTAGGGAAACTAAAAAAATGGACAGATGGGAAAGTTTTGACAGGTCCGTCTGGAAATCTTATGGGAGGCCTATGTTCAGCAGTGGACGTCATATGGCTGATGATGATGATGATGATGATGATGGGAAAGTAGAGGGGTATTTTTTGCACCTATTTATATAATTTAATCATGCTAACAAATGTTTCATTAATGATGTTAGTCAAGACTCCCATAAATTTAATTAATCATTAGAAACGTTACAATGTAAAACTCTATATTACTTTCGTAAGATATATTTCCATAACATGACATGAGATATGTCTTGTATTTATGTGATAAAAATAACTTCAACACAATGACTAACAATCTGTGCACAATAACAATCAATATTAGTATTATTAGCTTCAAATATTAATGATATACATAGTTAGCTTGCGGCAAAGTTGTTCTGACTATTTCCGTGTTTTTTCTCAAGTGTCCGATCCAGTATTTGCCACGGTGACGAAACGTGGGACAATCTTATTGGACCTCACAGTTTTCCAAAAACATGTGATAAATGCTACACAAAAGCCTACGTAGATGATTTTGCACTCACCTTTTGTTCATTTAAGTACTTCACAGATCTAAAAGACCCAAAAAATATGGGTAATATAGCCATTATCACAAGGCTTAGGTAGGCAATAGCAACTCCCTCGATACTTGATGGTGGTTTCTCCGTAACATTTTGTATGGCTTCTTTAACCGTTTCTTCTATGCTTATAGGAATTTCGGCTGCCGTATCTGCCATTTCTTCTTCAAATTTTAACTAGATACGTGTTCAAGCTCCTTTCGCTTGCGATCAAAGAGAATATAATCACTACGTTAGCTTGCGATTCGACCAGAGATTCGACTTTGACAAGAAGTTGACAAGTGTACAGTTTGCTTTGTTATGTTGGCCAAATTGGTGTGTCAGAATAGTGCGGCGCTGTGCACATAAAACCGGTAAAACAAGTATTCGGGATGTAATCGACTATTTCCTATAGATACATAAAACATCGTTTCTTCATCCTAGTAATATTATAAACGCGAAAGTTTGTAAGAATAAACGTATGTTTATTACTCTTTCACGCAAAAACTACTTAACGGATTTCGATGAAATTAGGTAGAAAATAAGTATTTCGGTAGATCATGTCCTGAATTAACACATAGGCTACTTTTTATCCCGGGAAAATATAAAGCGGGACTTTTATCCAAGAAAAACTTTTTAAAGCGCGTGGAGCCGCGGTGACCTGTGCGTCAGAGACAAATAAAGTAATAACTCAGAATAAGGACTTGCTTTAGTCTTTATTCTATGAGTAATAAACTAGACAGTGTGTGTCAGTGTGATCTAATGATGCTACTCGAGTAGGATTTTATTAGAGTAATTTCAGTTCATAACTCGAGTTATACTCGAGTTTTCGAGTCATTCGAGATGACTATTTAATATTTTTAAATATCTTTATGTAATTACAAAATACAAATATGCCAAAATATGAAATAATGTACAATATACTAGTTATTGTTCATTAGTTAAATTGAATTTCTGCATTCTCTATCATATGAAAAATGCTGAATTATCCATATAAATGTTAAATTGGTAGCAATAACGTTCGCGGCGTTGACAGTAACCGGTGAATTAGTGTCTTCTAGTAATTTCAATCGGTCGCTGAGTCCTGAAGCTATTCGGTGCGCTGCCGCGCTGGCAACTCGAGTGCATATGGACTCGTGTCAATTTTTTTTTCACTCGAGTATGAGTTTGACAATTCCACTCGGTGCTCGAGTAAAAACATGACTCGAGTCGCATCACTAGTGTGGTCAATTGTCAGTAATTTTGTGACACGAAGACTTGTATTTTCTTTATTTTGCGCGAATTTAATTTAGAATTTTATTACATTAAAAGACATGATAAATCTAGTGCAACATTACATATTTGCTAACAAATAATTTTCAATAATGGAAGTTTCCAGTAGCGCCGAGGAAGGTTTTGTTAGAGAGTGGACCCCTTGTTCCCATATTTTGAATTTAATACCACCTCGTATACAGACTGGTATATTTTCTAGTGAATTATGTTTGACTTGTGTTGACGCAGTGACGGAGTATATAGCTCTCGGCACCAGCGTGGGACTTGTCTACTGGTACGACAGAAAAAAGGGGACAATACAAAAATTAAAATGCGAGGTAAGTGTGAACATTTTCTCGTGATAATGTTATACTTAATCATTATTTTGCCCAAAATCATATTAAGAAAACTTTAAATATAAATAGTTCATTACAATACACAATACAACATTATTTAATTAACATTCCACTTTACTGAACATAAAACCAATAAATATTATTGATTGCAAATATTAATTATTACCTATTGACCGAGGTTACTTAAACTTTAATTTGAGCCATTGTAATTTCTGCTAATGAATTACTGAACATTATCACAATACTCATGTCAATGGGAGAGAAAGTGAAAAAATGTATGTCAAGGCTGTTTGTCATTTACACTGGACATACGTAATTTGTTTATGTAAATATTTACTTATTCTTTTAGTGCTTGAAGTTAACTGTTTGTAGATAATGTGCACACAAGCATATTGGATGTTTGTTAGAAGTGCACATGGGCATTATAATGTGTAAATGTTTTGTGGCCTGGATTATTTTTGTTGTAGGCTAAAGGGAGAGGGCCCGTAGTCCCCCTATATATGAATGTGCGTACTTACGTCAAATTATTGAAAAAAATGTTAAAGCTTAGTTGTAGTTTATGATACATACTACAATCTATGCTACACTATAAATTTACTGGTGTTCTTGTGGGTTCAGTTACAGTGTATTATAGTGTACCATGGGCTTGTATAAGGGGGGATTCAGGGGTCTGGACCCCCCCTTAGCTTACATTAAACCACGCTACGCCACTGACCACTGTCATTTTGGGGATCCGAGCCCCCCTTAGCTTTTAAAATACCCCTTAGCGTCATGCAAAGCAAGAAGTCACACCACAATTTTTTTTATATTATAGGACTCTAGCGTGAAAGCTATAGCTACACCCCTGCAGTGTACAGTGCAGTGTACCTACACTGCCCTCAATGGACTCGTCGTCGTTGTCGTGTCAGTCGTGTTCTGTTTCCAACAAAAACTAACTGATGAGGATTTTATCACCTTAAAATAATGATTTGAATTTAATATTACATTTCTTATATATTAGCATGGTATATTTATCATACGTTTATCAGTAATTTTTAATTGTACCACACCCTCAATTGATTCTAGTTTAATGACTCAGTAGGTAAGGGAGTTCCCAGTGAATTCTTATTATTGAGGTCATACATTTATCTTAAGGTAACTTACCTTAAGGTAAATGTATGTGGGTGCGTATAAGGTCGATTTTCGCTTGTTGACAGATGACATCCCGGGCCAATGTAACCGAGCGAGAATTGATTAGTTAAGCTAGGTGTTTTTATTGATAAACAAACCATCTTAAATTTATGTTAAGTAACTATATGTACTTAACATGCAATTAAGTCAATTTCCAAACATTGTCCTAAAATGTTATAGTTATGTACAAACACTATAAATGACAATGTCTATATGTAAAATTTTACTTAAATTTAGTGCTCTTAACCAATAAGGAAGTTTTCAAATCTTTTCATTGACATTCTGATGTGTATTGTATGATGTAATAGAACTATGTTTTGAATACAATGCAATGACCCTTTGTTTTACACAAAGGAATGACAAAACTGCCTTGGTGGCATGTTTGTATTACAGTACGACTGGCAAGTTGAGGTCTCGGGTTCGATTCCCGGGTCAGGTAAAGTGATATTGGGTTTTTCTATTCAGTATCAGCATGGAGTCTAGAATTTGTGCCCGATATGGCGATAGGCTCGCCCCCTATCACATCATGGGACGGAATATGCATGGCGAAAAGAGGGTGCACTAGTTGCGCCTCTGCCTACCCCTACGGGGATATAGGGCGTGAGTGTGTGTGTGGAATGACGAGACAAGCAGTGCATTATCCTGATGGGACTGTCTCTCCAAACAGCAACTAGATCAACATTACGTCCGTTCAAATGACACTGTTTAAACTCTTCCTAATTACTGTTTTCATTCCTTTATAGTGTGTATATGCAATGTAGATAACAGTTGTTGGAGTAAACAATGATAACAATGTAACTACAGCGTGTCTAGTATTAATTGAATTGATAAACAAACTTATTTTGAGATGGTTATAAGGATATGAAACGATATATGGTAAATGGAAACATAAAGATATTAAGTACACGGAGATGGATGTCACAACAATCACACTTTTTAAGCCCTAATGATAAAATCAAGGCAATCCTTATCACATCATGGGACAGAATATGCACAGCAAAAAGAGTGTGGACAAGTTGCTCCTATGCCTACCCCTTTGGGGCATAAAAGGTGCGAGTGTGTGTGTGTTAAAAATAAATTCACTGATTGACATTTCTCAGGAAGTCACTGAAAGATAATAATTTGTTTACGCAATTGGCAATTAAACTCTTCCATATATAATTACACAATTCCCAAATGTTATTTTTATACTGTTATCTATATGGTTGTCCAGTAAAAAATTATAACAATTACTGCTGTTTCTTAAATTACATTAGGAGGATATATCGTCGGGCTTAGTGGAATACCGCGTAAGTGATAAAAAAAAGTTTTGTATTATCAATGTTAAGTTTAGTGTAGTAAGGATCAATCTCAATTGGACTTTTTTTTATCACTTGCGCGGTATTGAACTATTCTTACGCGGTATTGAATTATTCCTGACGATAGACATTTAGTTCAGCTTTAGAAAATGATTATTCCTGCAAGAAAGTTGAATCTAATGCATGTTGAATCTATTGCATGTTTTTACATAATTCTGAATCACCATTAAGGTGTTATGTCAAGACTCCGCTTAATTAACTGCTTCGAAATATAGGTTGTTGTTAGGGAGATTTTCCATTTATTTATCCTGTCTTAATCATTTTCGAAATTACGGGTGCGCTACCAGTTTTTTATTTATTTATACATTATGTGCAAAATCAATTTAGACATATAGTAATTTAGAGCCACATCGTTATAAATAATATCCACTTGGAATGTATTCATCAAATTTACTAAGGATTAAAGCGATTTGATAATTTGCATTAAGCACACTGACATTCGCACATAGTTAAAGCTATTGTAGAAATATTCACCTCATTGTACATATTAAAGCGCATAAAACGAAATTGCGTATTCTATTGTATAAAGGCGCGTGATACGCTCTTTGTCGCAGTATGTAAATTAGTCGCTATTAGCGAAACTGAGATACTTTAATGATGTTATTGTACGTTGTTTCGTGTAATTAAACCAGGCACATGAAGCCCACTGTTGAAAATAGGCCTTATCTAAAGATATTCAGAGGGAAATCTCAGAGGGAGGTCTTTGATCAATAAAATATAGAGACTTATAATATTATTTTAAATGCATATAGAGACTAAAACATAATTTGCAGACATCAAACTCTCCCATCACGTATGTGAAGATAGTGAGCACGGTGGACTACATGGTGGGCGCGGGCAACGCCGCAGGCCAGGTCACAGTGTTCCAGATCCCGAAGGAGCACCCGGAAAACGTCCCGGACACCTTCAAACCCAAGGTGGAGCCCAAGGTTGAGAGGTGAGCATAAAAATCTTGATTTAGGAATCTTAACAGCTGTTGTTAATAATCCACCCCAATCGCTTATTTCAATCCCTTGTGAAAATAGACCAATTCGCGCAAAGATTTTTGGCATTCTTACATGACTCATTATGATTATTCTGAGATCAGATCGAAGATTAACCATTGAGATCGTTTATCGAAAACTTCCGTAAGTCTGAAAATTCGGTCACGATATCTCCAGTATTTTGCGTAAGGATTACTTTTTAATATAACAATGTTTTTTTTACATATTTTTTTTTACATCTATCTGTTAAAAAATAGTGAGACTAATAATATGGAAAATCTTTTCTAAATTAAGTTGGTATTGGAATAGCTATTTTTTTTCTTTATACATAAGTATTATTAAGTAGCTATAGAAGATCAATACATTGTACTATGGTATAATTTGTAAATAATTGTTACTCAATACAATATTCATGACCTATCAAGGAGTCGCGACTCTGGATCCGCTCATGTCCAGCTAACATCATCGTATTTTCAGGTACACAATAGGAGACCTTCACAAAAGCAAGATCACATCAATAGAGTGGTCCAAGAACGGCATGAGACTGTTCTCAGGCGACAAAAATGGGGTCATAATCATGACAGAGATTGATTTTTACATGGTGAGTGGAGTAGATACGCCCTAATCTGGTGGTAGGGCTCTCGTATGCGCAGGGCCGTCTGGATAGGTACTACCGTAATGTCTATTTCTACCGCCAAGCAGCAGTGTGCACGCGCTGCTGTGTACCGGTTTTGTAGCACATTGTAGCCAGCGTAAATACTGGGCTTTATGAGACTTAACATCTTGTGTCTCGGGGTGACTAGCGCAGTGGAGTACCACACAGTACTTTGAAATTAAAAGTTATGTATGGTATTGCTACTGGTTATAGGCGGTCGTATCATTTTTCATATTATGGTGAGCGGCATGCTCGTCTCGTCAAAGAAAAAAAATTGCCGTGCAAGTTTATACTTTTATCTTCATAGAGTTTGCAGAGGGCATTTGCATCTCATAAAATTAAGAAAATTAAGAAACAAATTAAGACTTGTGTTCAGTTTATGTTTGTTTATTACATCACGAATATTTATTACGTCATTATAAATAAACATGGTTTATTTCCCCTTTTACGTAAACAAGATAAGTAAGGGAATTGTGAGGTTTTATATCGAAATGTGAAAACAATTGTGTTTACTTATTATACTTACGTACCTAATTACTCAATGGCTTAAAGTCATATAAATAAAAATTTGGTCGTGTTAAAGTCTATTTATTTTATTGTACATTTTGCTACTGGCTTGGTGGCGTAGTTGTATTATGGTACGACTGCAATGCTGAGGTCTCGGTTTCGATCCCCGGGTCGGGCAAAGTGATATTGCGGTTTAGGTACTATTCAGTATCAGCCCAGAGTCTGGAATTTGTGCCCGACATGGCGATAGGCTCGCCCCGTGTCACATCATGGAACGGAATAGCGGCGAAAAGTGGGTGCACTAGTTGCGCCTCTGCCTACTCCTTCGGGGATAAAAGGCGTGAGTGTGTGTGTCGTTTTTGCTCGAGGTAAGGTATAAAAGTTCCGCATGTCGATAAAATGTAGTCCATATCCCTTTTTTGCCTATTAACTATTTTTATGTTAAAAATAATTCGCTGTTCCGTTACTGCGTCTCAGAAGAACAAAATACCAACCAGTGACTAGTAAGTCTATGACAAAAAAGTGTGATATTTTGTTTTTTTGTTCACTATCAACCCGGAGTCTGGAATTTGTGCCCGATATGGCAATAGGATCACTACTAGAAAGTAGGTTTACTAGTTCCACCCGTTTGAGGATAAAAGGCGTGAGTATGTATGTATGTATGACTGCCTCGATGGCGTAGTTGTATTACAGTACGACTGCAAAGCTGAGGTCTCGGGTTCGATCCCCGGGTCGGGCAAAGTGATATTGAGTTTTTCAATTCAGTATCAGCCCGGAGTCTGGAATTTGTGCCCGATATGGCGATAGGCTCGCCCCCTATCACATCATGGGACGGAATAACGGCGAAAAGTGGATGCACTAGTTGCGCCTCTGCCTACCCCTTCGGGGATAACAGGCGTGTGTGTGTGTGTGTGTATGCATGAATCCTGTTTGAATGTTGACAAGTATTTTCCCATAGCACCTGTGTAAGTCGATGGAGATAGTGAACGAGCAGCACGAGATAGTCCAGATGAGCTACCACCAGAGCACGCTGGTGGTGTCGAGCGTGTACCGCAGCATCCTCTGCACGCGCCGCGCCGGCTGGCACGCCTGGCACGTCAGCCAGCTCGGCAAGCGGGAGAGGAAGAGGTCATCTCATATTATCTCACTCATATCATAAATGCGAAACTTTGGATGTTTGTTACAAGTAAATGCAGAGAGGCTACTGCGAAAAACGAAATCCGAAACGTCGGTCCGAAACGAAGAAACGACGAACTTCGGATTTAACCTTACTACCAAATTACTTCGGATCCGTCACCGTTGAACGAAGGTTTCACGCAGTTTGCGACGCTTCCGACTTCGCTCAACACTTTCGTCACGCAACAACTCTTCATAAAGAAGGATCCGTAACACTTCGTAGTAAGAAAACGTGGGATCCGTCACCCGAAACTACGGATTTCGTTTTTCGCAGTAGCCTCTCTGAAACAACTTAACCGTTTTGGGTGAAATTTGGCACACGAGTAGATCATGTTTTGGAATACATAAGGTTTTATGCCGGTAATTTGCTGTCATGGGAAATATTGGGTATTTTAAATTTATTTCAATAGGTAGATGGCGCTAGCGTCGTACTTTGTTTTAATAATTTTTGTAGCAGGAAAAGCTTTTCACGCGAGTGAAGCCGTGAGCAATACCTAGTCACATCTATTTAGTAGCGTAGTTGTATTTCATACGCCTTATGATACCCCGAAATGGCCATAGACTAGTAATATGGGATCACTTCACTTGGTTGTACGTGTGCCAACTTGTTCGGGGACATGTGGTGTGTTTGCATTAATGTGTTGTGTGTTGTGTGCAGCCTGTGTGTACTGGGCGCGGTGGTGTCGCACTCGTACTCGTACAGCGGCGCCCCTCCCTCTGCGCCCGCCGTGTACTGCGCGCGGCCCGGCCTGCGGCTGTGGCGCGCCGACCTGCAGGGCGACGTGCTGCAGACCCTGCTCTTCAAGGTATGGTCCTCAGCTCTGAGCACAGGGCGCCTCCCCCCCACCGCGCCCGCCGTGTACTGCGCGCGGCCCGGCCTGCGGCTGTGGCGCGCCGACCTGCAGGGCGACGTGCTGCAGACCCTGCTCTTCAAGGTATGGTCCTCAGCTCTGAGCACAGGGCGCCTCCCCCCCACCGCGCCCGCCGTGTACTGCGCGCGGCCCGGCCTGCGGCTGTGGCGCGCCGACCTGCAGGGCGACGTGCTGCAGACCCTGCTCTTCAAGGTATGGTCCTCAGCTCTGAGCACAGGGCGCCTCCCCCCCACCGCGCCCGCCGTGTACTGCGCGCGGCCCGGCCTGCGGCTGTGGCGCGCCGACCTGCAGGGCGACGTGCTGCAGACCCTGCTCTTCAAGGTATGGTCCTCAGCTCTGAGCACAGGGCGCCTCCCCCCCACCGCGCCCGCCGTGTACTGCGCGCGGCCCGGCCTGCGGCTGTGGCGCGCCGACCTGCAGGGCGACGTGCTGCAGACCCTGCTCTTCAAGGTATGGTCCTCAGCTCTGAGCACAGGGCGCCTCCCCCCCACCGCGCCCGCCGTGTACTGCGCGCGGCCCGGCCTGCGGCTGTGGCGCGCCGACCTGCAGGGCGACGTGCTGCAGACCCTGCTCTTCAAGGTATGGTCCTCAGCTCTGAGCACAGGGCGCCTCCCCCCCACCGCGCCCGCCGTGTACTGCGCGCGGCCCGGCCTGCGGCTGTGGCGCGCCGACCTGCAGGGCGACGTGCTGCAGACCCTGCTCTTCAAGGTATGGTCCTCAGCTCTGAGTACAGGGCGCCTCCCCCCCACCGCGCCCGCCGTGTACTGCGCGCGGCCCGGCCTGCGGCTGTGGCGCGCCGACCTGCAGGGCGACGTGCTGCAGACCCTGCTCTTCAAGGTATGGTCCTCAGCTCTGAGCACAGGGCGCCTCCCCCCCACCGCGCCCGCCGTGTACTGCGCGCGGCCCGGCCTGCGGCTGTGGCGCGCCGACCTGCAGGGCGACGTGCTGCAGACCCTGCTCTTCAAGGTATGGTCCTCAGCTCTGAGCACAGGGCGCCTCCCCCCCACCGCGCCCGCCGTGTACTGCGCGCGGCCCGGCCTGCGGCTGTGGCGCGCCGACCTGCAGGGCGACGTGCTGCAGACCCTGCTCTTCAAGGTATGGTCCTCAGCTCTGAGCACAGGGCGCCTCCCCCCCACCGCGCCCGCCGTGTACTGCGCGCGGCCCGGCCTGCGGCTGTGGCGCGCCGACCTGCAGGGCGACGTGCTGCAGACCCTGCTCTTCAAGGTATGGTCCTCAGCTCTGAGCACAGGGCGCCTCCCCCCCACCGCGCCCGCCGTGTACTGCGCGCGGCCCGGCCTGCGGCTGTGGCGCGCCGACCTGCAGGGCGACGTGCTGCAGACCCTGCTCTTCAAGGTATGGTCCTCAGCTCTGAGCACAGGGCGCTTCCCCCCCACCGCGCCCGCCGTGTACTGCGCGCGGCCCGGCCTGCGGCTGTGGCGCGCCGACCTGCAGGGCGACGTGCTGCAGACCCTGCTCTTCAAGGTATGGTCCTCAGCTCTGAGCACAGGGCGCCTCCCCCCCACCGCGCCCGCCGTGTACTGCGCGCGGCCCGGCCTGCGGCTGTGGCGCGCCGACCTGCAGGGCGACGTGCTGCAGACCCTGCTCTTCAAGGTATGGTCCTCAGCTCTGAGCACAGGGCGCCTCCCCCCCACAGCGCCCGCCGTGTACTGCGCGCGGCCCGGCCTGCGGCTGTGGCGCGCCGACCTGCAGGGCGACGTGCTGCAGACCCTGCTCTTCAAGGTATGGTCCTCAGCTCTGAGCACAGGGCGCCTCCCCCCCACCGCGCCCGCCGTGTACTGCGCGCGGCCCGGCCTGCGGCTGTGGCGCGCCGACCTGCAGGGCGACGTGCTGCAGACCCTGCTCTTCAAGGTATGGTCCTCAGCTCTGAGCACAGGGCGCCTCCCCCCCACCGCGCCCGCCGTGTACTGCGCGCGGCCCGGCCTGCGGCTGTGGCGCGCCGACCTGCAGGGCGACGTGCTGCAGACCCTGCTCTTCAAGGTATGGTCCTCAGCTCTGAGCACAGGGCGCCTCCCCCCCACCGCGCCCGCCGTGTACTGCGCGCGGCCCGGCCTGCGGCTGTGGCGCGCCGACCTGCAGGGCGACGTGCTGCAGACCCTGCTCTTCAAGGTATGGTCCTCAGCTCTGAGCACAGGGCGCCTCCCCCCCACCGCGCCCGCCGTGTACTGCGCGCGGCCCGGCCTGCGGCTGTGGCGCGCCGACCTGCAGGGCGACGTGCTGCAGACCCTGCTCTTCAAGGTATGGTCCTCAGCTATGAGCACAGGGCGCCTCCCCCCCACCGCGCCCGCCGTGTACTGCGCGCGGCCCGGCCTGCGGCTGTGGCGCGCCGACCTGCAGGGCGACGTGCTGCAGACCCTGCTCTTCAAGGTATGGTCCTCAGCTCTGAGCACAGATCAACAGGTGTAGAGGCCAGACGGCGTATGTACAGTCAGCCACATAAGTAGCTGAACAAATTCAACATTTCAAATCGCCTCTACGCATTAAGTTTAATTGAAACATTTTGTTTTTCGTTGTGTGAAGTAAAGTAAATTACCTTTGTTTTATTTTTGTGAAGAGAAAATAAGAATTGGTAACAACACAAAAGTGTAGAGGCGATTTGAAGTTTTAAATTTGTTCAGCAACTTATGTGGCTGACTGAAAATGAGACGGAAGTGTATAACCGCATATGTATAATGCCTCTATAGACTATTAGGGAATAAGAAAAACTTGAATATTTCGTACACAAATATGACGGAATAACGAATACGTCCGAATCCGATCTTAACACATTCATGTTCGTGACTATTATGTACTCAAGTATCTAAATTAGGGACAAGACAATAGACAACGAGTATCAACTAATGAACCGAACATGAAAAGGGCGCGCGAATGACGTCAAACTAACGAGTCACCAATGAGTGTACTCATGACTCATGCCTTTATCTGTACGATTGATTATGGGCGTGTGTGCGTTAAACGAATTGTAAACAAGTTTCGACTTGGGACACAATAATACTGGGTGTAAGGAAACTGCTTTCGAATATAAAGACAGGTGATAGTGCAGGTGTTTTTCGACATGATGACATAAAAAAATCGCGATTGAATAATTATAATTTTATTTTTAAATTAATTATTATGAGTTATACAATTTTGCAATTGTATCATTTAGATTTAGTGCTAAATAGCAATGTGCAAGTACTACTGGATTCCTATTTAAAAATAGTCTAAGCAGTATAATTACAGGTTATTATGAGCCTTGACTTAAATAAATAAATACATTAAAAAACAAACCGTGTTTTTCTATATCTCCAGGAAGCAATATCAAACCCGCTAACTGTCGCCGAGCTGCTCAACCCGTCAGTGCGCAAGCACTCGCACGCAGAGCGGGAATACAACCTGGGACCTTTGTTCGTGTTCCGCGATCACTTCCTGGTGTCCCACAACCAGCACTTCCTGTACGTGCTGGACCCGAGGTCGCTCACCGCCATCGCCGTCGTCGACGACTTGCGCAGGTGATATGACC
Source organism: Lapara coniferarum (assembly GCA_949316025.1). Taxonomy (NCBI): domain Eukaryota; kingdom Metazoa; phylum Arthropoda; class Insecta; order Lepidoptera; family Sphingidae; genus Lapara; species Lapara coniferarum. The sequence continues at coordinate 2,122,471 of OX438928.1, forward strand.
ATAATACACACACACACTCACGCCTGTTATCCCCGACGAGGTAGGCAGAGGCGCAACTAGTGCACCCACTTTTCGCCTTTATTCCGTCCTATGATGTGATAGGGGACAAGCCTATCGCCATATCGGGCACAAATTCCAGACTCTAGGCTGATACTGAATTGAAAATCTTAATATCGCTTTGCCCGACCCGGGGATCGAACCCGAGACCTCAGCTTTGCAGTCGTACTGTAATACAACTACGCCACCGAGGCAGTCCATAATCTAAAATTTTAATATCATAACTAGCTTGTGCTCGCGGCTCTGCCCGCGTTAAAAAGTTTTTCCAGGATAAAAAGTACCGATTTATATTTTCCCGGGATAAAAGTAACCTGTGTGTTAATCCAGGACATGAGCTACCCGTGTGCCAAATTTCATCGAAATCTGTTCAGTAGTTTTTGCGTGAAAGAGTAACAAACATCTATACATCCATACATTGTTATAAATTTTCGCGTTTATAATATTAGTAGGACTATTTTAGGCATACCAGAGCAATAATTATCTAAAAATTACATATATAATATGCTATATCCTTAGAAAAAAATAAATAAGTACGCACACATAAACCTTCTTGACATTGACTTGTGTGAAAGTAATGACATTTATCACCCAGTATCAACAAAAAAGACAGCTATTATTTTTTATTATTTTTTTTTATTGCCATTGAATATTATTATTTGTCATTTAAGCGTGTGAATGTAAATGTCGCAATTGATTGATGGATCGTCTAATAAAAATGGGTTTAAATGATGCCTGTCAGGATCTTGTCGGTGTCGGTGCACAAGGACGAGATCTGGGTGTTGGAGGGGCCGCGCTCGCTGCTGAGGCTTGCGCATGCGCCCGAGCCCGCCGCCCTACACGCAGGTCTGTTCGCACGATCACCGCCACCATTACCATCACCATCACCACCACTCCCATACTCCAGATAATCCACTTCATATGAAATGTAAACAAAACTTGATCGAGGAAAAAAAACACCCTGTTGATTTCAAATTTGAAACTATATTATTAATTAATTTACTATGGTCTGTCCAAAAAAAACAGTGGTTATTTATACAATTTACCGCACAAGTAAGTTCTGTATATAAAAAAATAAGCGATTGTCTATGGATATTTTTGTTTACATTTTATTCGATGATTTTCGTCCCAGATTTTTTACTATCTGGCCACAGGTTACATACAATAGATGCTAAAATATGTCACGTCATCTGTGCTTTAAAACAGATTGTTTTTTTTTTTCTAAAAAAAACTGTATCTAATATCTATTGAATGTAATCTGTGCAACCATCATATAATCACCACAAACCATCGTAGTGGCAGACGAAACTCTGAGAACGCGCACAAGTAATTAGAAAAGGAATTCGTTTTGAGAAAACATGGGAGGCATGTTATGAGATGATTCGGATCCAAAAATATTTTTAATATTATTAGTCTCTTTTCTATTTTATTTTACAGAAAAGAATTTTATTATGGTTTTCCCTACATGTGAAAATATAAATGTGTGTGTGTTTTTTTTATTTTTTTACTTATTTTATTTTTATGTAACACCCTTTTCTTTTCTCTTTTACACTTTTTTTATTCCAGTCTTTTTTATACAGAACTATAAGTTTTTATTTGAAACTATTTTTATAAGAAGTTGTAAATATTTTTGGATCCGTAATTACTATACTTTTTGATTTTCTATGACCTATTATAATTTTCAACATATCACTACTTATTATGCATTTAGATATGAATTATTACTGTAAACATGGAATTTGGTTTAAAACTGTTGCCATTAATAATATAATTTAATTGTTTGTAAGTTTTATTGGAATGGACCAATTTATCTTTCACACTATCCAAGAAAAGAACACCATATTTTTCAAATAATTACTTTCATTGTGTATACTTTTTTATTTATCTGAATATGGTACAGCTATTTTCAGTAAATGCCAGTGTTTTCCTTTTTCCATGCTCACTGTTTAAAACTTAATTCCGGACTTAGAACCGTAGTACTTAATTTTCAGTATTCATGCTAAGTATTGTTGAGATATACATTTACATATACAGGGTGTATTTTAAGTACGTTTCAATTTCATCTTTTTTTTTTCTGTTTTTTAGTAATACATATCTTTTGGTAGCATTATAAAATGTTTTGAGTTGTTTTATCTATTTATTTTTTGTCCCTGACTTGTTAGCCTGACGAGGGTCGGCTTATACAAGAACAGCGGTCTTTTGGGTGAGTGCAGAAGGCGCTCGCAACCCTTAAGAATCTATATACATATAAAATATATTATGTAAATATGTCGATGAAATTGAAACAAAAATGTACCATTATTATGATGTACTTAAGTATTTAAATTGTCCGTCCGTTGCATGTACTTTATACTAGTTGTACAAGACTTACTTCAAATCAGAAATTTCAAAATGTGTCCTGTACTAACTCAAAACTATTTAAGAAATTATAAAAGTTGCGTAGCAGTCAAGTAAAATACATATAAAATAACGAATCGTAACTCTATATGCAGAGTTTTTTTTATAAGTTATAAACAAGTACATTTTGTAAAAAGACAATTGAAATGAATATGTGGGGAATATTAATTCAAATGAAAGAGAAAAATCGAACTAAAGAAAATATACCATGCTTTATTGCTGTTTTGAAAATTAAAAAAAAATCAAATTAAGCTTTGATAATAGAACCATTAATTTATTGTTTTAGTCGTGTTCTTCATGAAATATATTTAGTGAGCCATAAAGGTTAGTGCCATCATCAACAGGGTGTGTTAAAATACCGATAGTATTGTCCATATTTTTGAAATGACCCCCTGTATAATCTGTATATGAATCATCCATCCATGAGATTTATACTTTAAGATTAATATTAGAGTTAAGTGCCTTAACTGATACCAAATTAGGACCAATATACTAATACTAGTAGACGTAATGGAGTTTATTTTTTTTATATTTCAAGTATAGTTAATGTACGAATTATTAACTTTTGGAACAATTATGTTTCCAAATTTTTTTCTTTTTTAGAAAGGGTTTTCATCTTTCTGTTGTTTTAAATTTTATTCATAAATAAATATTGTGTTCGTAAATAAGAAGAGCTGAAATGAGGTTATTGTCTTTAAACACACACATGTAATATTATTTTAATTTTTTTTCCATTCTATAATGCATTTGTTTTATACAATAATTTATAAATTACTGTTTTAACTAATAAAATACTTATCTAATTTTCAAGATTAATACGATTCTAGATAAAGTGAAATAAATAATAACTACTTAAGGATAAAAATAAATGTCAATTATTTGATGGTTGTCACTTTCTTCCTAATAAGATGTATAAAACGACAAAAAAATCATAGTGACATAGCAAAAAGCTTACTTAATTCAAAAATGTAGTGTGTTGTAGGCAGTCAACAAAAACTTTATGGAAACGACATTTTCGCGACCAAAAATGGCGCCATTTACCTGACTTATGATACGACATCATAGCAAAAAGCTTACTTAATTCAAAAATGTAGTGTGTTGTAGGCAGTCAACAAAAACTTTATGGAAACGACATTTTCGCGACCAAAAATGGCGCCATTTACCTGACTTATGATACGACATCATAGCAAAAAGCTTACTTAATTCAAAAATGTAGTGTGTTGTAGGCAGTCAACAAAAACTTTATGGAAACGACATTTTCGCGACCAAAAATGGCGCCATTTACCTGACTTATGATACGACATCATAGCAAAAAGCTTACTTAATTCAAAAATGTAGTGTGTTGTAGGCAGTCAACAAAAACTTTATGGAAACGACATTTTCGCGACCAAAAATGGCGCCATTTACCTGACTTATGATACGACATCATAGCAAAAGCTTACTTAATTCAAAAATGTAGTGTGTTGTAGGCAGTCAACAAAAACTTTATGGAAACGACATTTTCGCGACCAAAAATGGCGCCATTTACCTGACTTATGATACGACATACGGGATGTTCGAATAATAGCAAAAACCTTTTTGAAAATAAATTTAGTTTTTTATGTCATATTTGGCCTTATCGCTGACTTTCTGAGTGACGCAATAATTAAAATAGAAAAAAAAACAGTACTATATGTAATTTTAAGCTGCACCAGATTTAATAAACCTTGAAAATAGATGCTATTATTGATACATTCTGTGTAAAAATAATGTAAAACTTTATCAATTAATATTGAGATTTTATGATTTTTTCATTATGGTGTATTTGACTAGGTGCGTAAGTAGTGTGTAATAAAAAAAATGTTACATAGTCTCAAGAATGCTAAAATAATTTTAGTTGTGTCGTTATTGCATTCCATATTAATAGTGTTGTAATTAGTACGTAAATTTGACAGTATTTAGCCACTTTTTGTTACTTTGTTTGTGTAGGTTGCCATATACAATAACCTAGACTGTTTTGCTAGTAGATTTAAGTATCAAATCGGCCAATACATAATTTTTAAAAATATTTTTTGATGTTGTGACTTCTGCTAGATCATTTTGGTGCTTAATGCGTAATTTTAGTATTGATCTCGTAATTTAAAAAATAATGTATTGGTCGCCATGATATTTAGTAACCCGAGTAGTGAGAATTTACAACGATTTTTTATGTATATGCCGCTCTGTATGTATTTATTATTCACGTAAAATGAGGAGATTTTTGTATGGCAACATTTCAAGCGATAAATACAATCATTAAGTACGAAAATTATAATTTTTTGATAACCTGTTTCAGGTTTGAATAAGACCTGTCTACATAATCATTTGTAGTGTTAAGAGCCATTCTATGGCCTAAACTACTTTATGGATTATAGACAATAGAAATGACACAATATTTCACCTAATTAAATATAAAAACTAATCAATGTTGCCACTACAAAAAGTCACCATTTTGCAGTATTTATTGCGTGCATTTTCTTTTGTATGTAAGCATGGCCATTGTTATATGAATATACGCTGTGAAATAATTGTTTTGAGTTTTTTTTCTTTACCTGTCGCTTACTTGCTTGTATATTCGTGTGAGCAATGGCTCTAGCTTGCTTTTCTTGTAATATGTCTTAATTAGTATGTAGATATCCCTCTAGGTGATTAATTTGATGCACTAGAAAAGCAGTTTGGCTTTGATTTTATACAATGGTTCGACAAAGTGGCTTCCACCTGATGGTTAGTAAAGTGAAGCCCTGTCGACCTGCATTTTTTTATTTATTTTATTGAATGACGAGACGAGCATGCCGTTCGCCTGATGGTAAGCGATACGCCCACCCATAAACGGTAGCAACACCATCCAGCACCTTGAGTTACAAATACTGTGTGGCATTCCACTGCGCTCGTCATCTTGAGACATAAGATGTTAAGTCTTATTATGTCCTATAGTTACACTGTTTACAACATCCTTCAAGCCGAAATACAACAGTGCATGCACACTGGTACTTGGCGGTAGAAATAGACATAGCGGATATAAACATCCTTGGTCGTTCGGCACAGTTACGGCGACCTGCATAATTGCTTCTTCACGCTCCGATGTTTTAAATTATGAGACTAAACATGCAATGAATCAGAATAACGGCGCGATGCAGTACATTTTAAAATCTATCCCACGATATTTTGGTTCAGTCATAATTAAGCATAATAGGGTAGTTACTACTTTTTTTTAAATACAATTATGAAAAATGTATGCTATCCAAAATCTAATCGAAAAAGAATTTTCAAAATTGGGGCAATAGTAAGTTATAAAGCTTTGAAATTTTGTGGAAGGGGTGCTGTCAAATAACAGCAATACTGGGCTGTGACGTCACCAAGCGCCGTCGGCCATAACGCTGCCTGCGTGCGAAAGAGATAGCGCGATATCCCGGCTCCGCCCCCACTTTTGCCCACAAGAATATTTCAAAATTGAATAACTGCTTTATTTTTCAATCGATTTTGATGCTGATTTCACGGAATAATTTCTTATTCGTATTATTTTCCGTTTCATCAACAATGATGTACAAAATCAAACATAGGAAACTACCCTATTGTTTTGACTGATTAGGGATAATCATCGCTCGTCAGGGGACGCAATCTGGGCCCTTCTCCGCTTGCCATCAGGTGCAGTGTCACTTGAATATACCTACCAACGTGCTTCGTGTTCGATCAGCTCACTGTTGTATAGGGCAATTAAATGGAGGTTTATAAAAGACCTTATAAACTCATATTACGTGTAATTATGGAATTATTAGAATATGTCCTGTATTAAATGATAGCACCGCGAGCTCGTTACAGCTGTAAAGCTGCTATTTTCGATGCATGATAATTTACACTACAACAGCATACAATTCTAATATTCGATATTAAAAACAACAATCGATAAATATAAAAAAACTCGTAAATTAACTTATATTACACACAATATTTGTGCCAACGATCTCTATCTTACTTAAGCTCCTGTTACACAGCTTGTAGAAATCTAGCAGGCAGGACCACGCACTGTCACAAATTTTATCAACGTGATAAGACGTCCTAGTACTGGAGCTCTGTTTTCTGCATGTAGCTGAAATTTTACTTATTTAACTCTGTATTATTATTAAATCCTTTCTCAATTTTCATACTAAGAATTTCCACTCGCAGAGGAGCCCATCACGCTCATGACGAAATCACTCACCACATCGATACAACAAGCAGTGAACACGGTGCGCGACTTCACACACATAGACCAGACCGTGCCGTACATCACCAGCGTGCTCGAACAACCGATATCGATGTTCACCAAAAACGAAAATATCGATAACGGCACCGTCGCGAGCGCTGAGGAATGCTTCGAACTACCCCCAGTGAAGAACCTGCCAATCGATATATCGGACAACGTGCTAGAATCGATTATAAACGAGTTTCGAGATGTAAGCGATTCGGAAGAGTTCCGAAGAGCCAAGTCTGAGGAGTTGCAGAAGAAGTTGAAGTTGTACAACAGTATTATGGAGCGGAAGTGTGATGAGGAGCTGATCCATAGTCGCAGGAGTCGGAGGCGCGAGACAGGGTCGGGCGCCAGCACGCCGCGCCTCGCCACGCCGGTGAGGAAGCCTGATAATGTCAGCTACACCAGCCCCTGTGTCATGGACATTAGTGTTTACGGGTAAGATATTCTTTTATTTTCAAAAGATTTGCTGCTATTTTTACTTCTGTGATGTATTGAAGTTCATAGTGAAACTGGTCATGAATCGACTGTGAATTATCCAAGGACAAGCTACAGGTTTTCGGTAATGTAATTTTTTTTACATCGAAGCTGTTTTGATCGATTTTTGTATCGTTTTTTAGTTTCTGATATACATGTCAGTGGTGACTATTATGCGTGTCTATTTAAGAATTTTAATTTAGCCGAATCGGTAAATACATTCTGCTCACAGAAACATCGACGACCAAAACGACGAGTTGTTGGAAAAGCAAATAGAAGAGAAAGAGAAGATTCTAGCAAAAATGCTTAATCTGGAGTCACTAAGCATCACAACTCCCAAAATAGAAACTGAAGAACCGAAACCAGTGGAACCGACGTACAAAGAGATCGAAGTCAAACCGATAGACAAAGAAAGTACGAAACCGGCAAAGCTCGTGAAGAATATAGAACCAATCCCCATTGATTTGGTGCCTAAAGTGGTCAAGTTACCTAATACATGGAATTTAGAGAATATAGAACTGAAATTGGAAGCTAAGAACGGCTTTAGGGATCGCGTCATATCACCTGATGATCATTTGGATAGCGAATGGGAGATAATATGATGTAAGCGTAACAATTAAGTTATGACGTAATTACACGTTACGTAATAATTTGAGGCTTGATATCAATTTCGAATTAGGAATAATATTAACGATTTTTTGTAAGCAGGTTTTGAACTTTTTTATTTTATTTAACAAGGATTTTAGAATGTGTTTGGATTGGGCCTTATTTTTACTGCTTGAAGGCTGTTTAGGCTTTGTTGGACAAATTTTATGTTATGGACAAGAGTGATTATCATATTTTTTATTATTATTATTAGCTTCTGGTCCCGATTTACTAATTCATCTATTTTTAAAGGAAAGCCGTATTATTTAGGACTTGCCGGCGAGTCTAAAAAATCATTATAACGTATTGGGATGGATATTCCAACCGTAATACATAATCACCCAAAATTTTCATTTGCGTGAATACATGTAGTACAAGCTTTTAGACCCGGCATTGTTTTGGCTTTCGTGGCATGATATTAGTTGTTATATTGATAAAAACACGAATTCAAAAAAAATTGTATTAAATTAGTATATAAAAAATTGAATTAGTATCTGTTCAATTAAAGAAACAGACCTATCATTCGTACTTTTCTCTTTATTGGTTATTTGAGAGAATAATGCTAATGTTGCCATTTCGGGGTCTTGTAATTCGATAAGAGTTATAATTAAAATTATAGTAGGTATTTAATTAAATTTTTGCAAGTTATATTTCACAAAGCACTTAATACGATGTTTGGAAGAGTAGCTATTAACTATGGAAACATATTGTGATTGTGGGAGTTATCACGCCTAGATCAGTGTCATCACGCGTACAGTATCCTTAGTACAGGGACTACGGGGGCGGATATAGTAAACGGAATAGCACGTCGTTAAGTAGGGACTTGTGTAAAAAATGTGACTTTCTTGGCATCAATTTGGAATATGTGCGAATGCATCCTACAAATAAGTTTTGAAATATCAATGAAAAACTATTTGATACCCCCATGAATATTGTAACTCCGCCCCTGCTTTAGAATGTAGGTAAAACGAACATGCATTTATTTGTAGCTTATTTAATGTTAGGTAAATAGGATTGTATTTATGCATAATTCACGATATCATAATAATTGTATTTATGCATAATTCACGATATCATAATAATAAACGATTTAATATTGCTTGTAATGATTGAAAGCATTTTGACATGTACAGCCGCGCAGATTGAGCAGTGCATTATCAAGAAAAGCGTTGGTGGATTCCTTTTTTAGTGAACGTGATTATACGTCACCGGAGCAATGACTGAATAATGCTTTTTGTATGAACGTCATAACACGTTCGTCGCCGATGCAGAATAAATATCACTGTTTGTCATTGTTCATAAATATCACTGTTTGTTTCCGGACTGCACGGCTGTATATGATCCTGGATAAAAGTAGTGCACTAAGATCAACTTAGTTTTAGGGTGTGGCATTTTTTTTATGAATTGATCACAATTTTGCAATTAATGTGATAGGCCGTGAGGTATGTGTTTTGTATTATTATTATTAAGTAGGAAAGTTTTTTGCAAGATTTGAGTTATAAAAGAAGTAGAATGTTATCTATTGTTTTAAAATGAGACTTGGTCGCATATTAGGGTTATAAAGTAATGATTTGGATATAATTTAATATACAATATTCAATTTCTTCCATATTTTATGGTTTTGAAGTTCATTAATCGTTATGTTTTTTCTTATTATTGTAATTTTCCACAACCGCTCTTATAATGGAACTTTTTTATGTTTGAATTGGTTACATATTTTTTTATATTTGAATTATTAATTTTTTTATTCTCTTTTTCCTTTTTATATTATCTTATGATGTTTTTATGGGTTTAACCAAAGGGGAAATATAAGTATTTGTTATTTTAGGCTTTAAAAGACAATTTATTTTCAATGTTTTTGACTTGTCATAATGAATGACTACAAAAGGTCAGATTTTTTATTAGTTACATAATAACTATAGGTAATACAAATGAAGGAATGAATAGATAGGTTTTATTACAGACTAACCAACGTACATAGATGTAACAACCTTATAGAAGTTTCCTTTCAGTTCGACCCTTCATTCAAATTTACCCATTATAAAAAAGTGATCATTTTATTTGATCTGATGTTATAAACATAATTATATTTAACTAAATTCTAATCCGTCTTTGATCGTATTATTTCCATATTTTTTGCATATATTTTAATGGATTAGTTGTATATTGATGACAAAAAGGTAATTATTTATGGTTAAATTTAAATGTTTAGAATCTTAATTATCCACTGTCCAATCATCACATTATTATTAGTCTTATGCCCGAATACTCAAACGCTACTCAACCAACCAAGTTATCTGAGGCCTACTTCATTTTAGCCGGCTTCTTATTTTAAATGGCATTCTCAAACGCGCTTTAAAAGATTTGATGGAAAACTTAGCTGAGGAGCAGTTATTTTGCTACAGATTATAAAAAGTTTGTTTTCGATTACAATTTTAATATTTTTGATATTAATGTGTCGTTTCACGCAGTATAATTTTTAAGATGTTAAATATAAATAAATCGAATAACACAATGCGCAGTTTGAAAATGATTAACAATGTTATAATATGTCTATTATATTTAATTTTCGTGTGTATTTTATGTACTATGTGCAGATGCTATATAGTAAAAATGGTAAGTACGTTTAAAATCCATCCTAGGTTTTTAATATGTAGGAATGGCATATTCATTATTAGAAATAGTTTATTAATTATTATATTCTTAACATTGATGTGATGAGCGTATATTGCCACTTGGCAATATGTCAGGGTTGACATTAGCCGCTTTAGAAAAAAAATAAACAAGTCAACAATAATATTTATAATTCTTATTTCAGTTTTATCATCAGAAGTAGGCATATTTACAAAATATGCTAACTCAACTGCCTACTACGCACAATACAATGTACTACCGATGCTTGTTTCCCGTGAAAAATAACCCCGATGACCTTGGGCTATCGGTAGGATTGTTTGGTTTCTTTTGTGTTCGGCTGGATATAATCCAGATTTTAAAGAACATAAATGAAGAACTGTTTCCTTGCTGAGTCGGAATCTTCTTTTAAGATAAGTTAAGATAAGATATGATATATTTATTTGTGAAACATTAACATAAAATTATCATTATTGTATTCTTCGAAAGCGTTTAATTTCTCTCGTTTTCTTCCTTTGACACCATACTCCTCTTCAGACAATGATGATAATGAAGAAAAAACGATTTATTAAATCCAAAGTGAATATAATAAGTAGTTATTACGTAATAAAATTATTAAAGATTTGAACGTAAATATTTGAGACTAGTCTGAAGCACTCTCAAATTGATCTCGATTAACAGCCACATGAGGAGGCCTTACATAGCTGTCAAACTTTAAGCAGTGTTTGTGAATACCGTTTGAATCAATAAGCGGACCTTAAATTGAGTCGCCTTAAATTTAAGGTTAGGAGATAAGTGACGTTTCAGTATACCAATTTCAACAATAACGAATGCTTAAATCCGTAAGGCCATCTCAAATATTTAAGTAGCGTTTGAGTATTCGGGCGTTATTGTTCTAAGTTAGATAGAAGTTTGTATTATTCGTAATATATTTTATTTTTTTAACTAGATCTAGAATATGCAAGTAAAAAATCCGGCTCTATCAAGAAAAGATTAAACACAGTAAAATGGCGTTAATAGGATACTGAAAGATCCATGGTTCAATTCCCAGTGCAGGACAAATTTGCAAGGGGATTTTAAAAACGACGTGCTCGAAATACCTTCACCAGTAAGGTTAACTTAGTGATCTATTGTAGAACTAAGCTAAAATGTTTCGGCAAACAAATACATATTTTCACGTCGAACTCAAATTAGGGCAGGATAAGAAAAAGATCTCAGTCTCAATTATATTTTTTTTATCCTTTTCAACTCCCATATTATCTTATTATTATGCGATATTATTTTATAGATAGGTAAGCATTAGCACACATTACATAAGCATCTATATTTCCAGTGTTTTAATAAAATAGAACGAAATAATAAATAATATGCTTGCTGTTTAAAATGTTAAAAACGAACAATAGTACAATGAATGTCTGATAATAATTATTGTACAATATGTATGATTGATAATGTCAGTTGAAAGGTGGTTTATAGAATAATAATATCGAACAAAATATCCATGTACCAGTATAGTAAGTTAACGCCAAACGAAATAACCGGTCTGAAGTTAGTCAATTTACCCACAATTATGTCATAATTATTTTTCTTCAAATAAAACTCGTTGTTAATTTCAGACCGGTTGGAAGATTGGTATCGGCTTTTATAGATTTTTAAGAGCATTTTCTGGTCGGATCAAAAATTGACTGAAAATCTAAAATTGATCTGTATTTTGAATTGATTAAAGCATTATTTATTAGGTTACCCCTGACGTTCAACAGGTTTTCAGCATAATAATGCGCTTAACATTATATACCTGTATGTACAATGAACATGGCTATGTTGTCAAACATGATGCGGATCAACTTTTGTCTAGTAATACATGACTTATTCCAATGGATGTTTTATATAGTGCGTACTGAGGCGAGCCACTTATTTGTGATATTTTAGTTTAAGCTGAATGTATTTTTTGCGTATTAAAGTATTTCACACGAAAAATGTTTTATTTTATCATGACTTAAACAGGGAAGTCTATTTTAGAAAATGCTAACAAAACAAAAAAAAAATCACAACCCTCCGAACCTCCCCCACTCCACCCTTCGAGCCGTGCTTTACGTTTCGCAAGGCGGGCGGCGGCGCGGGCGCGGGCGGCTGACAGTGATCAAGAGGCCTCCGCGACGCGACGTCCTCTCGGCACTCGCCTTTGAAGATGACCTTCGTAATAGGTCGAAACTGGTCGGCGATTCTGACCAATAATATACGTGAGTGAAACCGTTGTTGTTTCTGATAAAAAAAAAACTATAAAACACTATTTATTAGGTTATGCGGGACTGATAATTTTTGCTCCGCAACAGGAAACCTGCATACCTAAGAAGTTCTTTATAAGAATTTCGAAGGTGTGTGAAGTCTACCAACCCGCTCTAGGCCAGCGTGGTGGACAAGGCCTAAACCCTCTCAGTAGTAGAAGAGGCCCATGCCCAGCAGTGTGACAGTATATAATACAGGGCAGGTATTATTATTAGATTATTACTATTATTTATCCTGTCTTCCGATCGTTCGTGATAATTGAGCTATCAAAATATTTGTCATGCTTATAATAATGAGTTGATTTGAGGATAATCTAGCGAGTTGTTCCACCATAGCTTACTGCATTCAAGTCTTTAAACTCTGTTTAGTCTAGCAATAAAACCTGCAGAATTTATCTTCTGCAAGCTATTTTTAGCGTGTTAATATTGTGGCGTCTGGAAGTTCATGCGCAATATATTCCTGCGACAATTTGCTAGTCTGAACATTGCTTTAAATCTTATGAGAGCCTAATACTTTCGCATTGCAAGCAATATTTTTTTTAATGGATACCGTAATTTTCTTCCACCTTCAATCACCAATCGTAGACACTTTTTCTATCTAAGCCACCAATACATTTAAACCTGACAGTAATAAACAATTATAAAAATCGTTTAACAATTTCCACCAAGGAGTTTTTAAATAAAACAAAACAGTACACATACAAACTTTATTGCGCAACACAATGCCCGTGTCCTTTACAGACGTTCGCTACAATAAATAAATGGTCTCACTCCGAACCACACTAGCTGTCTGCTACGTTACTACAAAAATACTGTCTTTCATACAACAATCACCTTTACTGCGCACGAAACTGATTGCGCCCTTAAATCTAAAGTGCGGACTGAAGAGGAACTTAACACTCAATTTAGGTACTAAAATTTGTGTGATTTAAAATTGATAGTGACTTAGTTCAGGGCCGGATTAAGTTAATAGGTGTAGGTTTTAGGGCTTAAAATTTAAAACAGTTATTTTATTTATGTAACTTATTACTTATTTTTGAGCTTTGGGGATTTTAACCCTACTTAGCATTCAAAATAATCCCGCCCTGTATTACTTAGCATCATAACGACGTTTCGTGACAAATTTTACAACTATATTCAACTGCATAGTTCACTGAATATCACCAACAGAAATCAACAGTAACAATTTATTTTGGCCATCAATTATTCTAATTCCAATAAATAATCAAACACTAAATATACATAGGAAAGCATGTTAATAAAAAAATACAATAGTGAAACTGAGATTCAAGAATCGTGAAATACTGTAAATCAAATTAATCGCTAAACATCAATACAAACTTCCATCACCAATGATCTTCACATTTTAATCATAAAATAACTAAACTAACATATAAAGGCAGTTCTTCCCAAAGTGGGTAGTTTTAGGGCGTCAATCAGCCCACGACGCTTTAAATCAGTCTACGAAACTATCCTAGGACGTATAGAAAGCGGTAACGAATGTGATGTACTGCGTAGGAACAGCTTAATTATGCAGAAAATGGACGTAACACATAAATAATAAGACTTAAGTACCCTACTCTACTAGTGGTGACAAAAATTTTGAAACCGATAAGTCTATAATAAAAGGAAATCCTTTGTTACGCTAGAAGATATTGAAAAATATTTTCGAAATAAAAAAAAAGTTCGAAAGGCCTAAAACAGTTACTAATATAATCGACATTCGACTGTTACTTATCGATTATCAATTTTTGTCAACACTTACACAATCGATAAGAAACATCACTGCATAAACACTTATATAATAGACAATAAAATTTCAAAACGGTTAATTGGACTAAATTAGGCATTATTAAATTTTGACATCTGGGGATAACTAATGGCAATCTTCATGGCCGAGCTGAAGATATATAATATGAACGTGTTTACGTTACTTTTCACACTAGCAGTTCAATGTATAGAGAGCGCGTGTGACTTATTTCAATTTAATTAACTTTAGCTATTAAAGTAAATAAAATATGTACCTTGAGATCTATTATAGATAGGTGCCAGGGCTACGTAGTGACGTTTCCTAATAGAGGACTACGTGTATTCATAATTTAGAACAATAAAAAACTTTGGTGAAATGCTGGTCTTGTTGGTGTAAATTTTGATATTCTTCATTAGGAATACATATAGTTCATAGATTAAATAAAATACAAACACTAAATGTAGCGGAGTGTGATAATTCGAAATTAAACTAAGGCATTCCGTTTCATAACCAGTTTACACCCATATTCATGTAAATGAACCTAAATGCTAACTTCGTTAAAAATATCCAAAATACATACATATACACTCACGCCTATTATCCCCGAAGGGGTAGGCAGAGGCGCACCTAGTACACCCACTTTTCGCTATGATTCCGTCCCATGATGTGATAGGGGGCGAGCCTATCGCCATATCGGGCACAAATTCCAGACTCCGAGCTGATACTGAATAGAAAAACTCAATATCACTTTGCCCGACCCGGGAATCGAACCCGAGACCTCAGCACTGCAGTCGTACCATAATACAACTACGCCACCGAGGCAGTCAATATCCAAAACGTTTCGATTTTAGACCTTTTTTTATAAAGTAATCATATTATTATTATAGCTCTCTGTCACCTGTGTGACAGCACCCTAAGCGATACTAAGTGTAGACTGGGGATAAAATGGAACGCCGTGAGAAAGCTACACATTAAAGGCTTGATATCAATAGCTAAATACTGTTAAACTTTTGACTAACACACACAAATATTGGACGAGTGTGGATAAACATTGGCTGTATGCAACAAACATTTGGATCCAACACGCGAGAGGCCGTGAAGACGGGGTAATATACTTTAAAATAATCATAATTGTTGTATATTTTAGAAGGAAATATAGTTATATATCAACAAATTGTGATTATTTCAAGCATACAATATTATTTTTTAAATATTGTACAGCATTACATCTGATATTTTCGAAATTGACGCGGGTAGATTTCTGTAGACTCCGTCACCACGGCCGCCACTAAATAGTAATAGAGAAAAAATCAACAAAAGCTTAAGCTTTGCGAACGTTTCAACAATAATATTAAATATCACAACACCTCAGCGAAACAAGCCGTAATTATTCTAAATATTATACAGGTTTAGAAATATTACTGGAGCGAGTCATTTGTGTATGTAGTATATCAACATGTTGCGGGCGAAGTTGCGCGACATGTGCTATTTTTACGTACCTGTCCCAAAGCTGAGATTCAAAGACTATACCCTAAACTATACTAAATTAGCTGCCGTAAAAATTCTTGAAACATATAAAAACTTAAATATTCTCATTGTTCAGCTTATAGCGAAAAGAGCTTGTTCCAAGATTTGAATTGACTCGTCGCCAGTAATACAGGTGGCTATTTATTAGCATGTGGTTTTAAAAAGATTATTTGTTTAGATAAATATTTGGTGGTTTCAATAACGATCCCAATTTTTTTTATTTTTAATAAACCACACAAAATAAATCCTTTTTAATGTATCCAAAAACTTTATATGACTGGTCTATTTTCACGAAGGATCGAAAAAAAGAGATTATGGTCGTTTATTGAAGTCTGCGGTAAGTTAACGAACCAATGACACCAGAAAAACCTGCTGTGGATCGCGGAATCTTGTCATTACGTACTTGATGACAGATTGGAAAGTTTAAAACATCATTTTTGACACAACTAATAATCCTGTCTTATACCACAATAATATGTCGATCGCAGCCTTTTATACACAAGTCGCAAAATAAATAAATGTATCCATGTACTTACTCGAACGACTCGATCCAATAATTTGAATATACAGGATGTTTCGTTACTGTAATATGTTTCAATGGGATACCGAGAACTTACTAATGTTGGGGTAGAGAAGATTCTTCCTTTCGACTTAAATGTATATCTTAGTTTCGGCACACCATTAAAATAAATTACAAAAATACCTACATTCACTGGACCGATCTCCGAAACTGTAGTTTTCATTAGAAATCTTTTGTTAAATTCTAAAATAAATCTCGATATTGAAATGGCGAAAACTGTGATTGTGGGTAGAAAGATAACACAAAAGCGAAGAGGTTTTAAAGATTCCATTTTTTTTACTCCAAAAAACAGTTTCAGAGCAAAGTCCGACGAGGCCATTTTTTACAAAAAGTTTAAATATAAAATTTAGGCGCAGCTATTTTTAAGGGGTCTCGGAACCCAAAACCACACTGAATGCGGCCACGCACTTACGAACAGCGCAAGCAAGCGTTTTAAATCTTCAATGTACTTGAATTAATTAATAACAATTCACGCGAGTCACAAGATTCTAAGGAGGTCGAGCCCATGACCCCCCAATCAGTGCTGAATCTTCAGTCAATTGGCTCTATTAGGCAACATACAAGGCGTGGGGCCCATTGGTCACGTATTCTCACCCAAATCAGGCACTGTCACTACGCCCATACATTCTCGTTCATGTCCTATTTCCACTAATACGTATAGTCTTTGTTTATCAGTCGCATTGTTGACCGAATGATATTCTCTTTTCAACATGAAGCTCGACTGTCGATAATAAAATTTTGCATACGCCAATAAGGTAAATTTATTGTATTCGTTTTAATTAATTAATCGTGTCTCTTCCCTTACACTATTTATTTCGAGCAACAATTTGCTAGTAGCTGCCACATGCTATGTAGTGATAAAATATGAGAAGATACCAACTACTAGCAAACACGTATGCTTTTCTGATAAATTGTGTACGTTCGATATAAAACTCGTACGTGTTATTAACATAATCGATAAAACTGAAGTTAATGTTATAAGGTACTACTGTTATAAATCGATAATTACTAGACAGTCGAGCTCCACGAAAACAATCCTTAATCCTACGATATTTGGCAGTGCTTTGACCTAACATTTCAACATATACAAACTTGTCTAACTAAGCACAACAATCGAAACAAACTTCACATCAATAATCGATAAACAAATCGATTTTACACCGAGTTCGAACCCCTGAGGTAAATTTTAATAATTTTCTTCCCTAATCTCTTTCATACTTTCCTAATTTTTCACTATAACCAAACATTGTTATAATCCTTTAGCCAATCTCACCAACTTGTATCGACCAACCGAGACCAACACATTGGGCCATGTTTCAAGGTCCAAACTCCCTATTAAAAGGGGAGACTTTCTCCAATAGTAGCCAAAAAGGGCCCGTGTATATTTATCCTACTTCTGCGACTATACTAAGCGTTGCTACCTTCAAAATGTTTGCAAACGTTATCGTTTACAATAGATTTGAAGCGACCTTGTCATTTTAGAACATTATAGATATGTTTAGGCATCGTTGATAATAGAGGGCGCTTTTACCAATACCCAGATATTTACGCATCAATTCCGTTGTCTTTAAATCGCATTAAATAATAATCACGTTTTAACTTTCACAAAATTAGGCCATTGTAGCTTGTGAACTAGGCAACATATGATGCGCAACACGTGATGTTTAGTAATACGATGTTGCTAGATGACGCCAAACATGACGTAAGCTGCAGCTTATTTATTCACCACAAAATTATTATATTGGACATGATGGGAAGTGCATTGCAGGCCATAAGCAAATAACTTAGTCTGTATATCACTTTAGTACATTTATAAGGGTTTTGTATATGTGTATAAATAAATAAAGTAATATTACACATCGACTTTTAGAAGGAGAATGGGCAAGTCAGTGACAAAATATCAATAGGTATGTATCGAGAGACGATCTACGAAGAAAAGCTGAAGGAAATATTAACTGCCGAGTACTGTAGCGCTTTCGATAGCCCAATATGCAAAATTTACTGCCAAGCATAGTATAAACATGGGCGCTTGCGACGTTGGTAAACATGTTGCGTATCAATTATTGCCCAGTTCATTAACGTGATAAATAAATAAAAAAATCTTATCATGTACTTGAGATTCAATTTCTAGAGAAAATAATACTTTTATATTGACTTTTTGATAAATGAGCGTAGTGTTTCATTCAACCTAAGTTAGAACTCGTTATTGCTTAATCACTTATCGATGAATATTTTAATCATTGTTTACCTAATACAATTTTGTCTCAGACTTAAATTATTTTGTGAAGTGACAATATTGATGAGTCAAACACTGTTTAATAATACTTATTAGTGAATTAAAATTCGATATCTGCACTAATAATTACAAATATCGATACACAGTGTTGGAACAGGATTACAAAGGACTTTCAAAAAATAACATTTCAACGCGTATGTACAAAGTGGATTTTTATCGACACATTCAGTCAACTTCGGTTATTATCGACTAGATAACTTCGATACGGTTATCGATAAAATCAAATACGTTTTGAAGTGTTAATACTTCACGTCACAGTTATCGAAGTATCGACAGTCGATACTCATAGAGCAATAAAAGTCGATAAAAATCCGAACTCACGTTAACACAGCTCGGTAGGGACTAGAAATCAGGCGATGTTGGTCCTCGGCGACATTGCGATATAGTGATGTTCCATAGGCGGGGGAGGGACTATCGGCGACATCGGCATGTACTCACTCTCGTCTTCCTTCAACCTCACCTGCACTCTACTGAGTTGTTCCGTGCCTAGTAGTAGGTCGACAATCTCCTGGGGCAGAGATAGTGCTGCGACCGCATCTTCGTTGAACTCTATCGATAAATCCGCGCCATAATCGTTCAGGAACTCGTCGTTGCCTTCCAGACACTCCACTGATTTCGAACACCGGTTGGTAGTGACGTGTTCAGTCTCGTCTAGGAACTCGCAGCTTTTAGTCTCGCCCTTGTTGAGTCCACCAGTTGTGATCTTTAAGTTTTTCATCTTGCGACTCACCTTGAAACTCTTGAATATGTCGCGTGTGGGCGTGAAGTCGAACTTTTTCTTCTTTGTCTCAACATCTTTGTTCTCTTTGGACGTTTCCGATTTTGGCGAGCTGGCGATGCGTGAGTCACTTTTGAGTCTTTTTCTGTGGGCAGGGAGATTAAGATAAAGTGTTTGAAATATACTCGTATCTCATAGCTACCAAATGTTAGTCCATGATATTGTCATAGTGTGTCGGTATACTTTCATTACAAGTAAAATTCGATATTAAAAATATCGCTATACAAAGCTCAACATGTAAATAAGCTTAATATTAGTCTCCATCAGTTATATCGAACCATTGCTTAGTTTTGGTCGACAGGCACAAGATCCCTGCTCGTACTGTAACTTAGCTTTGGTCGACAGGCACAAGATCCCTGCTCGTATTTATTTATTTATTTAACACAAAACAGGTTACAACCATGAATACAATAATTATTGATCACAAAATATGCTTGCTTCTAATCGTAACCCAAAACTTGTGTATAAAGAAAAGTTAAATAAAGCGGACTAGTTTACAATATTATTGTAACTTAGCTTTGGTCGACAGGCATAAGATCCCTGCTCGTATTGTAACTTAGCTTTGGTCGACAGGCATAAGATCCCTGCTCGTGTTGTAACTTAGCTTTGGTCGACAGGCATAAGACCCTGCTCGTATTGTAACTTAGCTTTGGTCGACAGGCATAAGATCCCTGCTCGTTTTGTAACTTAGCTTTGGTCGACAGGCATAAGATCCCTGCTCGTATTGTAACTTAGCTTTGGTCGACAGGCATAAGATCCCTGCTCGTATTGTAACTTAGCTTTGGTCGACAGGTACAAGATCCCTGCTCGTACTGTAAGTAGTTTATAGACTACAATAGTATAGTGACCTGAAGACGCTGAAGGCCTGCCGCGACTTGTCCCACCGCGGCAGAGTCCTGTGCTTGCAGTCGTCGGGAGCATCGGGAGCGGTGCGTGCCAGCGAGCACAGTGACGAGTGCCGCGTGACGCCCGCACAACCACTCTGCAACGTGCTGCAACACCACGCGCAACATGCATATATTATTATACATCAATTTATTGCCTGTAGTAAGCGATATGGCCGACCATAAACAATAGCAAGACCATACAGAATGTTTAATTAAAAAAATACTGAGTGACACTCTGCTGCGCTCATCCTAAGTCATAAAATATTAAGTCTCATAATGTCCAATAATTTTGCTGGCTACAATGTCCTTCAATCCGGAACAATGGTGCATGCCCATTGCTGATTGATATTAAAAATAGACATTGGTGTAGACTGTGTAGGCACCCAACCAACCTACTTGTATACAAGTATGTAAAATTCTAATCATTTATTATGTCATTAGGCCCCTAGAGACACTTTTACACGTCATTTTTAACAATGTTTTTTTTTAAATCTATAAGATTCTACCAGTGCTTCCGGAAAGCCCGCGTAGGTCTTTTATTGTGATGTTGTTTTTTTAATTATATATATTTTACAAATTCCAAGTAAGTAACAATATAAATTCAAATTATGCAACATGTGCGAATGCGAGCAACCTAATCCCAATCATTTGTATCTTCCAAATAATCTCTTTGACAGTAGTTTTAATTTTTTTTTATTGAATGTAGTCTCACCCGTATAGCCTGGGCGGTAGGGGCGGCGGCGGACGTCGCTTGTTGCGGCGCATGGTCGCGTACACACACTCGTACACCGACTCGTACATGGGCTCCTCGCCACCCTCCCCACCTTCCACGTCCACCACGTCCTCCAGCCGCTTACTTTGAAAGCTTTTCATCTGAAACACATTTTTTTATATTTTTTTCTTTAACTTAATCCCGCGGTGGAGACTCAGTTCTGGACTAATCTAGCGATAACACAAACAAAACTTACACGTGTCAGATCTGGGATCCAAGAGCGCTACTATAGAAAACTGAGGATACAACTAATAAATCTACTTTGTATCCAACTGATGTCATATATTTTTTTTATGGCATTGAATGACGAGACGAGCATGCCGTTCCCCTGATGGTAAGCGATACGACCACCCATAAACAGTAGCAACACCATTCAGCACGTCGAGTTACAAAATACTGTGTGGCATTCCACTGCGCTCGTCATTCTGACATAAGATGTTGTCTCATTATGTCCAGTAGTTACACTGGCTACAGAGCCCTTCATACAGAAACAACAATGCATGCACACTGCTGCTTGGCGGTAGAAATAGACATTGCGGTGGTGCCCACCCAGACGGAGTCTTACATATGTATAAGAGTCCTACCACCAGTGTACATGTACTACAAATACTAAAAAATCTCTCAGTCTCGAGATGGTCCATTACCTTGATGATTCCATCAGGCACGTCCTGACCCATCTTGCAGTATAGCGCCTCCGTCTTGGCCTCGGAGGTGTTTTCAGGCAAGTCCGGGATCTCCTCGTAGATGCCTGACGCCACCGACAGCAACGAGCGCCGGTCCGACATGCTGCAACGATCGTTAGTTGCTAGGTTTATGCCGCCTGTGGTTTATATCAAAGAGTGTAAGAAAGTATATGTCGGAGCGACGGGTATCTTGAAATAATAATCATGCAAAAACCAGTCGAGACGTCAAATCGTTGGTATAAATAGGGCGCCTCGTGTTTGAATTAGGCAGTCTCTTGTGAGCCTTTTAATTGTGCGGAGCTCCAGAAACAAGTTTGGAGCATCCAGCAATAAATGATGAAGAACAAGTCGGACTTTTACTCTCACATCATGGAAGATGATGATGAGTTCGAACCCTGTGACGTCAGCAAAAGAGTTCTGGATCTTCTCCTCTGTCATATATATTATAGTTAATACATGTTTCGTTACACATGATTTCAGAATACTTTACTATAGTTCCCATACCACATACTATATTTTCCGAATGTGTTTAGACTGCCTTGGTTGTATAGTTATATTACAGTACGACAGCAATGCTGAGGTTTCGGGATCGATTCCAGGGTCGGGAATAGTGATATAGGGTTTTTCTACTCAGTATCAGCCTGCAGTTTGGAATTTGTGACTGATACGGCTCGCCCCTTATCACATCATACGCACGGCGAAAAATGGGTGCACTAGTTGCACCTCTGCCTACCCCTACAGGGATAAAAAAAACGTGTATGTGTTTGGAGATTGTATTAGTTTAGATAAAATTGATGGAAGCGTATCGCATGTCACCTGTCATCGAAAGTGGGGGGCGAGATGAGTTCTGGCTGTGTGGCCGTTGCTGGCTTGTCAGCTGGAGGGGCGAGGTCTCCCGCGCCACTGTACCGCGACAACTGACCGTTGGGGATACGCTTCGATTCCTGCAAGTGTCGTACCATATGAGATTACAAAAGAAGTTAGGACCGCCCAGCTCATAACTATATTGCAGACGTAACGAGCAACTTGGAGTCGCTACAATTGCGGAGGGATGTCGCTTCTCTAAGCGTGTTCTACCGTCTGTATCATGGCGAATGCTCTGAAGAGTTGTTTAATCTGATCCCCTCCTCTCCTTTCCTCAGCAGAACCACGCGTGCCGGCATCCGAAGCCACAGCTTGATGGTTAAAACCATCTCGGCCCGAACCAATAGGTTCGTCAATTCTTTTATTTGCCGCACCATCAAGCTTTGGAATAGTTTACCGGCGCACGTGTTCCCTCCTTCCTATAATCCTGGGTCCTTCCGCCGTAGCGTGAAGAAGCAGCTCAGTAGGCCGGCATGATTGTGTCGAATGGCATGAGATAACTATCTGCTGCCATTCGATACTCTATCTGGACTGCATCGCGCTTACCATCAGGTGAGGTGCAGTCACTTTGCCGTGCCCGAATAAAAAAAAAAAATATATATATATATATAAATACTAGTAGTGCTCGCTGCTCCGCCCGCATGAAAAAGTTTTTCCGGGACAAAAATATCTTCCCGGGATAAAATGTAGCCTATAGCACTCAGGAGTTATGTAGCTTCCTATTGGTGAAAGAATTTTCAAAATCGGTTTAGTAGCTCCTGAGATTAGCGCGTTCAAACAAACAAACTCTTCAGCTTTATATTAGTATGTCGGAGACAGAGAGTGGCGGCCGATATAGGTACACGTAGGCACACATAGTAAAAGTCACAAATGAATTATCTTCAACTCGCTATTTATTGTTCGTTGGTCAATTATTACGTAATCGAGTATTCTCAGAGTACAATACCACGTCAGGATTCATTGTTAACTTTGATTGTTATAACACACTGCATATTGAGAAAATTACTGTAGCAAACTTCTCCATTATAATCCACTCACATAGTAACAACTCGAACTAACATAGTAACCGCTTTACTAAGCACTGACCGATATGAAAACTACCATAGTAACCACTTAGTATTGAACTGCACCGAACTAGTTGCAACACAACCGAACTCAACGACGACTGAACTAAGACTGTTCCTTCAAATGATTCGGCACCCCTTTTATAAACCCAACTGTCGCTCTGACAATTCAACACGATTTTTATTTTGTCTTACCCGACGTAATATATTCAGACACCCTCAATGAGATTAATAAAAATGACAATTCCTTTTTATACTTCCTTCCTGTCCCGACAAGTATATAGATTTTTTTTCCATATACATTTAATACATAATCTTCCAGACGATGCAAACATAAAACCACTTAAATTTAACTTAGATAATATAATTAAAGCAAGTTAAAATTTTGAGGTGGATATTGAATAATAATTAAGAGTAGTTATGATGTAGACGCTGTACCTTGGACATGACCAGTTCAATGTCGTCGAGTGACACCTCGGAGGGACCGCTGTACCAGCTGCTGCGACGGACCTCGCCTGCACACACCAAACAAATCAAATTGTTTATATTCAATTTTATTACATACTAGACTTTTGCTCGCAGTTCCGCCCGCGTGAATGAGTTTTTCCGGGATAAAAGTCTCACTTTATATTTCCCCGGGATAAACAGTAGCCTATGTTACTCGCTGATAATGTAGCTTTATATTGATGAAAGAATTTTTCAAATCGGTCCAGTAGTTTCAAAGCCTATTCAATGCAAACACACAATCAAATCTTCCCTCTTTATAATATTAGTATAGACCACTTTATTCACAAACAACTATTTGTACGAACTTATTTTAGTTATAGAATGTTTTGTCTTCTTCCTTCAAACTCAATTCAAAATTCGTTCGAAGAAAACAACACTTTCGATAGCTAAAATAGGTTAATAAAATGTTTATGAGCAAGGCCATAAGTGTATAGTACTTATACCAAAACACTTACATTAACTGCAAATAAAAAATATCTAAGCTAAAATAAGTGGAAATCATTTCCATCGGGGTTGATTGTGAAACAACAAAAACAGATTTATTACAAAAAAGAATGAGCTAATGTCCTTACCCATGTCCTCGCTACACTTGGCTTTGCGCAGGTCGCCTTCGCTCTTGCTCAGCTTCTTAGCTTTAGTGTTAGTGTGAGTGTGCGCGCGCCTCAATGCCGCGGTCAGCTCCCGCGCCGCGGGCGACGTGAATCTCAACTCACCGCCGCCGCTCGGGAACTCTCTGTACACAAAAAACTTTTTAACAAAACGTAAACCGACTTCAAAACTACTGCAAACCAAAAAATAATTTCTTGCTTTTTTGTCAGTCAATTATAGAATAGTGTAAACAAAACATCATAGATATACGATTGCAGTATTCGGTAGTCATCTGCTGTTAGTTATTGAAGAGTTCCATTGTGTATCTCCGAAGATCTTCATAAATTAGATACTAAAACCTACCCTGAAAACTATACATTTGAACATCGAAAACCCCATCTAAATCGGATCAGTAGTTTTTGAGAAACTCGCCGCCATACAAATTTACATTCATACATATACGGGTCGAATACAGAACCTCCTTTTTTGAAGTCGATTAAAAATAACATCAATCTTTTTCTTGGCCAGGATAGACAGAGGTACATATCCAAACTTTGCCTAATAATAGACCCGTGTAATAGAAGACGCAAAAAATTACAGGTGACACTTCTTAGTGTAACACGTAAAAACCTTTCATACACATTTATCATTAAAAAAAATCAACGTTTACCGCCTATTTATATTCTATTAAAGATTTTTTTTCTAGTTAGAATTGTATCAATATTTTCCACGGCAACCCTAAATACACTTACAATATATAGAGCAATCAACAGCATCTACTTACTTAATGATAAGGGGTATATATTGAACTTAGATTAATAACTACATCTTGATGAATTTCAGACCAAATTATTACATGATTCCTGAGAGGGTTATGCACTCGTATAAGGTTTTAAAATTAATTACCTTTTTTGCGAGGATATAAATGAACTGCTCTAAACAAAAATAACAAATATATCTATATCATGTTATTTTTTTATTTTTTTTTTATTATTAATTGTATTTTATACCTTGAACTGATTTTGAAAAGAGCAACACTAGAGTTTCTTGCCCGTTCTTCTCTAATGAGAACTGCTTTCCGAACTGGTGGTCGAGTTAATATTGACTGAATCTAAATAATGTATAACATTTTATGGGTTCGAATAAATTTATTTCATTTCATTTCAATGAGTTACCAACGATTCAAAACAAATGTTACACAACTAAATTAAACTCTAATTACATGACGTAAGTGTTGTTTGAAGCTCCGAGCCTTGAGTACAAAACAGAAAACACGGTGACGCGTGTCCTCACTCCCGACAAGACAAACAATAACAATCTACATAAATAAATGAAGGCATTTTTTTAAATCGAAATATGTTAATGCTTTTCCTAAACTCATGCTCAAAACCTGAGACCGAGATTCTTTTTACAATGGTTGACGCCAACGTGGTCGACAGCCCAGTTGGGAATGCAAATCCAAGGCATACATACATATACATATATATACACTCACGCCTGTTATCACCGAAGGGGTAGGCAGAGGCGCAACTAGTGCACCCACTTTTCGCCATTATTCCGTCCCATGATGTGATAGGGGGCAAGCCTATCGCCATATCGGGCACAAATTCCAGACTCCGAGCTGATACTGAATAGAAAAACTCAATATCACTTTGCCCGACCCGCAGATTGAACCCGAGACCTCAGCTTTGCAGTCGTACTGTAATACAACTACGCCACCGAGGCACCAAGGCATACACCGTCAATTATAATCGTTAACTTTAATGGTGAACGCAAACATCATGAGGAAATCTACATACCGGAGAATTCTTATGCAGTCCCACACACTGGCTTAGTGCCAGCGTGTTAGAGTAAGGACTAACCCCTCTCAGTAGTAGAAGAGGCCTGTGCTCAGCAGTGGGCATTGTATCATGCAGGGCTGATTGCATTGGTTAACGCCAACGTTTCGTATGAAAATGACAGATCCTAGCGACTGATCTATCACTTATAGATATCATTCCTATATATTTTTTTTGTTTTCTACTAACATTCACGATTCTTCTCCTCTTTTTTATAAATGGCTCCACAGTGTCCCTGGTGATTATGCCAATATTGAGTGGGTAGATGTTTAAATGTTAACATAAATATTTTTAAATAACTTTCGACCCGAAGTGAATATTAGAACCAACCAAATATAATTACGATTCATATGAAAAAAACCAAGCAAGTGACATGAGCGTACAGCATAGATAACAAAACAAACACACAGGTTGGTACTTGGTGGGTATTTTTAAAATTAAACAGAGAACAATGTTAATATTTATAGAAAGGTATCGTGGCTTTTTACTGTTGGTAGGTCTCTCGCATGTAAGAGTCCGTCTGGGTGGGTACCACCTCAATGTTTATTTCTACCGCCAAGCAGCAGTGTGCATGCACTGTTATGTTTCGGTTTGAAGGACATTGTAGCCAGTGTAACTACTGGACATAATGAGAATTAAAATCTTATGTCTCAACTCTCAGGATGACAAGCGCAGTAGAATGCCACACCATATCAGCCCTGTATTATATACTGCCCACTGTAAGCACGGTCCTCCCCTACAACGGAAAGGGTTTTAGGCCTTAGCCCACCACTATCGACTTTGTTTGTTTAATGTTTCCATCATTTATTACTAATGTGCAAGTGTTGTACTACATTCAACCATTTATTTATTGCACCAAATTAATTATAATTGGAAATTACGTATAAGCTCATTGTTATTTTACGTTTGCGTGAAAGAAAATAGTTCAATAATTAAATCTAAACAAAGCCGTGTAAAGACTTTCAGTACAACATACTATAACGTTTTTACTCACCCATCAACTTTAACAATACAGGTTTTACTGCTGTTGGCGTCAACCAACACTACTTCAGCAACGTGTCTCCACTCGACGTACGTGGGCAGTTTGTGGGCGTGGGCCACTAGTAGGCCGGTAGCAGAGGGGGTCACGACCCCGTCCACACCACTGAGTCCGACCCTGCGCGACAACTCCGTGTTGGCCACAGATACAGAGTAGGAACCTTTTAGTAGGTCCGTTCCTGCAATGAAGGGGTGCAAGGTTAGGATTTCAAGCGATAAGACGTTCAGATTTGAAGGATACTGCAGCCAATATTATAAAATGTTAGGTATGAGAGAGTTTTATAAGGTATGATATTTCTAGCATTTAACTTCAGTTGCTCACCAGACTCTTCGCTCTAGGAATGCAATAAACTTGAAGATTCATTTCAGTAGTTATTACTTATGATAATATTCTTAATTTTTTTTTAATTATAATGTGATTATCACTGTAAA
The DNA here is from genome assembly GCA_949316025.1 of Lapara coniferarum. Taxonomy (NCBI): domain Eukaryota; kingdom Metazoa; phylum Arthropoda; class Insecta; order Lepidoptera; family Sphingidae; genus Lapara; species Lapara coniferarum. The sequence continues at coordinate 2,150,810 of OX438928.1, forward strand.
AACCCTATAATAAAATCATAATTTATAAGTAATAAAAAAATCCGTCATAAACTCGGTTATCTTCCTACATTAATTTATTACTTTATTGTTATTACAGTCATCTCCTTAGTATCGTGGCATGTAGGCTAAGACTAGAAGCCCAGGGTTCGATATCCAGGTTGGGCAGCACTTATGTGGATTTTGTAACACAAATTGCCCAGGACTAGATCCCATAGGTGGGGTTGAAGTCAAACCGATTGTAAAAACTTAGCCATGCCTCGCAACATGCTTTAGAGTGTGTTGCGTTGACCGCATATTGGAAGTAGAATAATAAATAGGATGTAACTAAGTTTAATATTTCTCGCCCACCCCGAAAATTCAATTCTAGAGCATACAATTTATTATGGAACCACTAAGCAATACCTGGTTGAGGGGCCATTTATTCATTTACTTTGAGTTAAAAGACAATCAAAATATTGTCTAAAAATGGTCCCCAAAAAAAGGGATTTTTACAACCTGCACATCCAGGTAATTAAGGCCAGCTGCTAAGGACTCAAAATCTCTCGTTAGTCAACATTTACACTGCACAGTGGAATCGCGATGGTACCTCCCATTTATCTTGGCAAGATTTATAACTATATATTTCTGTCTGATACTTTCCCAAGGACTGCACACGTAATGTGAATTCCTATGTACCGACCACAATGGAACCATATTGCGCTCGTATTAAAATTTCGATTTAACATTGAATGGATGACGTTTGTATAATAAATGGGTTATAATTAATTGCGAGGTAGATGCGCCAATCAACGGCTTCTATATTTGGCTCAACAAAGGTATTTTTAGCAGTAATTTTTTGCAAGTAAATGAAAAGATGATTATAAGACTGCCTATAAACAGTAGAAAAAGTACATTGTATTACACAGCTTCGGAGTTGCAGACATAATGCATATCCAGAGAAGTTAAAGATTTTACTTTTTACAGCATGGTTTCGCCAGAACTGCATTGCCCAGATCGTTAACGTCGAGCAATCGGCTAATGTTAAAACTAGACTATGAATAGAGTGCATGACAAAGCGCCTATCCAATGTGTGTTGTTGTGCCAAGCCCACATTCCATTACGATATTACTGTAATATACACTGTTATAAAACTAAGTGATATACCAGCCACAATCTGAGTAGTCTTGCTCGCTTTAATGTCTGTGCTTGCGGCGGCGTCGTGTGCCGGGTCGGTCACTTCCCTGTAACATGGTTGAGGAGGCCGATGGCTGGCACATGCGTCATACTCATGAACGGGTGCTGCTTGTGTGGACTGGTCTGCTCTGTTTTGATGGTTGACTTTATTTTTTTACTTAAAATTAAACATGTAGGTGGTTGTTTCACTTAGGTACTCTCCGTTAATTTTCGCACTTAATATACATCTTTAAAATTGAAGTAATATTGTGATTTGTAAATTGTAAAACATATATTATATATATATTTAAAAAAAAAATATAAATGACCTACTCTGAGTTTCTTGGTGCTTCTTCTCAGGTCAGTGGGCTTTTCCGAAGCACTGGTAGAATCTTTTAGTAAAACTACATTGTGAAAAATTACGTGTAAAAGTGCCTTTAGGGGCCTAATTACTGAATAAATAATTTGAATTTAAATACCAGTATGGTAAATGTTGCTAAACTAATCACTAAGGGGAATGAAATGGATTTAAGGAACCCTCAGAGCTCAATCCAATTCACGTTAGGTGAGTATTTTTTAGCTTTAACTATTCCATACACATTATTGAACTAAATTCCAAAAATAAACCCAGAGTGAACACACATACAATGATTGGTACATTTACCCTAATTAGATTTTAATGAGTGCATGCAATACTTGTTAATGGTATGTATGATGCCATATTTCCCATGGAAACTATCTGTTGTTAACACTGTTTATTTAACGGGTTTTCCTTAATACATTTATTGTTATTTATGGTTTACCTTGTTTTCATTAATAAAATAGTATTTGAGTTACACAAATTCTCTCTTCATTTTATTTATATTTCAAAATACTACTACTCATAAATATTATACATACAAAAGTCTGTGAAATTATTTGGATATTTGTGAGCTAAATAAAGATGAACCGTTGTATAAATTTGGATGAAATTCAGCATTCAGAAAACCAGTGCGGTGAATTACCATTTACATTCATTTTAATCTCTGTTAAATGCAGACATTTTTACTCTAGAAAAAGATAATGCAAGTGGATTCTACTGCAAAATATACAATATGATAACTTCCCATGCAAAAACAGTGAGCAGTTATTATTCGGGTAGTCAATTAAATCACGAATAAAAATAGGAATCATGTGTAATGATCACTTCTACTCTCATATTCTCAAGACAACATAACAGACAAAGTGATTAAATATTTGATGCACCTGAATGACAAACACATGTGACTTGTTTGGCAAGTGCCATGCCATGCCCTTAAACACACCACTTAGGACTGAATTACAAAGCACTGCATTGGATTACACCACATGCCAATACTGCTTGTAATTTTGAGACATTAGATGTTAAGCCTCATATTTTCTACCACAATTTTATGTCTCATACTTGTTTTTTTTATATTTATGAAACACTTGACTCCTCAAGCCCCGCGACGGACACCAGTGTCTATATATAGGGTTTTCCCATACATCTATAATTATATACAAGCGGGGCTTGAAGGCTTATTCACCTACATTCTACTAAAAATGTGTTTATGTTTTTCAATAGAGTATCTTATTAGTTAGTATAGTTATTGGGACATGTAGTTAGTCATGTTATTTGTTGTACACATAATATACAGTGACTTTGGAGTATGCTGACATTTAATATGGACTGATATAGTTTTGCAACATTATTACATTTTCCAAAAGTCCAAGTCTTAAAAGTCCAGCCATGGAGCAAAAGTTTAAAATTTTCAAAAGAAATGTATGGTTCTTACAATTAAGCAAACATAACAGGTTTGAAAACACTCTTATTTTGTAGACTAATCTATACTAATATTATAAAGCTGAAGAGTTTGTTTGTTTGTTTGAACGCACTAATCTCAGGAACTACTGGTTCGAATTGAAAAATTCTTTTTGTGTTGAATAGACCATTTATCGAGGAAGGCTTTAGGCTATATAACATCACGATGCAACTATTAGGAGCGAAGAAATAATGGAAAATGTAAAAAAAGCGGGGAAAATTATTCATCCTTGAGGGCTTCCATTGCGTGCGCTGCGAAAACGGTTCAAGATACCAAAAATATATGTATGAAAGAATTATTTCTCTTGAAATTATCTAAAAAAATGTCCGCGACAGTATGTGTCTATCTTTTAAGATTAACTCACTAGAAGCGTTTTTATGGTAATCAAATTTGGTCGAAATTAATGCATTATTTGTTAAGAGTTGTATCAACGTAATAATATTAATCTTTATCCAATGAATATGAAATGAAATTTGAAATTCTCCTAGCCAGTTTCGGCCACGGCGGCCAATCTCAACGGAGACCAGCCAGGTACGCAGGAGATATTATAGTGCACAAGTGTGTGCGCAATACACAGGTGTATTAATGAATATATATATATATATACGGTACATACACCAAAATATTTTTTTTTTTCAATTTTTGTCTGTCTGTTCCAGCTAATCTCTGAAATGGCTGGACCGATTTTGACGGGACTTTTATTGGGAGGTAGCTGATGTAATAAGGAGTAACTTAGGCTACGTTTTATTCCAGAAAAGTATAAAGCGGGACTTTTTCCCGGAAAAACTTTTTAATGCGGGCGGAGCCGCAGGCAACAGCTAGTTAATAATAAAATGAATAAATAGTTCTATTGAAGTATTTAAACACAACAATATTGGCTGTTTTTTCAACACATATTATTTTTCTGCACATGACTTTACTAGTCATAAATTCACTTCACTAGTAATTAAGTAATTAAGTAACATAAAAACAAATGGTGGTGAATGTTTAGAAAATATTTGTTTTGACCTTTATTTGGAAGTAAAAAGATGGTTCCGCGGCTGACTCATCAAGCAATAAACATAAAAAGCAGAGGCTCACCCAATATTCTGTTGCCGCTCAACAAAGAGCGGATCTTGTCCATCCAGAGCTGCGCGTCGTGCAGGCTCGGCGCGGCCAGCAGCACGCGCGGCTTGCAAAGCTCCTCCAGCGTGAACACTGCGAAAGCGTGCGGCCGCGTGCGAGACTTCGCCCTGCGCACCACGCACCCCGACGGCAGCTCCACGCTACCCGCCGGAGCGCCTGCTTCGCTGCAGTACACCGCCAGACATCCCCCCGAGCGCGTTGGACTCGGCCGCAGTATGCACCACTGCCTCTTCCATGACTGTTGACCATATCCACATAAGTGTTTTGGTGTCGAAACACTCACGCTCTTGTCAACACACAAATCAAAACTTACCTTGAATGGATTCAGGCCAAGATTTGATCTGAACGGATATTTCACTTCGAGGTAACCGGACATTTTATATTTTAACGTGTGCAAACAAAAGATTTCATGTCCTACATATACAAAACAAAAAATAAATACAAAATGCACATGTTCAAACGAAAATGTTTACAAAAATTCATAGAGAAACAGTAAATAGAGCTTTGTCGTTGTAGTTCAAAAATCGATAATTTTAAAACCGGTTTCCAGCCGCACTAATATTGTCTATGTCGTGTAAAGTAGTCGATTGATGATGTATCTTGGCGGGAATTTTGAATACGGATAACCGGTATTTCCTTAAAAATGGACAACCTTCATTTTAGACTAACAATGGTAACGTTCATTATGCACTGTCACTGTCGATGATCAGAAATTCATAAACAGCACTACCTACATGCCGAATTTTGTTATTTCACTCTCCCAAACCAGAAAAAGTCTCCTATGCAATCCTTAGGTCGAGTAAACAGGTATTCAGTTTTTTAAGCAGTGTGTCTTATTAACCTAGAGTCTTGAGATGTACCTGGCAATAGGCTCATCTATAATAGATTTCGAATAAGCAGTACAATTTGGAAAAATAATTCTATGATAATCATTGATATATAAAAAAAACACATGATAGTATGTGATCGATCATTATCACTGATTATCACAGTGGCCAGGAAGGGATGCGCCACATGCGGATATAGTATCAGAATGAAATACATATCTGAGACTGACGTGTCGGTCTCTCGATCAATTACAAACATCAAAATACCGATACGTTAGTCACTCAACCAATCACAATAAAACGAAGCGGAGACGCATCATGTTTTTTTTTTCACGTCCTAGCCCCTCTGATATGATAGGTACATCTTTCGGCACGAATAAAAACAAAACAACAGATTAAACTAAATTCTCTCACATAGTATTTATAGCATTTTTTATGCGATATTGAGAGATTTTTTTCTAGAAAACATTATTTCGAGGGTGCAGTGTGGGGGCATGCATAAAAGCTGGTATTGTTATATTATTCTTTTTAGATTACTACAGCATTTTTGCAAGTTTAACAGATAATGGGTTTTATTATAAAGGATTTGGAGAACGGTTCCATGGAGAGATACACAAGTAGGTATAAAAATATATAATACCAAATCAATTTATTATAGAAAGAATTTGAATAAAATTATTTATTGTGATTGCATTATTTTATTCACGATTTTTCATACATATCAACTTATTAATTATATTCGCGAGTTCCTGTCTAAGCCTTTTCATTTATAATATCACATGACAATAACGTTAAAAATAGCTTTAGTATGTCCCATCAAAAATATATTTCGATTGTTATAGGTAAAGCTCTATATTGAAACATCTCAAAATATTTATAAAACCGCCTAAAACTTCAAAATAGAGTGTAAAATTTGAGCTTTGGTTCTAGAAGCATTTAAGATCATGAAGACAATACATGGGGGGTGACAGGGAACACGGCGAGGTCCTCGACGGCAGGAACAGAACTGCGGTCTTGTGGAGTGTTGGAACTTGAAGTTTCAAGAACTCGTTCTTACGGTGGATGGGGTTATGCATCAAAGAGCATTATAATACTATGGAAATTATGCGTCTTCAGGTGGCATTCAATAATTGCGAACGATGATGACGAGCAATAATTTATTGGTCTGAATGAGGCTTTATCCTTTTTTTTTGTTATGACACATGGGCAATAATCAACATGTACACTTTTCTTGCTTTTGGCGCATGGATTTTTTCCTTGTAACGAAAACCTTATTATAATTCAGATTAACAGATTTTTTTAAATATACTTTGGCTTACTGTCCGTTAGAGAAATAGTATCAAATGCGATTATATTGTAGCCTGTAGAGCCCATGGAATAGGATATAAATAATTGATAAAGTTATTTTCTATTTTTACATCTAGCGACATGGCATTTACAATTATTTTGCTTACTCTGTTGCTATAAGTATGTGTGGTTTGGGCTCCATGGCTTATTTTTCAAATACAAATAATAATTACGATCTCGCAATTTTAATTTCTGAGCCTTTAGTTATTATTCTGAGATTATGATACCAGACGGAAAAATACTTTGGTGAAGTTTCGAATAAGGCCACAGACAATACATTTTGAATCGGTAAAGCGATTACATAATCGATTCCAACCGCCTCTCTAATCCTGGCACGAGTGCATGCTGCGCACTGCACTTTATTTAATTTCTATTTTTCAAATGGGATTGTTAAATAGCGCCGATACAAAAACCGGGCCCGTTTGGCGGTTGCGCCGCGATGCCTCGTCGTCGCATGCGGCACACATGTTCTTCTATACGCTGTCTGTCCAACGTGGTCACGAATTCTTTAGGCGGGTTCATGTAGTCGAGACCTGTCCACAGCCGCTCTGCCACAGCACTAGTTCGCGGCCATACTCTAAAGAAATAAACAATTTTATGTACATTTGTCAGGCTGTCATCGGCTCAGCTGTCAAAAGTGTGCTTGGATGGTAAACCGTCCGGTTCTGGGTTCGATTTCGAGAAAGATTCTGAGTGATTTAGTGATAGGCTCGTCCTTATCACTGGTCGCATCATAAGACGAATCTAGCGGTGAAGATGGATACCTACACTAGTTTAGGATAATAGGCATCATCTTGTCTTATGTTTACAAATAAAAAATTCCAGAGCGAAAATATATAAATAAAAATTATAACCATAGCACTAAGATCACGACTCACTTCATAATGACATCAGTATCGTCGGCTGTCTCGCCCCACAGACAGACCTCACCCCCCACGATGTTGTCAAGGTCTACATTGGTGTCCTTCTGGTACACCATTAACCGAGGGTCATCTTTGAAGTAATCGTCCCAGTGGAAATTCTTATAGTCCAAGTACCATGATGAAGAAAATACTAGACGATGGCCGGCAGACAGTATCTGAAAGTTTGCAAGAGGTTTTTTTATACATTTTATTCTTTTTTTCCATCAACCATCATTTGTTTTGTCAAAAGTGGCGTCAAGTCGGAGAAACTGACACAATCATAGAATAAAGGACACAATACTAAGGTCCCATCTCGAGCAAATGGCCTTCCCTATTCGGCCATGTATATGTTTTGTCAGTTTATGGTCATCCTAGTTCATCTCGCTCTACTCTCAGGGACATCTAGTTACCTGAATTTTTTGCCCCTATTTCATTTAGGATCGGCGAAAGTTAAGAGTACTGCATATTATCGCAATGAGTCTACTGAAACGAAATGAAATAAATTTATTCGAACCCATAAAATGTTATACATTATTTAGATTCAGTCAATATTAACTCTACCACCAGTTCGAAAAGCAGTTCTCACTAGAGAAGAACGGGCAAGAAACTCTAGTGTTGCTCTTTTCAAAATCAGTTCAAGGTATAAAATACAATTAATACTTTTATGAGACTTTCTGTTTTGCAATTAAAAAACCTTCACATCTGCGAAGAGCCTATCATTACAATCGGCACCTACATACCTTCACCATTTCATGGACCCAGTTGTAACTCCACACTTGGATAAGTGTCTCCTTAGAGAGAGGTACTCCGTTGTCGAAAACTTCCTAAAACAGTAAAATTCTTAATCCTTGTTGATTAGCAATCTAGTTAAGTCATACGCGGCATCGTGATAAATTGAGATCAGCGACTTTTTTAGAAATGTACGGAGGGCTTACAGAAAGAAAGAAATCATAGACTCGAAACAATTATCAATATATACTTATGTATATATACACTCACGCATTTAATCCCCGAAGGGGTAGGAAGAGGCACAACTAGTGCATCCCCTTTTCGCCATGCATATTTCGTCCCATGATGTGATGGAGCGAGCCTATCGCCATATCGGGCACGAATTCCAGACTCCGGGCTGATACAGAGCAGAAAACCCAATATCGCTTTGCCCGACCCGGGTATCGAACCCGATACCTTTTTTTATTGCATCGAATAACGAGACGAGCATGCCGTTCGCCTGATGGTAAGCGGTACGAGCACCCATAAACAGTAGCAACACCATCCAGCACCTTGACTTACAAAGTACTGTGTGGCAATCCACGATGTGCACGTTCCCTATAGTCTAGTGAGACGACGGCAATCCGTCATTACCGCAGACATCAGGCGCAGGACTAACGGCTTTACGTATACTTTCTGAGGCACGGGGGTATCACACCGCCAACTTCCTGCCTCCGACCTACGACTAAGTAAGTAATATTTTTGAGATTGAAAAACCCAGTCAGAACGTTTTTGTCCGATCCGGAATTCGAATCTAGAAACGTTTTATACCGCGTACGCAAAACAAAAGTCAATCTACTATAGTCCGTGACAGATAACTTGGCAATAAAGCACATTGACCCTTAAAAACAAACTTAAAAACAAAGTAGTAACTTAAAAACAAAATTAAAAAAAGCGTGTTAAAAAAACATAAATATTACGATTCAAATTTAATACTAAAACACATTATTTTTTAAATTAATATCACAGTGTTGATTTTCTCGTAGTATTCACCGATATTAATCAGAAAACAAGGGTTCTTGTCACACTCTAAAATCATTTACTTTATATTTAATTCCATAAAATGCGATAAATTATGCCTTTTAATAATTATACAATTTTAAATCATGAATATTTTTGCGATAGTTGACTCCGCACTTATCAATTACAATTGTAATTTTCCTCTTAAAATGTCTATAAATAAACACAATAATTATTTTTACCCTGAGCCAAAGGTTTGTTATATTTGACTAAACGAATAAACGTCATGGTGCTTTATTGCCAAGTTATCTGGCGCGGGCTATAATACTAATAGGTAATGGGACTAAGATCGACAATTGATCTATTATAAATTATCATTACATTTTTTATGAGACGGATTTTCATGGACTCCCAGACCCCAGTTGAATTTCGACATCAGACACGATTTGATGATACGCAAGTCAAGGGTATTCTAAATTCATTTATGCATCTAGATAAATAAATTATGAATATGTTTATAGTGTTTTATTCGTATCTAGTCCGACCAATCAACCGAACGTCCGCAGCATCCTTTGCAAGATAGACAATTACTAGTCTATCTCATATACATACGGATGTGACCTCAGTAATTACATATTACATACAACTAGTGATCGCGCGTTGAATGGCGAATCACACATTCCTTTTGCGTGCTTTATTCTTAACTAGACTTCTGCTCGCGGCTTTGCCCACGTGAATGAGTTTTTCCGGGATAAAAGTCCCGCTTTATATTTCCCTGGGATAAATTATACATATAAACCTTCCTCTTGAATCACTCTATCTATTAAAAAAACCGCATCAAAATTTGTTGCGTAGTTTTAAAGATCTAAGCATACCTACATAGGGACATAAGGACAGACAGCGGGAAGTGACTTTGTTTTATACTATGTAGTGACAAGATATCCAATGTATTATAGATTAATTCATATTCAGTATACACTGTAGTGACTGTATGGACAACTGCCTCGGTGTTGTAGTTGTATTACGGCACGACTGCAGTGCTGAGGTCGCGGGTTCGATTCCCGGGTCGGGCAAAGTTATATTGGATTTTCTACTCAGTATCAGCCCGAGTCTTGAAATTTGATCGGTAAATGGCAATAGTGTCGCCCCTATTACATGAGACCTAAAATAATTGGTGAAATGTGCGTGTGATACACTTCTGCCTATCCCTGAAAAGGGAAAAAGGTGTAATGCTATGTATGTATGTAGAGGCGATTTGATAAAGTCGTAGGATGAAGGCTGTTTTTGACCAGTTCGTCTGGAAAACTTCAGGGCAGGCCTATGTTCAAGTTCATGGGGCTGATGTTGATGATACACTCTACATAAATTATATATATATATATATATATATATATATATATATATATATATATATATATATATATATATATATATATATATATATATATATATATAATGACGGATTTACGGTAAATGTTGCTCCAGTGTGAAGTTAGAACAAATGTTGATCCACCTATTTCACGTGTTTGCTCAGCTCCGAGTGTCGCAAACTGATATACTTTGATCCGTGTTTGATGCGCGTGTGACGTCGGTGGATCTGCACTTACAGATTTTCAACATACTCGTCGTCGTTTTGACCAACATTTGTGGATCCATTAACGGTCAAAAAAATTATACTGAATGTGATTACTTTGATCCAGAATATATTTAACTTATATGCGACATTTACTTTGACTAAGTTGATCCGGAGCCAAAATTGACGAATAGGTACTGAAACACAAAGCTGCAAAATTCCTGATTCTACTGTTTTTGAAGTTATACTTCTTTAAGCGCGTTATGAAAAATTTATGGGAGTGAAGTTTTACGATGCGCGCGCATGTGTGACACAAAATGTTCTCACGGGAGAATTATCATAAAGGGCAGATTTAATGTTAGATTTCAAAAAAATGACCACCATTGTGAATTTCTTTGTTTTAAGGCCAACCGACCTCAAAATCGATATCTGGGCATGGCTTTAAATACAAAGGGCAGATCCAATTTTAGAAATGAACAAAGTGGCTGCCATTTTGAATTTCTTATTTTTAAGGCCAACCGACCTCAAAATCGATATCTGGGCATGGCTTTAAATACAAAGGGCAGATCCAATGTTATAATGGAAAAAAATGGCCGCCATTTAGAATTTCTTTGTTTTAAGGACAATTGACGTCAAAATCGATACTTGGGCATGCCATTGATAGTAAAAGACAAATCTAATATTAGACTTAAGAAAAGAGGTCGCTATTTTGAACTTCTTAACATTGAGATTTCAGTCTCTTATAAGGTAAAGTTTAGTATAATACTAGCTCTCAGAGCAGTCGTCGTAGGAGACCTCACGCTGCCGGTCGTGGTCGCTTCCATGGTCGATAGCCGGAGGTCTTGGCGTGCGGTGGCGCACTTCTGTGAGATGATCCTCTTGCAGCAGGAGAGTGCCGAGAGGGATCGGAGGCGCGGTGATCCGTCCCGCCGCCAAACGAGACGTAGGAGGCGCCGGGTGGACGACTGACCGGCGTCTTCCGCCCTGTGGATTGGGGGCGTTTGGAAAATTCCACCACAGTATCCCCTGCCTCGTAAAAGGCGACTAATAGGGGCCACCGGGGGTCGCGGGCGGGCGGCAGGGGGCTGTCCGTCTTTAGTTTTGTGCGTGTTTTTAGCACATTGCTGCGACCCCCGTGATGGACGGCAGTGTGGCAGGTAGGCCTCATGCTGCCATTGACGTCGAGGGCGTCCTTCGGTGCGTGGGGGCTTCTGAGCCTCCCCCCCCCCCCAAGCAGGAGACGGGCTGTATTAGACGGCACCGCGCAGGGGCGGCTGCGGACGACAACTTAGACACTTAGTCTGGGGAAACCCGCAGCCATCCCTAATGCGCCGAAGAAGGCAACCGCGGAGCTTTAGTCGGTATGCCGTGCGGTGTACATAGATTAGGGACTCGGCCCGGCGGCTCAACGCTAGGTCGTAAGGCACGGTGAACCCAACATAACCGCTCAGTCGCCCCCCTTAACGGCTGGGCGGTAGTAATAAGTCACTTTCTCCGCGAAAACAAAGAAAAAAGGTAACACATTTATAATTAAGCGTTTTCTCTTTTGCAAAAATGTTTTATGAGCATTTAACACATTTTCAAGTCTAAAGCGGATGGTAACTAAAACAACTTAGTGTGTTAGAAAGGGGCGACTTTTCGTGGGAGACAAAAATGAAACGTCCATTCTCATGCAGCAAATTTGTGAATCTATTTCCACAGAATAATCATCGAGGTCTATCATCCGGTATTTATCATCATCATCATCATCAGCCGTATGACGTCCACTGTTGAACATAGGCCTCCCGCAAAAATTTCCAGATGGACCTGTCAAAAGCGGCCTGCATCCAGCGCGTTCCTGCAGCCTTTACCAAGTCATCGGTCCACCTTGCAGATGGACGGCTGACGCTACGCTTGCCAGTACGTGGTCTCCGCTCGAGAATTTTTTTGTCCCATCTGCCGTGAGTTCTTCGAACTATGTGCCCTGCCCATTGCTACTTCAGCTTGCTTATCCGTTGGGCTATGTCAGTGACTTTCGTTCTTTTATGGATTTCCTTATTTCTGATTCGATCGCGTAGAGAAACACCTAGCAAAACCCTTTCCATAGCTCGCTGAGTGACCGTGAGCCGTCTTAGGCGGCCCATAGTCAGAGGCCACGTCTCAGTGCCGTATGTCACCACTGGTAACACACATTGATTGAAGACTTTTGTCTTCAGGCACTGAGGTATTTTGGACGAGAAGACCTTGCTTAGTTTCCCGAACGCTGCCCATCCGAGCTGGATTCGCCGATTGATCTCTTTCTCAAAGTTGGACTACTTGACCGAAATAGACGTACTCGTCTACAACTTCGAGAATTGAGCTCCCAACGATAATCGGTGTTGGCACAACATGAACATTCGACATGATCTTGTCTTGTCCATGTTCATCCTGAGACCCACCCGTGGAGAAACTCGGTTGAGGTCACTGAGCATTGTGCTCAGACCCTCCAGCGATTCTGCCAATACACCGATGTAATCGGCAAAACGAAGGTGAGTGATGTATTCGCCATTGATGTTGATGCCGAGTCCTTTCCAGTCCAAGAGCTTGTAAGCATCTTCCAACGCGGCAGTGAACAGTTTCGGAGAGATAACATCTCCCTGTCTCACGCCTCTGTGTAGTGGAATAGCCTTCAAACTCTGTTCTTGTACTCGGACCTACATGGTGGCGTTGTTATACAAGCACCTCAACACTTTGATGTACCGATGATCAATGTGGCACCGCTGTAGAGACTGCAGGACAGCCCAGGTCTCGATCTAATCGAAGGCTTTCTCATAGTCCATGAACGCTAAGAAAAGTAGCAAGTTATACTCCCCAGTTTTTTGTATAACTTGCCGCAGATTATGGATGTGGTCTATGGTACTTATAACCTTTCCGAATCCAGCTTCTTCGAGAGGCTGGAACTCATCTAGCCTGCGCTCGAGACGATTCGTGATGACTCTTGAGAACAGCTTGTAAACATGGCTCAAGAAGATGGGCCTGTAATTCTTCAAAAAGGCGTTATCACCTTTTTTTTAAGAACAATACCACCACACTCCTGATCCATGCCTCGGGCGTAATACCCTGGAGCAGAACGAAGTTAAATAGCTTTTGAAGGAATGTAAGAGTCCGGTATCACAGAGTAAAAAATACAGTAGAAAAATATAGATAAATTATCACTTTCACATGGAGTATAAAACAATCTACGACACTTTAGATAGCATCACTTTTTTTATACTTTGACTAGTTGCGCTCCGCGGTATTAGTCGTGGACTAAATTACCGCAGGAATACTATTCGGAATAAAAGTTAGTCTAGGTTCTAATTCAAGGTGTCAACTACCGCTATATAAAATTTCATCAAAATTGGTCCAGCCGTTTGACGTGAAGACGTAACAAACATGCACACACACTTTCTCACAAACTTTCGCCATTATAATATTAGTGTGATTACCAATTGGGCTCAGTGACACCGTATTAGTAACATGTTGATACTGTGAATAAAATATCATTAATTGGATGTGTATAAAACGTCACGGATGCTCTCAGCCAATCTGATCTGAATCTGACTGTTTGCTGTGCTCTGATTGGCTCATTTAAATCGGATCAACATTTTCCGTAACTATCTCAAGGTGGATTTGTATATCGGATCAACTTCGGCAAACGTTAGTAAGAAGTCCCGTGAGTGTAGATGTTGATCCGGTTGGAGCCACATTAGTTACCAGAAATGCATATTGGATCAACAAAAGGCGCCGGATCAACATAGATTTTTGGATCAACAAAGTGCTCGCGTGAAGTCGCGTCTGATCAACATTTACCGTCAAGAGATCTCTATATATATATATATATATATATATATATATATATATATATATATATATAGAGATCTCTTGACGGTAAATGTTGATCAGACGCGACTTCACGCGAGCACTTTGTTGATCCAAAAATCTATGTTGATCCGCCGCCTTTTGTTGATCCAATATGCATTTCTGGTAACTAATGTGGCTCCAACCGGATCAACATCTACACTCACGGGACTTCTTGCTAACATTTGCCGAAGTTGATCCGATATACAAATCCACCTTGCGATAGTTACGGAAAATGTTGATCCGATTTGAATGAGCCAATCAGAGCACAGCAAACAGTCAGATTCAGATCGGATTGGCTGAGAGCAGCCGCGACGTTTTATACACATCCAATTAATTATATTTTATTCATAGTATCAACATGTTACTAATACGGTGTCACTGTGCCCAATTTGTAATCCCACTAATATTATAATATTATAATGGCGAAAGTTTGTCAGAAAATGTGTGTACATGTTTGTTACGTCTTCACGCTCAAACGGCTGGACCAATTTTGATGAAATTTGATATAGCCGTAGTTGACACCCTGAATTAGTACATAGACTAACTTTTATTCCGAAAAGTATTCCTGCTGGAATTTAAGCCGCGACTAACACCGCGGAGCGCAACTAGTCAAAGTTTAAAAAAAGTGATGCTATCTAAACTGTCGTAGATTGTTTTATACTCCATGTGAAAGAGATAATTTATCTATATTTTTTTAGACTGTATTTTTTACTCTGTGATACACGACTCTTACATTCCTTCAAAAGCTATTCAACTTCGTTCTGCTCCAGGGTACAACGCCCGAGGCATGGAACAGGATGTGGTGGTATTGTTCTTAAAAAACGGTGATAACGCCTTTTTTAAGAATTACAGACCCATCTTCTTGAGCCATTTTTACAAGCTGTTCTCAAAAGTCATCACAAATCGTCTCAAGCGCTGGCTAGATGACTTCCAGCCTCCCGAACAAGCCGGATTCCGTAAAGATTATAGTACAATAGACCACATCCATACGCTGCGGCAAGTTATACAAAAAACTGGGGAGTATAACTTGCTACTTTGCTTAGCGTTCATGGACTATGAGAAAGCCTTAGATTCGATCGAGACCTGGGCTGTGCTGCAGTCTCTACAGCGGTGCCACATTGATCATCGGTACATCGAAGTGTTGAGGTGCTTGTATAAAACATGTAGGTCCGAGTACAAGAAGAGAGTTCGAAAGCTATTCCACTACACAGAGGCGTGAGACGGAGATGTTATCTCTCCGAAACTGTTCACTGCCGCGTTGGAAGACGCTTACAAGCTCTTGGGCTGGAAAGGACTCGGCATCAACATCAATGGCGAATACATCACTCACCTTTGTTTTGCCGATGACATCGGTGTACTGGCAGAATCGCTGGAAGGTCTGACCACAATGCTCAATGACCTCAACCGAGTTTCTCAGCTGGTGGGTCTCAGGATGAACATGGACAAGACCAAGATCATGTCGAATGTTCATGTTGTGCCAACCCCGATTATCGTTGGGAGCTCAATTCTCGAAGTTGTAGACGAGTACGTCTATTTAGGTCAAGTAGTCCAACTCGGTAAGTCCAAATTTGAGAAAGAGATCAATCGGCGAATCCAGCTCGGATGGGCAGCGTTCGGGAAACTAAGCAAGGTCTTCTCGTCCAAAATACCTCAGTGCGTGAAGACAAAAGTCTTCAATCAATGTGTGTTACCAGTAATGACATACGGCACTGAGACGTGGCCTCTGACTATGCCACTGCCACTATGACTGCCGCCTAAGATGGCTCACGGTCACTCAGCGAGCTATGGAAAGGGCTTTGCTAGGTGTTTCACTACGCGATCGAATCAGAAATGAAGAGATCCGTAAAAGAACGAAAGTCTCTGACATAGCCCAACGGATAAGCAAGCTGAAGTGGCAATGGGCAGGGCACATAGTTCGAAGAACTGACGGCAGATGGGACAACAAAGTTTTCGAGTGGAGACCACGTACTGGCAAGCGTAGCTTCAGCCGTCCATCTGCAAGATGGACCGATGACTTGTTAAAGGCTGCAGGCCGCTTTTGATGCAGGCCGCTTTTGATAATGAAGACAAGATGAAAAAAATTAACCACGCTGAGTTTCTTGGTGCTTCTTCTCAGGTCAGTGGGCTTTTCCGAAGCACTGGTAGAATCATATATTTAAAAAAAAAACATTGTTAAAAATTACGTTTAAAAGTGCCCCTAGGGGCCTAATTACATAATAAATGATTTGAGTTTGAGTTTGAGTTTGATAGGTCCATCTGGAAATCTTTGGGGGAGGCCTATGTTTAGCAGTGGACGCCATACGGCTGATAATGATGATGACGATACCGAATGATAGACCTTGATGATTGTTCTGTGGAAATGGACGCACAAGTTTGCTGCATGAGAATGGACGTTTCATTTTTGTCTCCCACAAAAAGTGGCCCCTTTCTATCACACTAAGTTGTTTTAATACCCATCCGCTTTAGACTTGAAAATGTGTTAAATGCTCATAAAACATTTTTGCAAAACAGAAAACGCTTAATTATAAATGTGTTACCTAGTATTATACTAAACTTTACCTTATAAGAGACTGAAATCTCAATGTTAAGAAGTTCAAAATAGCGACCTCTTTTCTTAAGCCTATTATTAGATCTGTCCTTTACTATCAATGGCATGCCCAAGTATCGATTTTAACGTCAATTGTCCTTAAAAATAAGAAATTCAAAATGGCGGCGAATTTTTTTAAAATCTAACATTAAATCTGCCCTTTGTACCTAAAGCCATGCCCAGATATCGATTTTGAGGTCGGTTGGCCTTAAAACAAAGAAATTCACAATGGTGGTCATTTTTTTGAAATCCAACATTAAATCTGCCCTTTATGATAATTCTCCCGTGAGAAAATTTAGTGTCACACATGCGCGCGCATCGTAAAACTTCACTCCCATAAATTTTTCATAACGCGCTTAAAGAAGTATAACTTCAAAAACAGGAGAAACAGTAAAACAGATTTTGCCGCTTTGTGTTTCAGTACCTATTCGTCAATTTTGGCTCCGGATCAACTTAGTCGCAGTAAATGTAGCATATAAGTCAATATATTCTGGATCAAAGTAATCACATTCAGTATCATTTTTTTGACCGTTAATGGATCCACAAATGTTGGTCAAAACGTCGGCGAGTATGTTGAAAATCTGTAAGTGCAGATCCACCGACGTCACACGCGCAACAAACACGGATCAAAGTATATCAGTTTGCGAGACTCGGAGCCGAGCAAACACGTGAAATAGGTGGATCAACATTTGTTCTAACTTCACACTGGAGCAACATTTACCGTAAAACCGTCATTATATATATATATATATATATATATATATATATATATATATAATGACGGTTTTACGGTAAATGTTGCTCCAGTGTGAAGTTGGAACAATTGTTGATCCACCTATTTCACGTGTTTGCTCAGCTCCGAGTCTCGCAAACTGATATACTTTGATCCGTGCTTGATGCGCGTGTGACGTCGGTGGATCTGCACTTACAGATTTTCAACATACTCGTCGACGTTTTGACCAACATTTGTGGATCCATTAACGGTCAAAAAAATGATACTGAATGTGATTACTTTGATCCAGAATATATTTAACTTATATGCGACATTTACTTTGACTAAGTTGATCCGGAGCCAAAATTGACGAATAGGTACTGAAACACAAAGGGCAGATCCAACTTTAGAAATGAACAAAGTGGCTGCCATTTTGAATTTCTTATTTTTAAGGCCAATCGACCTCAAAATCGATACCTGAGCATGGCCTTAGGTACAAAGAGCAGGTACAATGTTATAATTGAAAAAAGTGGCCGCCATTTTGAATTTGTTTTAAGGACAATTGATGTCAAAATCGATACTTGGGCATGTCATTGATAGTAAAAGACAAATCTAATATTAGACTTAAGAAAAGAGGTCGCTATTTTGAACTTCTTAACATTGAGATTTCAGTCTCTTATAAGGTAAAGTTTAGTATAATACTAGCTCTCAGAGCAGTCGTCGGAGGAGACTTCACGCTGCCGGTCGTGGTCGCTTCCATGGTCGATAGCCGGAGGTCTTGGCGTGCGGTGGCGCACTTCTGTGAGATGGTGCTCTTGCAGCAGGAGAATGCCGAGAGGGATCGGAGGCGCGGTGATCCGTCCCGCCGCGAAACGAGACGTAGGAGGCGCCGGGTGGACGACTGACCGGCGTCTTCCGCCCTGTGGATTGGGGGCGTTTGGAAAATTCCACCACGGTATCCCCTGCCTCTCGTAAAAGGCGACTAATAGGGGCCACCGGGGGTCACGGGCGGGCGGCAGGGGGCTGTCCGTCTTTAGTTTTGTGCGTGTTTTTAGCACATTGCTGCGACCCCCGTGATGGACGGTAGTGTGGCAGGTAGGCCTCATGCTGCCGTTGACGCTGAGGGCGTCCTTCGGTGCGTGGGGGCTTCTGAGCCCCCCCCCCCCCCAGCAGGAGACGGGCTGTATTAGAATCACCGCGCAGGGGCGGCTGCGGACGACAACTTAGACACTCTTAGTCTGGGGAAACCCGCAGCCATCCCTAATGCGCCGAAGAAGGCAACCGCGGAGTTTTAGTCGGTATGCCGTGCGGTGTACATAGGTTAGGGACTCGGCCCGGCAGCTCAACGCTGGGTCGTAAGGCACGGTGAACCCAACATAGCCGCTCAGTCGCCCCCCTTAAAGGCTGGGCGGTAGTAATAAGTCACTTTCTCCGCGAAAACAAAGAAAAAAAAGGTAACACATTTATAATTAAGCGTTTTCTTTTTTGCAAAAATGTTTTATGAGCATTTTACACATTTTCAAGTCTAAAGCGGATGGTAACTAAAACAACTTAGTGTGTTAGAAAGGGGCGACTTTTCGTGGGAGACAAAAATGAAACGTCCATTCTCATGCAGCAAATTTGTGAATCTATTTCCACAGAATAATCATCGAGGTCTATCATCCGGTATTATCATCATCATCATCATCATCATCATCAGCCGTATGACGTCCACTGCTGAACATTAGGCCTCCCGCAAAGATTTCCAGATGGACCTGTCAAAAGCGGCCTGCATCCAGCGCGTTCCTGCAGCCTTTACCAAGTCATCGGTCCACCTTGCAGATGGACGGCTGACGCTACGCTTGCCAGTACGTGGTCTCCACTCGAGAAATTTTTTGTCCCATCTGACGTCAGTTCTTCGAACTATGTGCTCTGCCCATTACTACTTCAGCTTGCTTATTCGTTGGGCTATGTCAGTGACTTTCGTTCTTTTATGGATTTCCTCATTTCTGATTCGATCGCGTAGAGAAACACCTAGCAAAGCCCTTTCCATAGCTTGCTGAGTGACCGTGAGCCGTTTTAGGTGGCCCATAGTCAGAGGCCACGTCTCAGTGCCATATGTCACCACTGGTAACACACATTGATTGAAGACTGTCTTCAGGCACTGAGGTATTTTGGACGAGAAGACCTTGCTTAGTTTCCCGAAAGCTGCCCATCCGAGCTGGATTCGCCGATTGATCTCTTTCTCAAAGTTGGACTACTCGACCTAAATAGACGTACTCGTCTAAAACTTCGAGAATTGAGCTCCCAACGATAATCGGGGTTGGCACAACATGAACATTTGACATGATCTTGTCTTGTCCATGTTCGTCCTGAGACCCACCTATTGAGAAACTCGGTTGAGGTCACAGAGCATTGTGCTCAGACCCTCTAGCGATTCTGCCAATACGCCAATGTAATCGGCAAAACGAAGGTGAGTGATGTATTTGCCATTGATGTTGATGCCGAGTCCTTTCCAGTCCAAGAGCTTGTAAGCATCTTCCAACGCGGCAGTGAACAGTTTCGGAGAGATAACATCTCCCTGTCTCACGCCTCTGTGTAGTGGAATAGCCTTCGAACTCTGTTCTTGTACTCGGACCTACATGGTGGCGTTGTTATACAAACACCTCAACACTTCGATGTACCGTTGATCAATGTGGCACCGCTGTAGAGACTGCAGGACAGCCCAGGTCTCGATCTAATCGAAGGCTTTCTCATAGTATATGAACGCTAAGCAAGTAGCAAGTTATACTCCCCAGTTTTTGGTATAACTTGCCGCAGATTATGGATGTGGTCTATGGTACTATAACCTTTCCAAATCCAGCTTGTTCGAGAGGCTGGAAGTCATCTAGCCTGCGCTCGAGACGATTCGTGATGACTCTTGAGAACAGCTTGTAAACATGGCTCAAGAAGATGGGCCTGTAATTCTTCAAAAAGGCGTTATCACCTTTTTTTTAAGAAAAATACCACCACACTCCTGATCCATGCCTCGGGCGTAATACCCTGGAGCAGAACGAAGTTGAATAGCTTTTGAAGGAATGTAGGAGTCCGGTATCACAGAGTTAAAAATACAGTTAAAAATATAGATATATTATCACTTTCACATGGAGTATAAAACAATCTACGACACTTTAGATAGCATCACTTTTTCTATACTTTGACTAGTTGCGCTCCGCGGTATTAATCGTGGACTAAATTACCGCAGGAATACTATTCGGAATAAAAGTTAGTCTAGGTTCTAATTCAGGGTGTCAACTACGGCTATATCACATTTCATCAAAATTGGTCCAGCCGTTTGAGCGTGAAGACGTAACTAACATGCTCACACACTTTCTCACAAACTTTCGCCATTATAATATTAGTGTGATTACCAATTGGGCTCAGTGACACCGTATTAGTAACATGTTGATACTGTGAATAAAATATCATTAATTGGATGTGTATAAAACGTCACGGATGCTCTCAGCCAATCTGATCTGAATCTGACTGTTTGCTGTGCTCTGATTGGCTCATTTAAATTGGATCAACATTTTCTGTAACTATCGCAAGGTGGATTTGTATATCGGATCAACTTCGGCAAACGTTAGTAAGAAGTCCCGTGAGTGTAGATGTTGATCCGGTTGGAGCCACATTAGTTACCAGAAATGCATATTGGATCAACAAAAGGCGCCGGATCAACATAGATTTTTGGATCAACAAAGTGCTCGCGTGAAGTCGCGTCTGATCAACATTTACCGTCAGGGTATCTCTATATATATATATATATATATATATATATATATATATATATATATATATATATCGCACCTTTAGGATGAAAACGACACAATTCAAAAAGAACGAAAATTGGGTTATCGTCATAAAGTTACTTAAAACGAAGTACTCAATACAACAATAGTTCAAACACAGCCATATTCAAGCAGGAAAAGGACAAATCTGTTATATCGGTCCCTTTTTTATTATATTTTTATAAATAAGGGACTAATTTTTAGTCATTTAAAAATGACAACTAAAATTTCTGTTTTTTGAATTGTGTCGTTTTCGTTCTAAAGGTGCGATATATATAACTTACTACTATACTTACTTGCCACACTATCGCCGTTGTATCATTCCTCAACATACTTAGCGCTTTCAACATAAACGTGGAATGCAACTTTTTAACAGTCATGTGGTTGTCATTCATATATTTCTTGATATCGGGGTTGGATTCCCTGGAAAGTAATTATTAACAAATTAAAGACAGATCGTTTTATTCCGGCTATAACAATGCGGAATATTTTATAATATTAGTGGACATTGAATAGGCGTAGACGAAATAAAACTTTAAGTATAGGTATCGTACAGAGAGAAGAAGGAAATTAAGAGGTTTATTGTCAAATCTTTATCTGATATATGCAATACATAACAAATGTGGGTGAAATTATATTTTAATAGTATCACTACATAGTATAAAACAAAGTCGTTTCTCGCTGTCTGTCCCTATGTATGCTTAGATCTTTAAAACTACGCAACAGATTTTGATGCGGTTTTTTTTAATAGATAGAGTGATTCAAGAGGAAGGTTTATATGTACTTTTATCCCGAAAAAACTTATTAACGCGGGTGAAACCGTAAGCAAAAGCTAGTAATAAATAAATAATTTTTCCTTATACTCAACACTTCGCAGGAGACATATTTTGTCTATTTGCAATGCAATGTAATCCAGGGGCGGTTGCGGACAACTTCGACGTGAGTCGGAGGAAGCCCGCAGCCGTCCCTAATGCGCCGAAGATGGCCACCGCGGAGTTTTGGTTGGTATGCCGTGCGGTGTACATAGGTTAGGGACTCGGCCCGGCGGTCGCCCGACGTTTTCCATCTCTGCGGGCGGCTCAACGTCGGGTCGTAAGGCACGGTGAACCCAACATAACCGCTCAGTCGTTCCCCTTGAACACTGGGCGGTAGTAATAATTCACTTTCTCCGCGTAAACAAAAAAAAATGCAATGTAATCAATACTGTCCACTGCTGAGCACGGGCCTCCTCTACTATTGAGAGGGGTTAGACCACCACGCTGGCCTAGTGCAGGTTGGCAAACTTCACATACCCTCGAAATTCTTATAGAGAATTCACAGGTACGTAGGTTTCCTCAATATGTTTTCCAGTGAATCGATAATTGATAAACAATACACACGTAACTTCGAAAAGTCAGAAGTGTGTACCTTGGGTTTTGAAACTCCGAACACTGACTCGTCAGACCGTTCCATTCCCAACTAGGCTATCGTCCACTTCTGTCTGTTTCCAGAATAATAAAATAATTATCAGTGGTCGGTTAAACGCGGTTTTAATAAATTGTCCTAACTCCTAATTAATTATTTTGCTCATGTATCAACCCAATATTCATATGTCCGACAAAATATTTTCATTGATAATTACCAGCTACCGGCCGCGGTATGCCATATCTAGATTTGTGTGATATGCACATATTTATTTCGGGTGATCCTCGTTAGTGTTTCTTAATTATTGTTCGTGACATACGATTTGTGTAAGATTTGGAGGTACAATGTGTGTGAATGTCAGTGTATACTGTATGTACTTTACAGCTTGAGCACAGGGTTAATACTAATTAGTGATTACACTTTTAAAAACTATTATTACCTTATACTGATTGTGCATTTGAACTGGGAGTTTATTCAACCATAAGTATATGCTTAAGACGCCGCACGGACATCGAGGGTTCTTTAAACGCACGTGAACGGACGTTTGGCTAATTTTAAGATAGGCTCTACCAAGAGCCATTTCAAATTTACTGTTGGAGAATTTCCTCCGGACGTCGACTTTTGCAAGTTTTCATGCTAAGCTAATATAACAAGCCTCGCTTATGAAATTGTTAATATTTGAATCATTTATTTATTCTTATGTCACGTACCAACATCCTAAACTAACTTCGTCACCACCGATGTGGAAGTAGCTGTCCGGGAAAACTCCCTGGACCTCTTCGAAGAGCTCCCGCAGCAGTTTGTACGTGGTGTTGCTGATGGGGTTCAAAGGCCCCAACCCTATCTCTTTCTTCTTGTCGTAGCACTTCGCCAAGACCTGAGGGTAGGCGATACCCCAGGAACGCGTGTGACCTGTGAGGAAACGGAATCTAAGGTAGCTCGCAGATCCATTCAACTTGTTGCTGAGAAACACTACTATTAAAACTGACAATTGCTTCGGCAACTCTGGCATGTCTAAAGGGATCTGAAGTTCCCTTAAAATGATTTACCTACACTTACGTTATGCAGCGGTTTGTAAATGAATTAAGTTTTGATAGGCAATTATAGCTAGAGATATTATACAAATCCCTGTATTGTGTCATATTTATGGGCAGTCAGCGATCGCAGTGGCTATCCTATATTACAATTTTTTATACATGTTAATGGCCATGTAGTGTCTGGATAATGTTTTTATATTTTTATGGAAACTCCTGTTAAGGAGTAACGCTGAGTTAGTAATTGTAATAATTGCTAACAGATGTCGCTGGTCACCTCCTTTAAGAGATTCAAATAGGGAACTTGAGTTTGGACAGCCGAGGGTGGGGTCGAAGTAGCTCAATTGGCTAAGCACCGGCACGGTACGCTGGAGGTCGTGGGTTCAAATCCCGCCTTCGACTATTTCTTTTTCAAGTTTCCATAAAAATATAAAAACGCAGTGACTATGTTCAGGCGAGAGATTTGCACGTTTTATGTTAGTCATTTAGTCTAAATGCAGATAATGCAAATGCAAACACAAATAGATATGGGCTCACAGCCAATACTGAAATGTATATTTGTGTGGAAAGGCAATCGATATCGCAACATTCTATTTACACTACATACCTACATATCTAACAAAAGTTACGTTAAGTTAGTCATTTTTTTTTATTATTTAGTTGATTGCTTAGAGTTTTATTGTGTTCATTTTGTATTCTCCAAACTTATATTTTTATAGAGTATGTTGTGGTTGCCTGTAATCGAAATTGCAAATAGTCATAATATTTTTAACTACTATCTTTATTATACTTGTGATATTGTAAATTTTGTTGGCAATCCTTAATAAATAAATAAAGTTACCTACTAATACTTATCTACTTACAAATGTTAGGTTTATATCAACTATTTTCGCGATACAACTATAAATAAGTAAATCTATAGATATAGGTAGTTAGGTACCTACTAATGTATAAAGCTTAAGAAAAGTTGAAGATTAGTGTTTGTTTGAACGCTTATCTCTAGATTTAGCTTTCTAAGAAATTACATAATATCAACAGTACGTACCTACTGTTCAAAATCTAAACATTCTTTCACTAATCTAAGTACATAATTCTTAGGGGTATTATAACTTCTTGTTAGTACCTACTAAATATACATTTTATCTCAGGAACGGACTGTTAGGTAAAGCCGCGAGTAAAAGAGTGATCCTACTAATATTATAAAGGCGAAAGTTTGTAAGAATGTATGGATGTTTGGATGTATGGATGTAAGGATGTTTGTTCCTCTTTCACGCAAAAACTACTGAACGGATTTCGATCAAAATTTGGCACACGGGTAGATCATGTCCTGGATTAACACATAGGCTACTTTTTATCCCGGGAAAATATAAACCGGGACTTTTATCCCGGAAAAACTTTTTAATGCGGGCGGAGCCGCGGGCAAAAGCTAGTATAAAATAAAAAAGACGTGTGGCACTCGGAGACTGCCGCGGTAAAGCTATTGCATAGCATTTTTTATCAACTTATGTAATTATAATTATTTTTTTTTTTTTTTTTTTCTATTGTCCAAATTTCACTCGTGCCCTAACGCCGAAACTCTAAGCAGGCAATTCTAATATTTATAACCTCTTTGAACAGATATAAAATAAAAACTTTTTAAAAATTCAAACTTAGAATCACGTTTGACATTTCGATACGTTTCACTGACTGGAACAATTTTTAAATACACGGTAATTTCGACCTTTTATCGTTTAACATTCAGCTCATATCCTCTTACATATTGTATTCTTACAAGACTGCGATATTAAATTTACTTATGGAATTTTACACTCTACATGGTTATGATAGAGTTGAAACGGAGTGAGGGGTGTCAGGTTATTTTTCGTTACGCAATTTCTGGATTCTGTCTCCACGCTCAAGGCTATGCAATAGCTTAAAAAAATCAGTAACCCACTAGGTACGTCTATTTCAGGCACCACTCGCACTCCGCGCGCCGCCGCGTACCCGATCACCTGCGCGATGTCGGCCGGCGTGTACACCAGCGACGGATGGAACGCGCCTTTATCGCTGCACATACAAACATTTTGTTATACAACTGTGAACTGAATGACAAAACTAGTAAGTCGCTTGCCAGATTGTTGTTAGCACACTGGAGATTTGCGAATAAGTTAATAGATAATGCCGCGTGGCCACGACTTCGCAGCGAAAGCGTTTTCTACATGAATTGATTACCACGATGCTCAAATTGATGAAGAGTCTAGGCAGTACGTTACATCCTAAATTTATCAGAGCATATAGGTTATTTAGTTCTGTGCTATCATTTGAACTGCTTGGTCTTTGGCATCTTCTTGTATCTTTGTCCTCGTCGAACGAATTTTAAATTTGAAGACAAAGCATTCGATAACTAAAACAGGCTTATGAACTATTTATGAATACGGTCGTTAGGCTATAATTAAGTGAATTACCTTAAATCAGGGAATCTGGCGCTTTGGTAAGGGAAGCTCTGGTCATCCACTATGTGCCAATGTAGCACGTTCATCTTGTTCATAGACAAAGCGTCTATGGTTTTCAGAATATTATCCAACGATAAATAATGTCGTCCTGTGTCTATTAGAAGACCACGATGCTTGTAATCTGGGTAGTCGTATATTTTCGTGGCGTTTATATGAATTTCCTACAAATAGACATGCTTCTGTTATGGTGTTTCTGAACTGAACAAACCTTCACGCCAATTATCCTTGGAGGGGTAGCAGCGAAGTTACTCCAATCAATAAAAATAACAAAGTATATATAGTCATAACTAAATTACGTTCGTGACTCGTAGGTGTTAGAGACTGCGCAGACTATTTTTATTTTATTTCCCGAAACACAAGAATGTTATCGATTAGGTACTTTGTTTCTGCAGTGGGGTAATAGGGTAGTTAACTACTTTTTTTTAAATACATTTATCAAACATTTATGTCTTCTAAAATATAGAGGAAAAAGAATTTTTATAATACAAGCAATATTAAATGAGTTATAAAGCTTTGAAGTTTGGTGGAAGGGGCATCTGTGAGATAACGGACACAACAGAATGTGACGTCACTGAGTGTCGCCAGCCATAACGCTGCGTGCGCGCGAAACAAATGACGCGATATCCCCACTACGTCCCCACTTTTGCTCACAACAATATTTCAAATATGAATAACTGCTTTAGTTGTCAACCAATTTTGATTCTGATTTTACAGAAGAATTTGTTTTTCGTATTATTTTCTGTTACATATAAAATCATGTACCAAATCAAACTACCCTATTCTATAGGTAGGTAACATGTATGGTTACATGTGTATAGATAATGTCAGGTATGCACACCTGAAATTTTAAAGTTATGTCCACAGAGTCTGTGACGAAGTCTAACAAACCCGCATTAGGCCAGCTTGGTGTAATACTAAACCCTTCCAGTGGTATAGTTCCGTGGCCCCGTGCCACAAATCACAATAAACGACATTAGACACGTATTATTAGGTACTTATTAGTTATATTCAAGATATAGAGCCCGTCTCGTGTTAGCTTTTATCATCGAATACGTGACGGTCTGGAGATATCCAGTTGCATTATGATACGTAAAATAAATAGGTACCGACCTATTTGCGATAACAACTATTTCTACCTTCAAATTTCTCCATACGACGTTGACCTCTAAAACTTATACGACTGATATGTAAAAAAGTGAGATCCTACAAAAAGGTTTATATTGCACACTTCTGAATCCTTCGCGATGCTTATTTCGGAAATAAAATAAGTTTACGCGCCTTCGTAACTATGCAATGACCCTCCTTCTTCACAATTAAAAACAACGTGGCCTTTCGTTTAGACTTTAAACGGTTCATCACCCTAGGTGCGCTAGTTTCAGTAATGTACCTAAGTATTATAATTTCTATGGATGCAAACGTATGACGTTAGTGTGGCTTTGCATTATAAATACCTAATTACACATAAGCACCATGCCACCAGTGACTGCTCCGAGTAGCATCAGAAATTTACTGACTTCCTAAAATATTAATGAGACTTAATATCTTATGTCTCAGGATGACGAGCGCAGTGGAATGCCACACAGCACTTTGTAATTCAAGGTGCTGGATGGTGTTTCTACTGTTTATGGGTGGTCGTATCGTTTACCATCAGGCGAATGGCATGCTCGTCTCGTCATTCAATGGCATAAAACTATATATATGTATCCACCACGACCCAATTAATTGACTGCATATTTTTTTAATATTTTGTAATAACCTAAAATGTCTTCCAAAACGTTTTGAAATATAATGTATAATAGATAATTAAGGCAATCATATTGTCATCTGGTAACGGGTTTATTAAAAACATCGTTGAATGTATTTTTTTTTCGGTACCTACGAAGGGACCCTGGCCGATGCCGCGCCCCTAGGTAGTTACCTAATTGGCCTGAAGGCTAATCCGGCCTTGTGGAGCGGTGTAATTTAACACAAGTTCAAAATGGTATATTGGGCTTCAGAGAAATTAGGAATTCACATGTTTTGCTACAATTATCCGTGGGACTGTGTATAAACTTTGATGAGATGCCGAAATTAAAACGCAATATAAAACACATGGTCATGTACTCACAGTATAATAATTTCCCAAATAAAGCAACTGGGTGAAACTTTCCAATCCTCTCAGAATGCCCCAAATGGAACCACTTGCCAGGTACGATTTCTTGTTAACCTTCAGGTCATCTGCGCGAAACAGGAAAATAAATTGTAATAGACATTGTACTTGAAGATTAACTGTAGAGATGTAATGAAAGCTATTTCAGTCGATCCGCTGCTCCGCGCCGCGCTGCCCAGCCAAGCCTCTTTGACACTCCTCTTTTCCAAGCCTGTCATCATGATCAATAGCCATGCCAATTTTAGCATTATTACTTTTTAACCGACTTCAAAAAGGAGGTTCTGTATTCGATCCGTATTTATGTATGTTTGTATGTATGTAAATTTGTAGGGCCACGAGTTTCTCAAAAACTACTGATCCGGTTTGGACGTGATTTCAATATTCAAATGTATATTTCTCAGGGAAGGTTTTAGTATATAATTTATGAAGATCTGATGAAGATCTCCGGAGATACACAATGGAACTCTTCAATAACTAACAGCAGATGACTCGAAAATGCTCCAATCGTATATCTATGATGAATTGTTTACACCATTTCATAATTATCTAACAAAAAAGCAATAAATAAAAACTTTTTGACAAAAATAAACCGACTTCAAAACCAAAAAATCAAAAAATAATTCAAATTTGTATTCGCTTAGTATATACGTGTATTTGGAGTCGGTGCCTAATTTAAATTAAGTAAACAATGTTTGCGTATATTTGTTTGTGTATTTCCTTAGCTTAGCTGGTAATTTAAATTAGGCATCGACTCCAAATACACGTATACACTAAGCGAATACAATTTTTAATTATTTATTTTTTTATTTGTAGTGGTGTTGAAGTCGGTTTATTTTTGTTATTATAAATATGTTCATACCAATATGCATTGGGTAAAATAGAAATATCCGTAAAAGCAAAATAAACATATACACACTCACGCCTGTTATCCCCGAAGGGGTAGGCAGAGGCGCAACTAGTGCACCCACTTTTCGCCGTCACTCCGTCCCATGATGTGATAGGGGGCGAGCCTATCGCCATATTGGGCACAAATTCCAGACTTCGGGCTGATACTGAATAGAAAAACTCAATATCACTTTGCCCGACCCGGGGATCGAACCCGAGACATCAGCTTTGCAGTCGATAAAAGCAAAATAAAATTACTCCAAAATAGTGTTAACTCACTTGTGGTAGGACTCTCATATGTAAAAGTCTGTCTGGGTGGGTACCACCGCAATGTCTACTTCTACCGCAAAGCAGAAGTGTGCATGCACTGTTGTGTTTCAGTTTGAAGGGCATTATAGCCAGTGTAACTACAGGACATAATGAGACTTAGGGAGGTATTAATAAATCAATCTCAAGTTTGAGTTGCATCTCAAGTAGACATGATGTATTGAACTCTTCATACATTATGTCTACTTGAGATGCAACTCAAACTTGAGATTGATTTATTAATACCGGCCTAAGTCTCATAATGCCCAGTAATTACGCTGGTTACAATGTCCTTCAAACCGAAACACAATAGTATATGCACACTGCTGCTTGGCGGTAGAAATAGACATTGCGGTGATAGGTACCTTAGTAGATCGGTACTCGGTAGTAGGTACCCACAGACGCACCGATTTTTTAACATAAAAATAGTTTCTTTACGGACACCAATTATTGTCATAATGGCAGTCGCTTTTAATTGTAGGTGCGTATGTGCGCAGTGAAATACCTAAGCGTTTTATTACTCAACATGACCATTCATTGGTCAGCATTGCTAAAAAATTCTTGACTCGTATTTATACCTATGTAGGTATGTCTGTTGTTATTTTAGCAGGTTGTAGGGAATATGGTCGTCCTAGTTTTTGATGAAACTCGGAGACAGATTCGAAGCGATGTACCCACAGTGTAGCTAGAGTATATAAGTATAAGTACAATATACGACTGGTATGTGGAAGGTAATCTGTTTGTGATTCATTTCTGAGTGGTGGTGACGCCACAAGGTCAATGGATTTAACATTACAAATTTCAAAACCGTCAAGTTTATTCATTTACTGAAAAGTTACAGGCATAGGCATCAAAAAGCCAGTAACATGTTTTCAATTATCATCATTGAATAGAACAGGAAGCATGCTTTAATCCAGGTTTTTTGTAATCTGGTTAGTTACGCCTTCTCATGCTGCAAACAAGTGTACAAGTAATATATGTTAGTAAGTATTATAATCCTCACAGCTCTCATCCATGTCGAAATAAGGATACTCCTCGCACTCTCCCTCCAGGACTACGTTCAGCTGTGTGACGTCACCGTGGTACGCCGCGCCTTTGGGCGTTTTCCTTCGTTTGGCCCACTTACTGTTCTCCTTGGCTGTGGAGTGCATTTTCTTCCAGATATCATTGTAACGTTCCAAGGCATTTTTAAGGATATCACAAGTGTGATTTGTTACCTGTAAAGACATATTATTCTAATTATATCTAAATATTATTAGATATAATTAGATACATTATATCTAATTATATCTTTTGCATTGTAGCCAGTGCAACTCCTAAACATAATGAGACTTAACATCTTATGTCTCAGGATGACGAGCGCAGTGGAATGCCACACAGTACTTTCTAACTGAAGGTGCTGAATGATAGGTATTGCTACTGTTTATGGGTGGTCGTATCGCTTACCATCAGGCGAACGTCATGCTCGCCTCGTCGAGCACCTCGATAGGTTCGGTCCGTATTTGGCCGACAACCAGTTCGGATTTCGTTCGGAGTTCCATTGAACTCCTCCAACTCCAATGTATAATTTATTTCGACAATAATTATAATTAATAATTTTTTTAATGCTTCTGAGCGTAGCATAATTCATAAAGCATTTCTAATGTAATTTTAGTAAATATAAGTACCTAACGCAACTAAATACGCATTAGGTAAGGCTGTAGCACTAAACTCTACTAAGATTTATTAGATAATAATTGCTCTCAAAGGGCTGGTTGATAAAATTCTTAGAGTTAGGGCCTGTTTCACCACCCTCGAGTAAAGTATCGAGTAGACTAGTCACCCGTAACTGCACGTGTCAATTTCACCACGTTCGAGTAGCACTAATCATATGATAAACTGACCCGTAACTTACTTGCCACGTCGTCTGCCAATTAGCGTCTTTCCTTGACACTTAAATTAAATCACAGAGTTAAGATTCATGAAAATTTGTCTATCTTTTGTCTAAAAATGGATTTAATTGATCATCAATTGGTGAATTAGAATATTCTACGTTGCAGCGAATATCGAGGATTCGTGTATTTAAATTCCGTGTCGATTATTTTACAGACTTAGATGAAACTGATTTTTTCGCTAGATTTCGTCTATCGAAGTATGCCGTGAACCAAGTGCATAACTTAATAAAACATAAAATAATTACTAAAACACAAAGGTGAGTATCATTTTTTCATTACTTATTTAAAATACTTCATTGAAATGATTTTACTAATAGATAACCTATCAAATCATAATTATTAATTCCTTCTACACCTTAGACATAAAGCTTGAATACGATGTTCTGTCAGTAACTTACATGAGTAGGTACCTAGATACTTATCTAACAAATAAAAAAAATTGATTTTAGAAATCAAGCAGTTTCAACAACAACAAGCCTACTATTAACGTTGAGGTATCTCGCTACTGGATCCTACTTAAGAAGTGCGGCTGATTTTTGTGGTGTCAGCCCACCAACAGCAAGCCGTACTGTTAAGAAAGTTACTGAGGCTATCGCTCAATTACGACCAGTTAAGATAAAGTTCCCTGATGACATAAGTACACTACAAGATGGATTTTATCAAATCGCAAGATTCCCCAGGGTAATTGGAGCTCTAGATTTTACTCATGTTACAATACAGTCACCCGGTATGTTATATTTCTGAAAGTAATATATTATAATGATTGATTATTAACGTAGGTACCTAGTATAAGATTTTAATGTAATACTTGTCATTTCAGGAGGCGATTCAGCTGAAAATTATAGGAACAGAAAATCGAATTTCTCAATTAATGTTCAGGTGGTTTGTGATAGTCAATTAAGATGCTTGGGTGTTGTGGCAAGATGGCCAGGGTCTGTTCATGATCAGACTATTTTTAATAATTCTTTTTTGAAACAAAGATTTGAAAGTGGACAGTTTGGAGATAGCTTGCTTCTTGGTGATAGTGGATATGAGTTAAAGCCATATTTATTGACACCTTTTCTGAATCCATCATCCCCTGTAGAAAATTTATATAATGAGTCACACATAATCAGTTGACTGTAACTTGGGGTCTTAGGCCGGTATTAATAAATGAATATCAAGTTTGAGTTACACGGGTTGGATGAAGTGGCGGCAGGTCACAGGCACAATTTGCGATCCACGGATGCCTCTAAAACTTAAAGGCAAAATTTACAAATCCGTGATAAGACCTGTCGTCCTGTATGGATCAGAATGCTGGGCCCTAAAGAAGACGGATGAAAGAAGATTACACGCAGCAGAGATGAGAATGTTGAGATGGATGTGTGGAGTGACGAGAATGGATAAAGTGAGGAATGAGTATATTGGAGGGAGTTTGAAAGTGGCACCAGTGATAGAAAAGTTGAAAGGAAATCGTCTGTCTTGGTATGGACATGTGAGGAGAAGGGATGAAAGGTATGTAACCCAACGAGTGATGAATTTGAGTGTTGATGGATGGCGAGGACGAGGACGACCAAGGAAGAGGTGGATGGATTGTGTAAGGGATGATATGAAAGAAAAGGGCGTGAATGACTTGATGACGAAAAATAGAAGAGAATGGAAGAGAAAAATATGTTGCGCCGACCCCAAGTAATTTGGGACCAGGGCAGGAAGATGATGATGATCAAGTTTGAGTTACATCTCAAGTAGATATAATGTATGAAGAGTTCAATACATTATGGCTACTTGAAATGTAACTCAAACTTGAGATTCATTTATTAATACCGTCCTTAGAGTACTTATACTTACTCTGAGATAAAATCAATGAAAAATAAATAATGTCAATGAAATATAATGTTTATCCACGTCCATCGTCATTAATTCGTCAATGTTCCGTATATTAGTCACATAGTCTCTCAGAATTTTTTGGTTTGTGCTTATAATTTTGACTCGGCTAAGCTGTTACTTAGTTTTTCCAGGGATAAAAGTCACGCTTCGTATTTTCCCGGGATAAAAAGTAGTATATGTTACTCGCTAGCAGTGTAGCTTTATGTTGGTAAAAGATGTCTTAAAATAGGTTCAATAGTTTTTGAGTTTATTCGTTACAAATATATAATAAAAATATAATTCTTTTCTCTTTATAATATTAGTATGGAATATAGATGTAAGTGAGTGAGAAAGTAAGATGAAGGATAAAAGTGAAATTTTGGCCCGAGATAAAAAAATTACGACTAAAATCACCGACTATCGTAATACAAAGATTAATTTTATACGATTTAATAATAAATTTACCCTGTTGACTATCGATTATAAACTCTCTGAACAAGAAATCGATATCACTTAAGAATCGGTTATTTGGGGCAACATTGGGGAGTGAGGCCCTGTTGCCTATATACAAAAGTACTCTGTGGCCTTGTTCGTGGCGCCGCGGTGGCGGATGGGGTGACGACGACGCGACGTTTCGTGGCGCCATTTAACCTCATTTAAGGGGCGCAGTTCGGTCCTTGACCTACCTAAAATTTTTGAACTAGCATTTGATTTGCCAGGCTTAATATTCAAGCAACTTTTCATTTCCTTTGTTAAGTAATTAGCAAATTTATGTATCTAATGCCGGGGTCACACTAAGGTTATGTCCGACATTCATTATCTCTACAAGTTCGTTAATTCTCAAATCATAAATATCAAATGCGTAATTCAACTACGTAGTGCTATTCAGTATTCTTTGAGTCAATTGCCAAATAATTGCAACTATAGCTCATAGGAAATGGGATAATTAATGACATTAGACATTGGTATTAGGTACTACCTCGGTGGCGTATTTGTATTACGGTACGACTGCAATGCTGAGGTCTCGGGTTTTTATCCCCGGGTCGGGCAAAGTGACATTGGATTTTTCTATTCAGTATTAGCCCGGAGTCTGGAATTTGTGCCCGATATGGCGATAGGCTCGCCCCCTATTACGTCATGGGACGGAATACGCACGTCGAAAAGTGGGTGCACTAATTGCGCCTCGGTCAGCCCCTTCAAGAACAAAGGGTGTCAGTGTGTATGTATGTCCATTATCGTTTGGTGGTAGGATGTTTATATCTGCTCGTGTAGTGATACGACCCGTTATTATGGCATAAATGTGTCGCGTTCCGGGATCAGCCCGTGTACATCCGGTTTCAAACAGGCATAATTGTGTCGACTGCTGAGGGGCCGTGTACATCCGGTTTCAAACAGACATAATTGTGCCGACTGCCGAACGGCCGCGTACATCCGATTTCAAAAAGGCATAATCGTGCCCCCCCATATCTTATCTGTCAAAACTCTATCTTGATCCTATTCAACTTCCATCAAGTGCAGTAAGATCACTGCCGTTCCCTTATAAAAAAAAACTTATATGCCAGGAAATACTCTTCCTGCTTGTCCGCGGTTGACCCAGTAACGCAACGCATAATCATATATAGTAGTGTCTATTGTTACATATATAGAATATGTCGAGTATTGTCCACTCTAATAATGAGCAGATTCTATTACAATAATTGCAGACTGGAATAAGTTGGCTTATATGGCTTCAGTTGCTTCAAACTTAGGTTATCTAGTAGGCATTGAATAGGCTTAGGTTAAACATAAATATGTCTATTATTTGTTTGTATTTATATGATGAATGGTTTTTGAGGGAAAAATTGACTCTGACCTACATACTATGTGTATTATCAAGTGTTTGGCAACCTATCGAGGTCTATCCAACGGTTACGGACCTAACCGAAATAAACGAACAGATTAATAGTTGAAGATAATTGTTAAATAATATGAATATAATATGGTCTTACAAAAAGTTTATAAACATATTTTAGTTATGGAATCCTTTATCTTCGTCGAACGAATTTTGATTTGAGTTTGAAGTTGGCAGACAAAACATTCAACTCAAATCCTACAAATATTATAAAGGCGAAAGTTTGTAAGTATGTACCTATGGATGTCTGGATGTATGGATGTTTGTTACTCTTTCACGCAAAAATTACTGAACGGATCTCGAACAAAATTTGGAACACGGGTAGACCATGTCCTAGATTAACACATAGGCTACATTTTATCCCGGGAAAATAAAAAGCGGGATTTTTATCCCAGAAAACTTTTTAAGAAAAAATATTAGGTAATTACTTAGACTAATAGGTAATTACCTATTGCGATACTACAAACAAGCATATTCATTTTAAATGTATATTTGTATTGATAATATTAGGAAGCATGGGAATGATAATTAGTTTAAACATTTAATTAACAATGAATTAACAAAATGCCAAATAATTAAAAAATCCTAAGAAAAAACAATAAAAATGTTGAAACTTACTGTCACTTTAAACTGTGTTGGATTAAATGTAAAATAATCCTGTTGCTTTTTTTCATTCTGGGGTTGTGGCCACACGTACCCCTCTGTAGAGGCATACAGTGGGCCCGGTTGAATCACATATCCATGACTCGGGGGCGAGTAGAAAAATAAAAAATATAACAAAATAACCATCACTACAACACACGACACAGTTAATATTCTACACCACCATGTTTTCATCAATGCGACTAAACGCGCGAAACTATGTTTGAGTACTGCCTTTGAATTTTCTAAACCCGCTTCACACATGATAATTTTATCGGTATAGTAACATTAGTAATTGCTAGATATTTGGACATCGGACAATTTAATAATAGTACCCCCCTCAGTAAAAAAACACGGGCACGCGGTCGTGCGGTAAAAACTAGTGTTACGAAATATAAGGCTATTTCAAGGCAAGGCACTCCTTCCCTAAACTTCGGTCTGACGGAATAGCGTAGTCATGGGAGTAAACAGGATAATTGACACTGAGCCAACTTTTGATGTTTCCTTTGATTAATTATGTATGTTATTAATCAAAGGAATATTTCTTTGAACATCAGTTTGATATGGTTTTCGCTGAAGAAGTTATAACACAATGATTTCTTATATTTAAGCGAATGGTCACGGGGCGGACATAAAGGCTGTAAAGTCTTCGAAACGTCAGGAGAAAAAATAAATAAAAAAAACCGCGATAAAATTCGAAAATAGTTTTATTTCAAGTTATAAAACCATAAAATTATGAATATTATCCATACCTGCTTTTTTGTTTTGTTACTTTCGAAGTCTTATAGTTAAATGAATATAATTTAAATAAAATTAATTCTATTTAAATTGAACTACTTTCTTAAAAAACATTCCGGACCAAAGTAATCATTCATCTGGACCAATAAGCCAGGGGATGAGAAATAATCGTTCTAAAATGCTTATTTTTCGATATATCGAACCCTAATTGGTTGCGCCATCTGGGGCACAGTTATCGCGAGGTTAAGTAAAGTATTAAGGTTCCGAAATTATTATTATTATTATAGCTTTATTTAACCCTTACATTTTTACAAAGAAAATTTAGTACATGTGTAAGTGTACATATGTTTTTTTTTTTTTTTTTTTTTTTTTTTTTTTTTTTTTTTTTAGTAGTGTTAGTGTGATTTGTTTCGGTGATAACTATTGTTAGTAAGTATTAATTTTAAGTTAGGTGTAAGGGCCGCCGTTTGCGGTAAAAGCCTCCTCCAAACTGCTCCAGCAGGCTCTATCTTGTGCTAGTCTTGGCCATAGCGTGCCGGCTACTTGAACAATGTCGTCGGTCCATCTTTTTGAGGGTCTGCCTCTTCTCCTTTTTTTATAGATGGGACACCAATTTGTTAAAATTTTTGACCATCTTTTATCTGGGGCTCTCTGAATATGGCCAGCCCACCTCCATTTTAATTTCATTATTTGTTTTGTTATATCTTTTGCTTTCGTTGCCTTTCTTATAAGTGAGCTTTTAATTTTGTCTTTTAGTTTTATATTCATGTAGCTTCTTTCTATAGCTCTTTGGAAAGTTTTTAGTTTCATTATGTTTGATTTTTTAAATGTCCAGGTTTGGCTTGCGTATGTTAAACAAGGAGCTAAGCAGATGTTCATGGCCTTTGTTTTTAAATGTTTTGGTAAGGGTCCTTTGAATATTTCTTTCATTGCCCAGTATTTGTTCCAGGTTATTTTGATTCTTCGGTTTATTTCCTTTTCAGTGCAAGACTTAAATGTTATGAGATGTCCTAGGTATACGTATTCGTCGATGTAGTCTAAGGGAACTGTGCGTATTGATATTGGTGTCCTCTGTCTGTTTGTCATTATTTTTGTTTTTTCTCTGTTTATTACTAATCCGACTTTTTCGCTGTAGTAACTGAGATTTTCTAGCATGTGCTCGAGTTGCTGTGGATTTTCATTAAATAAGATAATGTCGTCTGCGAATCTTAGATGTGAGAGGTACGTGCCATTTATATTGATACCCATTTGGTTCCAGTCTAGATTTCTGAATATGGACTCCAAAACAGCTATAAAGAGCTTTGGTGAGAGCGGGTCTCCTTGTTTTACTCCCCGTTGGACTTGGAAATTCGGTCCTTTCGCTTCTAGGCGTACTCGAGTCATACTTTTGGAGTAAATCCTTTTTATTAACTCTTCCGAAAATTTCCTTTCCGAGAAGGTTCCGAAATAGTTAATTATATTGATAGTCCCAAAGAGTATTATATATACATTGGGATATAGTCCTACGCAAAGAGTATTACATACATTGGGAAGTCCTACGTAAAGACTGTCTCACGAAAGAAGTCCCGCGACCAAAGAGTATTATATACATCCGCGACAATATGTGGAACTAATTAATTCAGTGTTTCCAGATGTACGACGGTTGAAGTCGCCGAAAATTCATTGTGAATTGTGAAGTAGCCTAAAGTCGCCTCATCGTATATGGAGAGGTGAAGGAGCAAAAAGATCTACCGATTTTGTTTTTAGTCGCCCGATATACCGATTTTACTATCATATCTACCGATCTATAGTGCTAAAATAAAATACTGAGATAAAACGAGTTATTCGATATTCCCCCCCTTTTTTAATATTTCATTTTATATACGAATTACGATGTTCCGAAGATTTTGCAAGCTTGCTCCATTACTATGAAATGCTGCAAAGCATTCAAAACGTCGCGTTGGGGTAAAATAAAATGGTAAATCCGTCCCGATAACCCTAAATCCCCTACTTACCCTAAATCCCCGTAACGCAAATACTTCAAATACCAGCAATATTGCTAACATTTTTGTTTTACTTTTTTATAATCACTAAAAAATAATTATATCCTAAATTTTTATTGATTTCGGGACGTCTAACACCTTGGCTTAAAGGTTAGCAACATTACGTCGTATGACAGTGGTCCCTATCAGAGACAAATAAACAAGAGTCCCTATCTAGACACGCGGCAGCGTGTTAAGACAAGTTCAAGCAAATGAACTGGCTTGCCAGCGCCAAGTGTAATATTACACGAACCACTAGGTGCCACTTTTCACCCTTCTATAACTCAAAACCTATTTAACGTAAACACATAAAACTACGTGTGTTTAATTATATCCATAAGGACATCTAGAAGCCCAAATTTCATTGAGCTAGCTCAAACGGTTATAAAGATATGAAGGTCAAAAAGTTATAAATTTAATGTAAGCGTACGCTTAGTGAGGCAAGTAATACTAAGCCATTTGGCCTTGTTTCCGAACAGCCCTCGTCAGCAGTGGTCTCGAACCTA
Organism: Lapara coniferarum; assembly: GCA_949316025.1. Lineage (NCBI taxonomy): Eukaryota > Metazoa > Arthropoda > Insecta > Lepidoptera > Sphingidae > Lapara > Lapara coniferarum. The sequence continues at coordinate 2,190,100 of OX438928.1, forward strand.
CCGATTTTTCGGTATTTCTACCGATTTTGGGCCTGTCCTACCGATATACCGAAATGACATGATTTTTCAACGATCTTTTGAAAGTTAGAAGATTCTCCCGATTTTTTTTACCGATTTTCAGCGATTCGATGCTAAAATCCCATTTTTCTTTCATATTTTGCGATTCCTTGGTTAAATATGTTGCTGTTTGGTGCGGCGGGGGCAGTATTTTTAAAGTGGTGGCAAAAATTGTTCAACATTTTTACTTTCATGACAGAGGGGGAAGTGTATGCGTGACTACCTTCTTTTGGTATAATAATAATCCCTAGAGTTTAAAAGAAAGGGGGTTTCATTGAATATTGCTTGTTTTTTTGCATATACCGATTTTTGCTCCAAATATACCGATTTTTCTTGGCAACTCTACCGATTTCACATTTTGTCGTCCGAGACCACTGCTCGTCAGTGCACAATATATTCTCTTTGGTGCACAAAGTCGAATCGTATACTACTAACAGACGATTAGATTTGGTATCATGCGACCAATTCGTCACGCGGTACAGTCTTCACGCCACACGATCGAACCGTACCATGCGACGTCCAGTTGTATCCAACCAAGTTTGATGGACAAGCCATCGAACCAGCCGTACCAACAATAATAATAATAATAATATCCATCGAACCGTGCCCCACACGATGCGATATGGTTCGATGGCATACCATTTTAATGGTTCGGCTGTACCAAATCGCATCGTATGTGCCCACTTGTAGCGCCAGCCATGTACATAATACTCTTTGGCGCCAGCAGCTCTCGATATTTCATTTTAATATTACGGTTTGTGGAATAAACGGATGTCACAGTACCTCAGATAACCATAAGAAACATTGTAACATAACATTTCACATGTAAATATTACGTTTAATCTAATATTCTGACATAGACAAAGCAAAAACTATCATTCATAATTTTTACAGACGACATTATATCAAAATGTTGCAAACAAAAGGAAAATTGTTACCCTAATGTTTGATGTCCATGTTCTAAAATTAATTTATGTCTAAAATTAACTTATTTAATTGGTACTTCTGCATGCTATGTTATTGTGCTGCCAGTATTAGGAATATATTATTTTCTATTGATCTGACTTGAATTGATAATACTTTTTTTTTTTACATGCTTATATTATTATTAAAAATAAAAATAGATCTAAAGTAAGGACTCATACGCCCGCATGTTTCTTTTTCCAAAAGTATTTCGTTTTCATTAATAATTTTAACTTTTAACTTCGTCTTATCCTCATCTTATCTCTCTTATCTTATCTTATCCTCATAAGCACTAAGGGTAAAATGACGTCAATTATACGGTTGAATACTTACTATAATCCGGCAAAACTTCTAATAAAATAGAAGCGGTGACGTATTTTGACATTGTTGAATTAAAGGAATTCATTCATATAAATAAAATCACCTTCATAAAATCACTATCGAGACCTTTTGTCGTGTCGTTTTGTTTTGTCGTGTTTTTACTCGAGAGTCACTCGAGTAAAAACACGACTCGAGTCGCATCACTACTGGCAATTGGCATCCCTACTCTGTCATGTCAATTGTCATTGCATTGATAAAATTTTGTGGATAATTTTCATTTATATAGTAAATTTACGAAAATTGTCTCAGATATACATGTTTACATAAACGTTAACGAGTAGTTTTTATCATGAAAGATTTCATATCGTTACTCATCACTATCTGTGCTTTCGGCAATGGCCTCGGTGCGGTCAATCCTAGCGACGAAGATGTAGGAAACGGCAGATATGTGATCGAGGGCAAGGTTTTCCCAGCTGACGAGCTTGAGCACACCGTTTGGCAGGTGGATACGCGCGTACACGTCAACGGAGGCGAGTACATCGGATTTATTCGAGATGACGGTGTATTCGTCATCCATAATGTACCTTCAGGGTCCTACGTGGTCGAAATCATACACCCAGACTACATGTACGAGCCAGTGAGGGTCGAAATCAATTCCAAAGGGAAATACCGCGCAAGGAAAGTGAACTACATACAAACGTCGCAGGTTATACAAGTGCCGTATCCATTGCGAATGAAACCTCTGTCGCGATTCAGGTATTTCCAAGTGAGGGAACAATGGCGTCTCACAGACTTCCTGTTCAACCCTATGGTGATTATGATGGTGTTGCCGCTTCTCCTGATTATGGTGTTACCAAAAATGATGAATGATCCTGAGACCAAAGAGGATTTGAAGCAGATAAGCAACCTCACCAAGATGACAGAGATGCCTGAGATGTCGGAGATGTTTACGAACTTGTTCAGTGGAGGAGCTCCCGCCAAGCCTACAAGTGCTAAAGCAAAACAACTCAAAAAGAGGCAGTAGATTAATTTAATTATACAATATAAGTATTTATAAACATAGATTGTAATATATTATTAGAAATAAAATAATGGTGAGAGTATATATTCATATTTTTATTGTTTATCCATAATAATATAGCATTTATAATTTATGTTTTTGTCAATTCACAGGTTTACAAGGCAAATCTATAAATACTTTACAAATGTTATGTATTCATAGACTTGTCTTGTAAATAATTATGTTGCTTGCTTTGATGCATTTGTGACGGCACTGGCTTCAAAAGAAAGATTCTGTAAGTCACAAACAAAAATATGATAGCAGTAAAGAAATAAAAACCATCAAACATAAATTTCACTACAAGCCTGATATATTTTTCTGAACACTTGAAAGTGATTTGATTGACTTGTCAAGCCCCATTCCGGACACCCACGTCCAAGTATATAGGGTTTCGCCATATCTATATATATGTAAGGGAGGTTTGACGGTTAAATAATATTTCCTATAAAGATGAGTATTTCTTAAAATATGTGTATCTAACCTTGCCTTCGCGCCCTGCAGAGAGCTTTAGCGCAGCGGGCGGTCAGGGCGTACCGCACGGTCTCTTTCGAGGCGGCTCACTGTGGGACGTCCCCATAGAAAGGGTGTGACATGAGTATCTCTCTTACATATCTTATGATAACTCAACAACGGAACAACGTAAAGATTTGATTTTTTTTACTTGTATTATTGAATAGTAGACCTATCCATTACCAATGTAGTTTATTTGAAAAATACTGATATGACTGAAAAAAAATACTGAAATATGCCTATATTTCAGGGGAGTTTAAAACCAAATTAAGGATAGATACACAATAATTTGACATGATTGCAATTAAACAATTGAATGCAATACAGTATAGGGTATATTTTAACCTAATTAATGAAAAATAGACATGTCTTAAAATCGCCTAAATTTACGATCTCAAGGACTTTGCTCAAAAGAAATTGTCAGGCGTTTCCTAACACTTTAAAAAACTTATTTCGAGTAATATTATTATATTTGGATGGATTAAAATGACACAACAATTGAAAGCATAATGTTAAAAATTATTTACACCAACCTACTTGATTGCTTTCGTGTAATATCAACACCTGATGAAATATTCATAAATCACAAAATGTAGTCAGCTTGATGAAAAATGTAGATGCTCTGACATTTTTATTAGGCGTGTGACCTATTTTGTTAATTTTCTTCGAAAGGGGGACGAGGGGGGGTACATAATGTTCTAGCAAAATTTCCTACTTACTCTGAACTATCAAACACAAGTATCATTAGGTCGGGGTTTCGTGGCGTTTTTATTATATGACAGATTTTATCAAACACTTCGATTACTTTTTTAAACTTTAATTTAACCATAAAATAAAGCGTCTTTTTAAAAAGAAACAGTTGCATTTATATAAGTGTATCCTATTAAACCGTTTTATTTATAAAATACTTCTCCAAACTATTGCGAATACCACAAATATCTTTCTTAAACAGTGAGGTCATTTTCGACAGTGTTCGATACTTCAACTTTGATGCTATATATTAGGTAAAATAAAGTGATTAGAGGGGTGAAAATTATAAAACTTGAAAGGTCATATTGTCACCTTTCCACAATGCATTTCAGTTTCCAGTTATCAGACATTCAGTACTACCGGTACATGTCACGCCCTTTCTATGGGGACGTCCCACAGTGCGGCTTGCTTATTGGCCGGATTTCTGCCCTGGGACCTGGACGCCAAATCCCTTGCCGATGCATTCCATTGGCGGGAGGAGGCGTTCGGTCGCGGGGAGCGTCCGGCCCTGAAGGAGGTGGAGGCCAAGAGGGCCTCCTTACGGCGAGCCGCCGTGGAGGAGTGGCGTCTCAGGCTGGAGGCCCCGTCGTGGGGGCACAGGGTCGTAGAGGCAGTGCGTCCTGTCTTTGCCGAATGGCTGGACAGGCGCCACGGAGCGGCAACATACCGCCTGACGCAGGTGCTCACCGGGCATGGCTGCTTCGGTGAGTTCCTGTTTCGGGTGGTGGGGATAGAGGAGTCGGCCGTGTGCCACTATTGTGACAATTGCCCAATGGACACGGCCCAACATACGTTGGAGTGTTGTCCAGCCTGGGATGAAGAACGCAGCGCTCTCAGAGCAGTCGTCGGAGAAGACCTCTCGCTGCCGGCCGTGGTCGCTTCCATGGTCGGCGGCCGGGAGGCCTGGCAGGCGATGGCCCACTTCTGCGAGGCGGTCCTCTCGCGGAAGGAGAGTGCCGAGAGGGATCGCCAGCGCAGTGGTGATCCCTCCCGCCGCCAGACGAGACGTAGGAGACGTCGGGTGGACGACTGACCGACGTCTCCCCGCCCTGTGGATTGGGGGCGTTTGGAGAATTCCACCACGGTATCCCCTGCCTGTCGTAAAAGGCGACTAATAGGGGCCTCCGGGGGTCACGGGTGGGCGGGAGGTGCCGCCCACCTATTAGTCTAGCCAACTTCTGTGACCCCCGTGATGGACGGCAGCGTGTCTCACGCTGCCTCGGACACCAAGGTCGTCCTTCGGTGTACGGGGGCTTCTGAGCCCCCGCAACATCAGGAGAAGAACCGCAACAGCGGTACGCGCAGGGGCGGTTGCGGACGACAACTTGGACGTGAGTCGGAGGAAGCCCGCAGCCGTCCCTAATGCGCCGAAGATGGCCATTAAAAAAAAAAAAAATCTAACCTTGCCTTGCCTGCCTTGGTGGTGTAGTTGTATTAAGGTACGACTGCAATGCTGAGGTTTCGGAATCGATCCCTTGGTCAGGCAAAAAGTATTGGGTTTTTCTACTCAGAATTAACCCAGAGTATCTTGTGCCCGATATGGTGATAGGCTCGCCCTCATCACATCATGGGACGTAATACGCACAGCAAAAAGTGGGTGTGCTATATGTGCCTTTGTCTACACCTTCGGGTATAAAAGGTGTGAGTATGTGTATGAAATATTATGATTCTTTCTGTCTCATCTATTTTTTTTTCTCAGTTCTCTTACATTCATTTTATCAAAAAATGTATATAATTAACTAGTAGTGCTCGCGGCTCCGCCCGCATGAAAAAGTTTTTCCGGGATAAAAAGTAGCCTATAGCACTCAGGAGTAAAGTAGCTTCCTATTAGTGAAGGAATTTTCAAAATCGGTTCAGTAGTTTCTGAGATTACCGGGTTCAAACAAACAAACTCTTCAGCTTTATAATATTAGTATAGATGTAAAGATAAACGAAAAAAGAGAGAAGACACAAAATATCGTAATAATATTTCAAATAAACTATTTCGTTACGTATTTATTTTAGAAATACTCATTTATCATCTCTTGCTTCATCTTCGACTTCATTCATCTTACGTCACGAGGTAATAATCGCAGTGGAGCATCACACGGTACATTACATTTAAAGTTCGGTATAGTGTCGCTACTGTTTATAAGCAGTTGTATTGCTTACCATTAGGCGAATGGCATGCTTATTTGGGTCAACATAAGAAAAGGCCTCTTATAATATTAGTCTTTTATAAAATCTCGTATCATCTTTTATCACAATATTTATTCCATAACTCATTCATCCTCACTACATAGTTATGATTTAATTTTCATAATTTACTGAACACCTGCTCCAAGGTCCTGGCTTCGAATCGTGGGTCAGGCAAAGTGGTGTATCGTGCTCAATATCATCGGTCTGGAATTTGTGCCAGATAAGGCAATGGGAACAAAAGACACCGAGAGTGCATCAGTGTTATTTGTAAAAATGAAAAAAACTTAAGGTTTTAAATATTTTTATTTGGAAATAAATCTATTAATAGTCAATAATGTCTACACTATTGACAAACCTCTTCAACAACTTAATATTACACACAATACATATGCCGTATAAAAAAGTAAAAAAAATCAGTCATTGGTAAGTTTTGGACGGAAACTACTTAAGTAACACGTTTAGAAAATAAACAATGAGATTCATTAGTACATAAATATGTATTTTTTTGGACGGGAATTCCGAATTTGTACACAATTTAGGGTACATGGATACATTATCAAAAAATACTTAGTCAAAGGTTTCCAAATCTGGTGCATGGGGAGTAATTCTCACAAAGGTGACATGTCGTGACTAATATATTTGTCCAAATACAATGGCGGTGACCGTACAATATTTCATGACTTTTCCTTATACTCAGCATTTTGTGTAAGACATAATATTTGTTATTCTGACATTGACTTTAATATTCTTATTAATATTTCACATTATATAGTAATATAGGTAATAATATTACGTCGCTTTAGATATACTTCAATGTCTACTTGGTGAGAATAACCTCTTTGGCACCACCCTCACTGGAAATACTGGTCAGGTTTGACTACTTGGTGATACAACCAGTAGCAAGAAATCGAAATAAGAAATTGCGGTTTCGATTTGTTCATCTGGAATTATGTTGGTGAGATTCCTATTTATTTTTCCTTCAATCTTCTGTTAATCCTCGAAGCAATCAATAAAACCCTTATTTTAATATGTCACCATTTTAATCCAATGAGGGCTGTATGAGACCAACATGTGTTTTCATATATTAAAAAGGTCCATTTCTAAAAAATCATAATATTTAGAAACTTAAATCAGAAAAAGAAATATTACACTATAATATACTTACAAGAACCTATACATATGTATATAGTATATAAAATAATACCAATATTTTGTCTTTCTTTAGAAATTTGTTATTTTATATTGTCTTTCAATAATAAGGCAATCGTCGTAGAACGCTATTGCAAGAATTTGTTAATTCCACACACAATACATACTAGTTTACTTATATTTATACTAATCTAAGTACAGGCACGAATCCAATAAGGATCTGGGATCTAATTTGCAATATTAAATATGGTGAGTAGTTTTTTCATCAAATTCTATCATTGTAGGAAACATTTCATAGGCTCAATCATTTTACAGTGTCTTACGTAACTTATGATATTATTTTTAATGTAATATCCCAGATTATAAAACAGCCAGGTAAGACAAAACCATACCATGTAGTTAATAGGCTGAGAAAAGGGTAAAATAGCACGCAAACACATAGCTGCCTAAAATCTTGTTGATCCCCCATATCTAGTTATCAGATTCGGACCTGCATTATGTGTTCAAATTCATGCCAGGCCAATTTCAGACAAAATAAGCATCTTTCGACTTCTGGTAACGAGAAATAGTTTGGTCACAAAGCTATTCTTATCAAGTTTATCGTATAAGATGATTACTTTCTGTATTTACCTGATCATAAATTTTCGTAACACACAAATGTATATACAATAAGATATTTCGTTATTGCTGTTATATTTTCGAAGGCAAGTACGCATTATATGCCATATAATCATAAATAGCTCAGATTTAGAATGCCAATTCTAGATATGTTCAAGATATGAAAGTGTTACAAGTAGAGTGAAAGCACTTTAAAAATAAGCACCTAGAGAAACAGACATGAGATTCATACGACAAATCTTTTGGTGTTATTATGGCTATTAAAGCTAGGTACTTCATTACACGTTGCTGGGAAAAAATAAACGTAAATGTGCGACATTTTCGATGGTTGTGTCTACACTATTTGGAATTATCCATTTTTAAATTCCGAACGTAAATTTTGTTTACTCAATATAACCCCCACGAGGTCTCGACGATTCCGTCCCTGGCGTAATAATAAGCAAATGCGCTAAAACTTGTCGAATACTATTTTAATACTCAGGAATAGAAAAAATTGTTAACGTTATTTTCACGCCGGGAGCCAATGGTAATGCTTGCATGAAAATTAGTTAAATACAATAAAAAAGTTTGGACGAACACTCGATTACTACGAGCGACCCATATGTTAAAGCTTGGGTATGTGTAAATCTACCATCCCGTGCATGCGAGTAGTATTTATTACATATATTTTTATTAAGTACAAACAATACAAATAAACGTAAAAAAATATTAGAACAATTGTAATCAGATTTTGACACATAACTTAGGAAGTCATTATGGTGGTTTTATTCATAAATATTTATTAATGGGTAATAATAATAAAATATAGGAATTTATTGTATATTTTGAACTGCCTAGGATGATTGCAATCAGTTTCATAGCTACCTGAGTATTTTACATAATGAATCATTTTCGACCACCCCAAGATTTACTACTAAAAGAAAATGTCCGGTTTTTGTATGGGTGTTGGGCCTCAAAATATAAACAGGCTCAAACTTTAGGAGTATTAAAGGGGCAACATATGGAACTTAGATCTATTAAAAAAATATTTTTAGACCCCTCCATTCATAACCAACTTTTTTGAAAACTTTGAAAAAGGCTAGTTTTTAGGACTTCTATCCAAATATACATAAATTGTCTTGTTTAAATTTTTAAGCCCATTTTTTTTCCTTTGTAAAATAAACTGCCTAAATCGCCGTCAAGAAATAAGACCTTCCTTTCATGGGGTTCATTACTACGCTAAAACACTATAAACGTCTAAAATCTAAATTAAATTGGAATGGAAGTAGGAGTAAAAGATAAATTAGGCTTTACTAAACCGTTGTTGCATATAAAACATTAAAATTTATATGAGATGAGACTAAAAAAAATATATGGATGTGGTATAGACATTTTTAAAATGAACACTTGCATAGCGACATGTTTTTTGTGTAAAGCATATTATAGAATACAATTTCTCGCTCGCCTGAGATAACACGTTTTTTGGTTTTCATTAAGTATAATTTCGCACATTATGTTTTATATTGTCTCGTCTCTGACATTTAAGAAAGTCCTAATATATGCAATTGGCTTAGCTGTTGTCTCAAGTAGATTTATATCAGTCATTTGTACATGTAAAAGGAATGAAGAGGTTTTTATGTATGTATATTGAGAAATACATTTACATTAAATGCATTTTGACAGTGAAAATTTAAAAATATGTTCATTTTGTTTGACAAAATTTTCGTAGATTTTAATGACATTTTCTTTTCTTGAAGTTTGTAAACTACATAATTTATTTATATATTTTGTAGGTATTTTTTTAATATCTTTCGATTTATTATATAGAATAAGGTCAAGCTTTGTTACAACTAAATACTAAACGGTGGTTAGTAATACACTTAGTTAGATTTTAGCTTTTGGTGTGTAAATCTGTCATAAACATGTATGGGTTGATTATATTCTAATCTTTTTACTATCAAAATTTTACGAACTTTAATTATTTTGTAACCCATTTGAATTTTATAAAATATTTTTAATAATGACTGTAAAATGTGTGATCTTTTGAATCGATTCAACTATGCAATATTTTATTAAGTATAAAAATCTACAAAATAAACATCACCTAATTTCTACAAATGGTCATTCACTGTCCATTGTACATCAAACATAAGCTGGCAGATGACAGAACTTCAAACTAATGGGGTATTGAACTCAGTATTCTGCAACCATAAAAAAATCTATGTCTTGTCTAATATAATTAATTGTAAAATGAAATGGCATGATTAAATGTTTTTGTTACAAATGGGGTAAGACAATTTCGCTTTCTCTTTCACACGCACACACTTTATAGCAATGACATCACTTTTCCAACAGTGAGTGCATCCAAGACGAGGACAATTACCCTTACAAGATTGTAGCTATTTCAAAGTGTGTATTTAAAAACTTGGTGTCAATAAAATTTATTATTACTATTATTACTACTGTCATATTAAAACACTTATTATCTTATTATATGTTATTACTGTCATATTAAAACACTTATAACTTCTATTTGTGAGCGAATTATTATTATTGAAACAATTAAAAAGATTGTTAAATACCCCATCAGATTTTTTTAGAATTACTCGAAATACGAATCCATCGACAAAACCGTCTGCCAAATGCATCACCTTATATTAGTGGTATACACGTGAACAGCACAAAGTATATAAAAGGATTTTATTTACAAAAGTTGTGTCATTGTGATATACCGCCGATATTACTCTCGAGGAACAACATTATAACCAAAAAGTAAATAAAAAAGAAATTGTCGAGTTTAGTCAAAAAAATTGTTAATTTTTTATCTAAAGCGAATCTTTATAGCAATCTGAAGTTAGTCATGATACACAAGGGAAATGGTTATCTTAAAAAAAATTAAGCCACCGCAGCTGAGCGAGCTAGCGTGAGATGGAGTAGATTTTAAACCAGCCATGAAGATTACTGCCAATAAACATGGCCAAGTTTTAAGCCAATTAAAAACCTTTTCTGTGAAATAACGTTGTTCCTCAAACTATATACTTTACTATGAGGGTAGTTTGTAATATTTCATTACAGTTACATTTATAATGTACGGATATTTGACAGTTCTGAGCTTTTTTAAGTACACTGGAGTTATGTATACTTAACATTTTTAAATTATAGCCATCCACCTTTGGGGAAGAGTCTAACAGGGTCATAATAAAAGGCTGTTAATAATTATTAAACATGTCAATTAGGCCAGAACTGTCACCATTACCGTACTAAGATCCGTATAGCGTCCGTATGACGCAGGCTATAGAGAGCAGCAGTAGGGCGGTCGGCAGAGAGAATACCACTGCAGCGTTGTATATCGCGCAGTACGGACACTGCGAAGATCCACACACTTCGCATATGTTGAGTAAGTAAGTCGGCAGCGCGTCGAATATCGTCTCATTGAATCGCTCTGTAATATAAAAGTGATGATGAGGTTTTTGGCATGATATATTGTAATAATGTAATTTGGAAATATAAAAAATACAGTCGGTTGAAGATTTTTCGCCTGTACGCGGCATTAATATGGTATTCATTAAGAGTTCGAGCTACATGTTCAGCTTATTGTCTTAATGAAACATATTTTTTTTACTATAGCCCGTGGATAGAATTCAAGAGGAATAAAATAGTAAATATAAAATATTCATCATTTACCTGGTGCGTAGTAATCGTACACGCGTATAGGTAGGTATCGCGACATGTTCGCGACCGGGAACCACCGCTCGATCGTGTAGTTCACGCACGTTAGATCCGGGCTCAACTGTGAGGGAAAATATGGTGAGTTAATATCGGAGGGTGACGAGACTATCCCAACCTCACACCCGCCACTGCAACTCCTGTAAGCTGGGGTAGACAGTAGCACACATCTTATGACACCGAGCGGTGAAGCTCGGCGAGTCTCTGGGAACACTAATTAGTCTTAACTCACAACGAAATCAATCACATAGAAGAAGTTGATATCGGAGGATAAGTGAGGTTTCCAGACGGGTGAGTGAGATTTCCGGTGGGTGAATGAGATTTTTGTAGGTTTAATAATCTCTTTCATATAGTTAATTCCTACTTAATTCCCGTACGGCCAGCAATGATTTTTTTTGATACAGTAAATATTTATAACTGGTAGAGTTAACATATGACCACCAGTTCATATGCTAGTTTATATTATAAAAATCAGTTCGGCCCGGCGGTCGCCTGATGTTTCCATCTCTCCGGACGGCTCCACGTCGGGTCGTAAGGCACGGTGAACCCAACATAATCGCTCAGTTGTTCCCCTTGAACACTGGGCGGTAGTAATAAGTCACTTTCTCCGCGAAAAAAAAAATAAGAAAAATCATATTTGATATAAGGCAGTTGTGTAAGGTTATTTTAGTATGACTGTGCATGTGTACTGACATAGTCGAAGTAGAAGACGATCTTGGTGGGGTGGTACTTGGCGCGCTGCAGCGTGGGCACGTGCCTCGCCAGTACATACGCGTCGAGCCGCTGCTGCTGCACCAGGTACCCGGTGGGCACGCCCACCTCCAGCACTGCCAGCCCAGACCGCGGCGACTCCTCCGTCAGCGTCCAGCTACACACCACACAATCACGTTCGTTTTATGACAATCGACATAAATCATTTGGGAAATGTCATTAATGGTGGTGTACAAAAATGTTATTGAAGCACAGCTCCACAGTTGTTTTATTAAAATGTCAAATCTATAAAAATAGCTAATGTAGTTGATTTAAGCTCAATCACACAAAAAAAAATCGGTGCGTGAACGTATGTACGCGCGTGAGAAGTTATACTTCTTTGACATCATTAAAAATCTAACATTAAATCTGCTCTTTGTACCTAAAAACATGCCCAGATATTGATTTTGAGGTCGGTTGGCCTTAAAACAAAGAAATTCAAAATGGCGGTCACTTTTTTGAAATCTTACATTAAATCTGCCCTTTATGATATGATGCCCTTAATGAGCGGTTTAGCGGGCAACTTCTCTCGTGAGAAAATTTTGTGTCACACATCGTAAAATTTCACTCCCGTCAATTTTTCATAACGCGCCTAAAAAAGTATAACTTCAAAAATGTAACAGCACACAATATCATCTCATTCATGGTAACGAACAGTGATAAAATAACGATTATAAATATTTACATACCTGGCGCAAGTCTGGAAGTGTATGTGCGAGTGATTCCTGCCGTAGTAGTGTTGCGAGGAGAGCAGATGGAAGGCGCGGACGGGCGGCTCGGTCTGGAACCGCGCCACGTCCACGTTGTACTGCACCGACATCTGCAGGATCGCGTACCCCGCGCCGCGGGCCGTCACCTTCACCGTGCCCCACGCCTCCGGGATCTGCAACACACCAAACCCAGCTCAACTTACTAACTTAGCGACGCATATAACTTTACACAGTAGATTCACAGGGACCCAACTAAAAATGCGTCTTAAGCGAGAAAGCGTATTATACGGGATAGGGGTGGGGGATAGTGAAAAATAAAACGTAATACATACATAGTATGATCTAATTTCGTATATTATTTGTTGAATGATACAATTAGTTGTTAGGAAGTTATTACATACATTTAATGTTACTTAAGTACATAATTATGTGTTTTATATTACGTTATAAAATTGTGTAATTAGTGTACAATAATATATGTACCTACATAATTAAGTTACTTAAAATAATCACTTATTTTGATTTGACAAAAAAAAAATTGATGCTAATGCATCAATTACGACATTTTCAATGCGTCTTCACTTTGACTCAAAGAAGCTACATAGCGTCTTAAATCGTTTACTGCTGATAAAGCCTGACAACACATATGGGCATGTAGACGTATTAAACGGGATGAAGAATCGTATTAAGCGTTAAGAAATGTATGAGAACATGTCTCAAGTTGTAGGGACTGACGTAACATGACGTATTATGCGAGAAATCGTTTTAAGTGTGATTATGTTAAGTGGGTTCTACTGTATATAATACCCTGTACTAAGCAGTAAATATTACACATGGAGTTAAGATTCACAAATATGTTTGGCGTATACGTCTACGATAGGTTCGCCATTTTTTTACTTTGCCACACCATAGGCTTTAGAATAGTTTACCAGCGCGCGTGTTACCTCCTTCCTATAATCCTGGGTTCTACCGTAGCAAGAAGCAACTCAGTAGGCCGGCATGATTGTGTCGAATGGCATGAGATAGCAATCAGTTGCCATTCGATACTCTATCTGGACGGTATCACTCTTACCATCAGGTGAGGTTCAGTCACTTAGTCGTGCCCGAATATAAAAAAGAAAATCGGTGCGTGTACGCATGTACGCGCGTGAGAAGTTATACGTCTTCTTCTACTTCTAGAAGTTCAAAATAGCGACCTCTTTTCTTAAGTCTAATATTAGATCTGTCTTTTACTATCAATGGCATGCCCAAGTATCGATTTTGACGTCAATTGTCCTTAAAACAAAGAAATTCAAAATGGCGGCCACTTTTTTCAATTCTAACATTGGATCTGCCCTTTGTACCTAAGGCAATGCTCAGATATCGATTGGCCTTAAAAAAAGAAATTCATGCAAATAAATGTTTGTTTCTTGTTTCAAAATGGCGGCCACTTTTTTCATTTCTAACATTGGACCTTCCCTTTGTACCTAAGGCCATGCTCAGATATCGATTTTGAGTTCGATTGGCCTTCAAACAAAGAAATTCAAAATGGCGGCCACTTTATTCAATTCTAGCATTGGATCTGCCCTTTGTGCCCAAAGCCATGCTCAGATATCGATTTAGAGGTCGATTGGCCTTAAAACAAACAAATTCAAAATGGCGGCCACTTTTTTCAATTATAACACTGGATCTGCCCCTTATGATATAATGCCCTTAATGAGCAATTTAGCAGGCAATTTCTCCCGTGAGAAAATTTTGTGTCACAAATGCGCGCCCATCGTAAAATTTAACTACCATCAATTTTTCATAACGCGCCTAAAGAAGTATAACTTAAAAAAAACCATATACGTGTGTGCGTGACTGTATGTACATGTATCTCTCGCTCTGTATGTGTGTGTATGTGTCTGTGTGTGCGTGTGTACTCACGTCGAGGCTCTGCATGACGGCGAGGTTGTCGTTGCGTACGTGCAGCGTGGTGGAGTCCGACAGCGCGACGGCGTCGATGCTGAGCGTGAGGGAGCTCACATCTCGCAGCCGCTTGCGGTTCGTGTACTCGATCAACGCGCGCAGGGCGATGTACGTGTCCTGTAACACAACTCACTTCAGACTCATCTACAACTCACTTCAAACTTAACGTGGGGCACGGCTTATCTTTCTACCTGAATGTAGTTAGATAACACTATTTTATAATCATCGCGTACATTGACGCATACCATCGAGAAAGCAACTTAATCATCTCATCACTAACTCTAAAAAACCTAGCCAAATAAGACTATAGAATCTTTCTCATCACTTCTTTTACTCACCTGCGTAGAAGCCCAGCCTCCGTCCCTCAGCCTCTGCGCATTCAGCCACATGACAATGGCCTCATTGTTATCCTGGTGGTCCATGCAGGCGAGCAGCGCATACGCAGTGGCTGCGACGTTGTTGCTGTCGTACTTGTACGGCAGCCGGGGTAAGAGGAACGGCTTCTGGTTCTCCATCTTGTATGGCGGCTGTGGGACGGGCTCCTTGCCCCAGTATACTAGGCCACCTAGTGATAAATAATTAAAGTAAAAAAAAGAATTAGGATCACTAATGAAGAATACAATACAAGTTGACTAGTTAGCTTTGCGAGGCATTTGCTCACTTGATAAGTAGTATCACCTGAGGAAATGCACTCTTCTATTGACAGAAGATAACTTTAGCAAAGTAATTTTTCCATGAAAATCACGGCAAGCCGACTTCGGTAAATGTTGAATCTTATAAAATTTGCGGCGAGTCGTATGTGTGTAGAATTCTGAAGAATTTCCACTGGTGCAACCATATTATTATCCAGGAAGTTTTTACGCAATACATTGCTACAAGATGTTCATGTGTACACAAGGTTTTGAGATATTATTTTGGCTGATGGAGTGTTTAGTTGATGCGTCCAGTTTGAGCAGCGCCAGGTGCCGCTCCAGCCGGTCCAGTGTCGAGACGTGAGAGGATGTGCTAGGTGTGTGTACCTTCAGATCGCTGCAGCCGCTTGAGCAGTCGGAAGGCGTGGTCGGAGGAGGGCGCCTTGCAGAGCGTGAGCGCGTAGGCGACGACGGCGGTGCAGTGCGGGTCGCCGAAGTCGTGCAGCAGCGCCAGGTGCCGCTCCAGCCGGTCCAGTGTCGAGACGTGAGAGGATGTGCTAGGTGTGTGTACCTTCAGATCGCTGCAGCCGCTTGAGCAGTCGGAAGGCGTGGTCGGAGGAGGGCGCCTTGCAGAGCGTGAGCGCGTAGGCGACGACGGCGGTGCAGTGCGGGTCGCCGAAGTCGTGCAGCAGCGCCAGGTGCCGCTCCAGCCGGTCCAGTGTCGAGACGTGAGAGGATGTGCTAGGTGTGTGTACCTTCAGATCGCTGCAGCCGCTTGAGCAGTCGGAAGGCGTGGTCGGAGGAGGGCGCCTTGCAGAGCGTGAGCGCGTAGGCGACGACGGCGGTGCAGTGCGGGTCGCCGAAGTCGTGCAGCAGCGCCAGGTGCCGCTCCAGCCGGTCCAGTGTCGAGACGTGAGAGGATGTGCTAGGTGTGTGTACCTTCAGATCGCTGCAGCCGCTTGAGCAGTCGGAAGGCGTGGTCGGAGGAGGGCGCCTTGCAGAGCGTGAGCGCGTAGGCGACGACGGCGGTGCAGTGCGGGTCGCCGAAGTCGTGCAGCAGCGCCAGGTGCCGCTCCAGCCGGTCCAGTGTCGAGACGTGAGAGGATGTGCTAGGTGTGTGTACCTTCAGATCGCTGCAGCCGCTTGAGCAGTCGGAAGGCGTGGTCGGAGGAGGGCGCCTTGCAGAGCGTGAGCGCGTAGGCGACGACGGCGGTGCAGTGCGGGTCGCCGAAGTCGTGCAGCAGCGCCAGGTGCCGCTCCAGCCGGTCCAGTGTCGAGACGTGAGAGGATGTGCTAGGTGTGTGTACCTTCAGATCGCTGCAGCCGCTTGAGCAGTCGGAAGGCGTGGTCGGAGGAGGGCGCCTTGCAGAGCGTGAGCGCGTAGGCGACGACGGCGGTGCAGTGCGGGTCGCCGAAGTCGTGCAGCAGCGCCAGGTGCCGCTCCAGCCGGTCCAGTGTCGAGACGTGAGAGGATGTGCTAGGTGTGTGTACCTTCAGATCGCTGCAGCCGCTTGAGCAGTCGGAAGGCGTGGTCGGAGGAGGGCGCCTTGCAGAGCGTGAGCGCGTAGGCGACGACGGCGGTGCAGTGCGGGTCGCCGAAGTCGTGCAGCAGCGCCAGGTGCCGCTCCAGCCGGTCCAGTGTCGAGACGTGAGAGGATGTGCTAGGTGTGTGTACCTTCAGATCGCTGCAGCCGCTTGAGCAGTCGGAAGGCGTGGTCGGAGGAGGGCGCCTTGCAGAGCGTGAGCGCGTAGGCGACGACGGCGGTGCAGTGCGGGTCGCCGAAGTCGTGCAGCAGCGCCAGGTGCCGCTCCAGCCGGTCCAGTGTCGAGACGTGAGAGGATGTGCTAGGTGTGTGTACCTTCAGATCGCTGCAGCCGCTTGAGCAGTCGGAAGGCGTGGTCGGAGGAGGGCGCCTTGCAGAGCGTGAGCGCGTAGGCGACGACGGCGGTGCAGTGCGGGTCGCCGAAGTCGTGCAGCAGCGCCAGGTGCCGCTCCAGCCGGTCCAGTGTCGAGACGTGAGAGGATGTGCTAGGTGTGTGTACCTTCAGATCGCTGCAGCCGCTTGAGCAGTCGGAAGGCGTGGTCGGAGGAGGGCGCCTTGCAGAGCGTGAGCGCGTAGGCGACGACGGCGGTGCAGTGCGGGTCGCCGAAGTCGTGCAGCAGCGCCAGGTGCCGCTCCAGCCGGTCCAGTGTCGAGACGTGAGAGGATGTGCTAGGTGTGTGTACCTTCAGATCGCTGCAGCCGCTTGAGCAGTCGGAAGGCGTGGTCGGAGGAGGGCGCCTTGCAGAGCGTGAGCGCGTAGGCGACGACGGCGGTGCAGTGCGGGTCGCCGAAGTCGTGCAGCAGCGCCAGGTGCCGCTCCAGCCGGTCCAGTGTCGAGACGTGAGAGGATGTGCTAGGTGTGTGTACCTTCAGATCGCTGCAGCCGCTTGAGCAGTCGGAAGGCGTGGTCGGAGGAGGGCGCCTTGCAGAGCGTGAGCGCGTAGGCGACGACGGCGGTGCAGTGCGGGTCGCCGAAGTCGTGCAGCAGCGCCAGGTGCCGCTCCAGCCGGTCCAGTGTCGAGACGTGAGAGGATGTGCTAGGTGTGTGTACCTTCAGATCGCTGCAGCCGCTTGAGCAGTCGGAAGGCGTGGTCGGAGGAGGGCGCCTTGCAGAGCGTGAGCGCGTAGGCGACGACGGCGGTGCAGTGCGGGTCGCCGAAGTCGTGCAGCAGCGCCAGGTGCCGCTCCAGCCGGTCCAGTGTCGAGACGTGAGAGGATGTGCTAGGTGTGTGTACCTTCAGATCGCTGCAGCCGCTTGAGCAGTCGGAAGGCGTGGTCGGAGGAGGGCGCCTTGCAGAGCGTGAGCGCGTAGGCGACGACGGCGGTGCAGTGCGGGTCGCCGAAGTCGTGCAGCAGCGCCAGGTGCCGCTCCAGCCGGTCCAGTGTCGAGACGTGAGAGGATGTGCTAGGTGTGTGTACCTTCAGATCGCTGCAGCCGCTTGAGCAGTCGGAAGGCGTGGTCGGAGGAGGGCGCCTTGCAGAGCGTGAGCGCGTAGGCGACGACGGCGGTGCAGTGCGGGTCGCCGAAGTCGTGCAGCAGCGCCAGGTGCCGCTCCAGCCGGTCCAGTGTCGAGACGTGAGAGGATGTGCTAGGTGTGTGTACCTTCAGATCGCTGCAGCCGCTTGAGCAGTCGGAAGGCGTGGTCGGAGGAGGGCGCCTTGCAGAGCGTGAGCGCGTAGGCGACGACGGCGGTGCAGTGCGGGTCGCCGAAGTCGTGCAGCAGCGCCAGGTGCCGCTCCAGCCAGTCCAGCGCACGCTTCTGTGCCGCGCCCACACGCGCGCTCAGGCCCTGCACACCACACCATCATACCATGCCATGTGAATAACTATAAACCTTTCAATGCTCAGTAGAGCCCTGGCTGACATTTGTTTTTTTTTTTTGTTCTTTTTACGAAAACCTTATTGCGTAGATAGGAACGATTTCTGCTTAATGACAGGAGACGTCATGGTCGAATAGGGAATCGATATCTGGTCATGGCTTTAGGTACAAAGAACAGATCTAATGTTAGAACTGAATAAAGTGGCCGCCATTTGAGTTTATTTGTTTTAAGGCAAATCGACCTCTAAATCGATTTTTGGGCATGGCTTTAGGTACAAAGGGCAGATCCAATGTCGGAATTGAAAGAAGCGGCCGCCATTTTGAATTTCTTTGTTTTAATACCGATTGACATCTAAATCGATGTCTGGGTATATCTTTGGTTGTTATTATCTAAAGTTGAAACATTTTGCAATTATCATTCAGCTTTTATTTATTGATTCTGAGGCGGTACGAAGTTTGCCAGGTTTAGGATTTTTTTATAGATAATCGATACATTGAAATAAATCGCAGTTTAAAATTCATTCATAAAAACCCGCATTTAAAATAGTCGACAATCGAACGCCCCCACCTGCGGCCCCGCGCTGCATGCCCGCCCCACTCACGAGCCGCGACTCACTCACGAGCTCACAATCGCACGCACACATGGCAGGCAAGTGAATCGAAAATATTTTAATCCTATATTATGATTTTTTTATACCTGTTAATGGCCATGTAGTGCCTGGATAGTGTTATTGTTTTATATTTTTATGGAAACTTGAAAAAGAAACAGTCGAAGGCGGGACTTGAACCCACGACCCCCAGCGTACCGTGCCGAGCTACTTCGACCCCACCCTCAGCTGTCCAATTTCAAGTTCCCTACTTTGAATCTCTTAAATCAGCAGAGCACCGGCACGGTAAGCTGGAGGTCGTGGCTTCGAGTCCCGCCTTCGACTGTTTCTATTTCACGTTTTCATAAAAATATAAAAAAAACGAAAATATTTTTTCAGAGGTGTCCGGGGAAAAACACATATTTCGCCCAAATGAGTTTTTGCGGCGTCAGCAATTTAGGTGATGGCAGCCCTAGTTCTACAGAATTATTGCGCCAGTAAAATACTTCAGCACAATGTAAGCTTAGTCTGTAGTATGAACAAAAGCCTTACCTCTCGCGTTCCTATGTCCTTCAGATTCTTTACTGTCTCCAGCGTGATCGCCACTTGAGCTGTCAGCGTCAGATTCCGTTGCAAAATTATTGAATCGTTCCTCTGAAAATACAATATACATTTAACATTCAAATTTACTGGAAAAAGATATGGGATGAGGCAGCAAATTTCTACCATAGGCGGGGCAATGAGCGATTGACGTTAGGCATCTTTTTTTTCGTATAAAGGAATCCGCAAAAAAAAAACAAATAAAAAGGAGCTTGAGTACTTACCTTTATGAACAAAAACATTTGGGATAAGGGATGAAGTGTGAGTACTTGCCTCTATAGCGTGCGGGTCATTCCAGCCGGGTTTGCTGAGTACGTCGCGGTAGAGCGAGGAGTTCTTTGGCACCCGCAGAGTGGAGTTGTCGTTGCGGTCCGGCAGCCACGTCACCTCGTAGAACGCACCCTCAGGGGTCTGATGCTCCAGCACCCAGGAAACGGCCATGGAGATCACCTGATAAATATTATAAAATATTATACTCGATATCACTAATTCCGATGCAACTTACCAATGTTAGGAAGTAAAAGAAACTCGGCCTTACAACTCCTGAACTTAACAATTGACAAAAATTTGCGGATATTGATATATGCGTATGTGCTTTAGATCTTTCTCCTCTGGACATTATTTTTTTTTACAATGGTTGAAGTGCATACTATATTTCCAAAAAAATTATGCCACATTTGTTATACATACATCGGGGTCTATGTATATGAAGTTCTCCCACTCGTTGAACGACGCGTCTTGGAATATCTTCGCGCAGAATGAAGTCAGCCATACACTCGACGCTGATTGGTTCCTACATATACCATACAACAGTGGAATTAATTATACATAATATGTGTTATATACCGATAAAAAAAATACATTGAATTTTTATACATTTTTTTTGTAACGGAAATGTTAGTAAGTTAATCCAAATGCGATCAACTTCAGCAATCTCAATCTCTAACTACAAATCATTGGTAAGATTGTTTTTTAATCCTCATATATCTCCCACTGCGGAGCAAAGCCCTCCCCTTTTTTCTTCCAATTCCTTTGATCTTCCGCTAACTTTTTCCAGTCTGGTTGGAATGGTTCCAGGTCGTCTCTCCATCGCTTCCTTGGTCATCCACGTTTTCTACGACCATTTGTTGGGATCCAATATGTAGTTAGCTTGGCCCAGAGTTCCGGATGCATTCGAACTACGTGACCCGCCCAATAAGAATAAACGAATCAAAATAAGCCGTTTGCATGCACATCAAACAAACTATTTTTACTGATCCATTTCGGATCTCGAACCAAAGGTACTGGGTTTGAATAGCTGATACTAGATAAAACACAGCTCGACTTTTCTAACACATGTCTCACCAGTCGCTCCTGAAGAGGCTGAAGGATCCATCAGGCTTCATGAAGGAGAGCTGCCGCTGGTAGAGTATGTTCATGTGGTAGAAGGCATCGCGCTCGAGAGTACGGTTGCGCTGGTTGATCAGCCGCATGTACAGCGTCATGTACATGTTCACTGCGAACGAGAACATGTTCTGCTCTGCCGAGTCCTGGGGGACGAGAATATCAGGTTATATACAATGTATTAGATTTCAGTTCTTTTCATAAAATCTTTTTTGTTTTTTTAATTGCGTATTTTAAATTAAAATATACTTAACTATGTAAGGAACTCGTAACAACACAATAGTCATTGATAATTGTGGTACATATTTTATTCCATATCTGCTAAAATGCTTTTGAGCACTATATAGATACCCCTCTAATATTTAATTTCAACTGTGAAATAAGAATCACATCAGCTTTCAAACAAAAAGAAAAACGCGTTGTAATCGGTCCATTCGTTTGAGAGCTATGATGCCAGACAGACTTACGGATACACAGAAACACATCTTAAACTTATAACACCCCTTTATCCGTCGACGGATAATAAACGTAGAAATATATTATTACACCAATGAAATACAAATACGCATACTCACGCCTTTTAGCCCCGAAGGGGTAGACAGAGGCGCAACTAGTGCACCCACTTTTCTCGGTTTTTCGCGAGCCTATCGCTATATCGGGCACAAATTCCAGACTCCGAGCTGATATTGATGAGAAAAACTCAACATCACTTCGCCCGACTCGGGGCTCGAACCCGAGACCTCAGTATTGTAGTCGCACTGTAATACGACTACGCCATATCATAACTGATTGCTGTGTCTCGGGCAGGTGTGAAGTAAAAGCCGGTTGCTAGCAGACTGATTTATTAGCGCTTACCAGCATAAACACACTTTTGTGTTCTTACTAACCTTTTTTTTTCACAATAATAAAATAAAAGAGATTTGCTTTACTTCATACGAAGATTTTTTTCGCGTATATAAGCGATTTGAAATTTTGATTTTGTACAGATATTTATGTTGCTGACAGTACCTATAGTCTTCTCACGTATCAAATCAAATAAATTTATTGCTTTCCACAATTGTTAAATAGGTTTACAAAAATATATAAAAGTACATAATTGTGGACTCTGCAGGGCACGGCAACATAGTAGAGAGGGAAAACTGTTTTCCTAAATAAAAATTGTTGTTTATAGTAGTTATTATTTTTGTATAATTTTATTGTTAACTAGCTTTTGCCCGCGGCTCCGCCCGCTTTAAAAAGTTTTTCCGGGATAAAAGTTCCGCTTTATATTTTCCCGGGATAAAAAGTAGCCTATGTGTTAATCCAAGCCATGATCTACCCGTGTGCCAAATTTCATCGAAATCCGTTCAGCAGTTTTTGCGTGAAAGAGTAACAAACATCCATACATTCTTACAAACTTTCGCCTTTATAATATTAGTAGGATATTTTTTTTTACATATATAACACTCACCATGGGCAGATCAAGCAGACTGGTCGCGTTGACAGGCATGGTGGGGAACAGCGGCCCCACCACGTCCCCCACCACCGTCACCCGCGCACGGTTGGACCCGAACACGTAGTACCGGTCCACCTCGTACGGGATCACCGGCGTCTCCGTCACGTTCACGTGCATGTACTGGAACACGTACGCTCGGTTCGACAGGTCGAGCAGCACTGACTGGTGACGGTGTTGGGGCAGGCCGTCGGGCTGTGGGAAGACATGGTACATAATAAACTCATTTGCAAAAAAAACGGGCACCTAAGCAATGAACCATTTCAAATGTTACTATTGGTTTGTTTGATAATTATAGGTAGTTTTACTTTCACAATTTTGTAAATTAATAAGCAAATAATCGTTTTCGTCAGTATTATCATAAAATTTTGATAAAATTTATGGGTTTTAATGCTAAAGTTCACTAGTAGTGTATGCTCGCTAGTAGTGCATATGCTCGTGAAGTAAAAGTTAACAAAGATTTTTGTTTGTTTTTTCTTTAATAAAGTAAAAGCAGATAAATGTTTAGTATCGAGTGCGACCCCCTCTAGCTGAAATCACAGCTTGAATTCGTCTGGGTATGCTAGCGAGGATATCCCGGATACTTGCTTGCGGAATACGTTCCCACTCCGCGGTAATCACATTCTTCAGCTCTCTGATGGTTTGCGGAGCCGGTTGTACTGATCTCACGCGTGGTTTCAGAACGTCCCAGACATGCTCTATAGGATTGAGGTCGGGACTTCGAGCTGGCCAATCCAAACGACGAATGCCGACCTCTTGCACATACGCTTCCACATCGCCAGACCGGTGGGCGCGACCGTTGTCGTTCATAAAAATTGAGTCTTCGCCTAAAGCGGCCAATGCGGGTTGTGCATGAGGAATAAGAACTTCCGTTATGTATCGATGTCCAGTCAGTGAGCCGTTTTCAATGAAGACTAACTCTGTACGATCCATTGAATTTATTCCTGCCCAAAACATAACAGAGCCCCCACCATAAGGTGTGATTTCTTCAAAACAAGCCTTTGCAAAGCGTTCTCCTCGTCTTCGTAGCACTCGCCGACGTCGATCTTCACCGAACAGAGATATCCTGGCTTCATCGGAGAACAATACCCTATTCCAGTCTTCTTGAGTCCATGACTCACAATTTCGAGCAAACCTAAGCCTGGCAACTCTGTGCTCACGGAGTAACTTAGGGCCGCGGGCCGGGCGATGACTGCGTATATTGGCCGCGAGCAGCCTCCTCCTGACCGTCCATAGACTAATATGCACATTTCTTACTTCTTCGAGGTTGTTCTTAAGGTCCACATACGTAGACTTGCGATTTCTCAATGCGCGACTCACAAGAAAACGATCATCCCGTGGTTGGGTACATGGTTTTCTTCCAGAACCAGGCCTTCTCTCGACGGAACCGGTGTCTTGATACCGCTGCCAGGTCCTTTGAATCGTCGAGCGACTCACACTTAGCCTCTGAGCCACGAAGCATTGGCTGCAGCCCTCTTCGAGCAGCGCAATAATTTTGGTAGCTTTTACCACTTTCTCTAACATTATTGAGACAGCTAAACAACAATAAATGATGCTTTGACAATTAAGAATATGAAATAAATTTATAAAAATTGACTAAAAGTTATGAAAACCGATATTATATTTGGAACTTCGCACTAAAAATGTAGGATAAAAAGTGGTTTTCTGTAAAAACGAGCATCAAACGAAAATTTTAATTTAGAACGTACTGTTTTAAACACAACACAAGACTGCCTTGGTGGCGTAGTTGTATTACAGTACGACTGCAAAGCTTGAGGTCTCGGGTTCGATCCCCGGGTCGGGCAAAGTGATATTGAGTTTTTCAATTCAGTATCAGCCCGGAGTCTGGAATTTGTGCCCGATATGGCGATAGGCTCGCCCCCTATCACATCATGGGACGGAATAACGGCGAAAAGTAGGTGCACTAGTTGCGCCTCTGCCTACCCCTTCGGGGATTACAGGCGTGTGTGTGTGTGTGTTTTAAACACCACGGCATTTTTAAAACCGGCCAGTAACATGTACAAGTGATTGAAATCATTTTGGTACCGTATTTTTAAAAAAAAAAATTAAAATCCAAACCACCCGTTTTTTTTGCAAATGAGTGTATATACATATACACTCACACCTATTATACGAAGGGGTAGGCAGAGGCGCAACTAGTACACCCACTTTTCGCCATTATTTCGTCCCGGAGGGGACGAGCCTATCGCCATATCGTGCACTAATTCCGGGCTGATATTGAATAGAAAAACTCAATATCACTTTGCCCGATCTGGGAATCGAACCTGAGACCTCAGCATTGCAGTCGTACCATAATACAACTGCACCACCGAGGCAGTCATAAAACATGGTTTATGCATCACGATTTTTCTCTTTTCAGTAGGCAGAGACGTAATAATCCGAGTATTGTAGGGGTCATGTAGTAGGATGAACTTATTCCCGTTTATCAGATTTAGAAGTATAATATACTAATAGAAAAAAAAATTAAACATGAAATTATTGGCAACAAAATTCATTTTCTATTTGTCTCTACACTATGTTTCTATATTTCTCCCAAAGGATTCATATTAGTCACAAAATTTCTACTATTTAATCTTGATACTCGGCAACAGAACTATCTAAGTATTGTAGATCGTAGTGTGCCATAAGGCCTATGTAGCCAAACATATTATAATTAATTACCTCGACAGTGATCTTCTTGGCGTAGTTGTGCCGTCCCATGAGCGTGGAGGCGTGGAGGTGTACAGTGATGTCCCCGAGGCGTGTGGGCACGACAGGCACGTGCACGGTGGCCGCGTCCCCCGCCGAGATGTACACGAAGAACTGATGCTCGCCGAACGACGTGCGCGGGTTGTACGAACGGACCTGCACACAATCGTATTAGAAACTAGCTTTTGCCCGCGGCTCCACAACCGATTAAAAAAAAAAAGTAGCCTATGTGTTAATCCAGGACATGATCTACCCGTGTGGTAAATTTCATCGAAATTCGTTAGGTGTTTTTTGCGAGAAAGAATAACAAACATCTATACTTACAAACTTTCACGTTTATAATATTAATAGGATGTGTTCAAATAATTACATGAGAAATATATTGAACGTGACTAATACTATAGCTTGTACGGATGCATGTTTTGGATTACTATCTAGTCCTAGATTACTTAAATCTAATGTTGTGAACAGTAATGATTGTAGTGTGTTATGAATCCTAAATAAATAAATAGTCAAATATAATGTTGGTCAACAAGAAACTATGTGTTCCTTGACGATGGCCAAGATTATGCTGTGCTGTGATCAAAGAAGCGTTTGAAATATTTAAGACTCATTAAAATGGTTGACTGGTAGAGAATGACCATGGCATTAAATCTGCCTACACTCCAGGTATGAAGTGTAAATTAATAAAATTATTCAACCTATTAAGAAATAATAAATTTTGTTTAAAAAACACTTCTTAAATACCAGTTAAAATTTTGCACAATTAAAAGCTATTTTGCGTAATAAATACTCACAATGCCATTCTCCTCAACGTGTACGAATTTGTAATCAGGCGAGGCGGACAACACCACCACAGCCTCGATGTCCATGGACTGGTAGTTGAACACCACGACGCGCAGGCCGACCTGCTCGCCCTGCCTACACCGCTCCGGACCCTCCACCGTGATGAAGAACGGGAGGATGCCCACGTACTAGAGAGATTGGAGATGTCACTGGTACTATCATACTCTGATAGGATTTTTTTTACTAGGTTTTGCACGCGGCTCAGCCCGCGTTAATTTTTCCAGGATAAAAGTACATATAAACCTTCATCTTGAATCACTCTATCTTTAAAAAACCGCATCAAAATCTGTTGCGTAGTTTTAAAGATCTAAGCATACATAGGGACAGACAGCGGGAAACGAATTTGTTTTATACTATGTAGTGATTTCACAGGGCAAAGATATAATAACATTATCGCTGAACGTAGTCAAAATCATGTTGGCCCACCTTACTTGGGCCCTGATTCCTTACATCTATTTTGAGAGTTCGTAAGAAGCACGCTCCTCGTTGCTTTCATGACAATCATCATGTCATAGAGAATTAGTTCCTTTATGGTAGACTAGTTCACACAAAATCGTGATTTGACTCGTCAAGCCCCGCGACGGACGCCGGTATCCATATATATAGGGTTTTCCCATACATCTATATATATAAGCGGGGCTTGAAGGGTTAAAGCGAAAATTATTCAGAAATACACAAATATTTTACCAGGTTAATGATTTAACTCATGGCCTTTCTTTAACCATCTGCTTCAACTAGATGAATGTAGTCTTACCTGTAGAGGCTCAGTGAGCATGCCCACTCCGAGAGTTGGCGACATGCTGAACGCTGACACGGTCCAGTGTGCCGGAGCCTGGAGACAAAACAAACTTGCCTTGATTTTTTTATTACTGAATGACGAGGCTAGTAAGCTGCTCGCTCGGTATGATCACGACTGTCGAGATATTAGAAAATGTAGTGTTTTCTTAAAATGATTTTTTTACTCTCTCGGTAAAATGCACATGATGGTAAGTGAAGTGAGACCCAAATAAATTGCCGGCTGACAATAGATCCCTCGCCAGTTGAGACAATTATGCCGGCCTGGACAGTCTGATACCGGAACACGACACATACGTGGGCCCCTATAGCAGGTTTTCAATTTTATTTCAACTACTATACCTTATAAGTTACACTTAAACTACATTTGTCGCAACAAAAGACGACTGATACCTACGCTAGGAGTACCTGTTATATTTATCTTTATATTTATTTATTTGACACTTTGTACAATGGTATAGTACAGGCGGACTTAATGCCTAAAGGCATTTTCTCCCAGTCGACCTTAAGGTGGTGCAGAGAGACGGAGGCAGATGTAAATTATAAATAATGAAAATTAAAAATGAGAATAAAATACAATGATAATTATTAAACGTAATATATGTATACTTACATTAATTTTGCTACATATATAACTGCGTACATATATAATTATTTAACATATAAACACGTAGTTATACGCTCATTAGTTGTGTGTTACCTGCGGCACGTCGACAGTGAACACGTATCGTCCGTGCGGTCCGATGTTGACGTCGCGCCACACCCACACGTTGTCGTACTGTCGCTGCACGCGGTTGAACCGGAACTTGCGGTAATGCGATAGGTCGTGGGTGTCGTCGTGGTCACCTGTACCATAATATATAGGTAGATTTAGTCTTTGAGCTGTGTGAAGTTAGATACATGTGCGTATGTGACCTTGGGTATAATAGTGTAGAAGGACGGAATTATAAAGCTGTGATTCCGAGGACGCGGCAGACGGCAACAGCATGTGCCGCGACAGCAGACGGCACTACTATGCAGTATTATATTGTATGAGACCGACTCCGCACACGACGGCAAGTGACGCGTGGCAAGTGAGGTCCTGCAGAATCACAGTTACTATAAGAGTTTTATATTCGTAAGTCTGTCAGAAATCGGTAATTGGAATTCCCTGTGTTAAAAAAGGTTTTTATTTTATTGCCATAGTAGGCAAGCGAGCAAGCGGTCCGCCTGATGGTAAGCGGTATCCGCCGCCCATGAACTAAAGCAATGCCAGAGGCACAACCAAGCCGCTGCCGTTGATAGTAATTTTTAAGATGGAAAAACCCAGTCAGTTTTGGCCCGACCCGGGACTCGAACCCAGGACCTCAGCGCGCAAATCGTACTCGTATCGCGTACGCCATACAACTAAGCCACCGAGACAGTCAAGGTTTTTTGTATTATAATAATAATGACTAGTATACTGACAGCCCGCCTCATCAGTGCCGTCCTGGCAGTTCATAACTCCGTCGCAGTGTTCGTGTTCTGTATAGCACCCCCCCGCGAGACACTCGCGCTGCCCCACCACCTGCTCGCAGCCGCTGGGCCTCCGGGACAACGCCACGTCGCTCAGCACCACCAGGCCTGCATACCTGCAAACCAAACACTCACTCACGCCTGCTATCCCTGAAGGGGGTAGGCATAGGCGCAACTAGTGCACCCACTTTTCGCCATTATTCCGTCCCATGATGTGATAGGGGGCGAGCCTATCGCCATATCTGGCACAAATTCCAGACGCCGAGATACTGAAGAGAAAAACTCAATATCACTTTGTCCGACCCGGGGATCGAACCCGAGACCTCAGCTTTGCTTTCCTACTGTAATACAACTACGCCACCGAGGCAGTCAACCCAAACGCTTATCACAAATGTTACTAATAATCCTATGACATTAAAAATGGCCATCGGTGCCAATTATAGGAAATAGACTTTTGCCCGCGGCTCCGCCCGCGTGATAAATATCCCGATTTATATTTTCCCGGGATAAAAAGTACGCTATATTACTTGCTGATAATGTAGCTTTATATTGGTGAAAAAATTTTTAATATCGGTCCAGTAGTTTCGGAGCTTATTCAACGCAAACAAACAGTATAGAAGAGTAATAAACTTCAAGCATTTCACTAATTTACTGGATAAATAATAACAGCATTCAAACCATTCGCGCAATTAAACAGGCCAACATAACTACTCCGACCGTCCGATCGATATGTTTTTGGGCTTCTGTTCAAATACCATCAAGTACAGTGAGTCCTCATTGCCGTGCGTTCGATAAAAAAAAACATGTTCATTATAAAAAAAACAACAACAGTTATAATAAATTTAACAACCCAGTTGGACGGCCAGGCCAGAGTTGTTACGAATCCACATCAATGAAAGACAAGAAAGAATACATTCAAACGCTTTAAATCTACATCAGGAAAATAAACCTTGTGCAACTTACTCGAAGGTCCTATTTGCGTCGATGCCGAAGGTCGAGGAGGGGAAGTAGACGAGCTGGTCCGCTTCGCCAATGTGCGAGCGCCACGTGTACGCGAACGTGCCGTTTGTACTCTCGTCGAAGTACGACATCTTCGATATCACCTGATGACAGATGGGAGTTTAACTATATTTTTTTATGGCATTGAATGACGATACGAGCATGCCGTTCGCCTGATGGTAAGCGATACAACCACCCATAAACAATAGCAACACCATCCAGCACCTTGAGTTACAAAGTACTGTGTGGCATTCCACTACGTTCGTCATCCTGAGACATAAGACGTTAAGTCTCATTATTTCCAGTAGTTACACTGACTACAATGTCCTTCAAACCAAAACACAACAGTGCGTGCACACTGCTGCTTGGCGAATTGGGTTAAACGAAATATAGTTTGATTTTTATTAAAATTGTCATACCAACACAAATGTGCTCGTAGAAATACATCTTGCCTTAGCCTCTGGTGAAATAAACAAGAAAGACTAGCCAAACACAACCTTGCCAAATTCTGATTGGCCGCCTATTTACGTATAGTACCTTGGCTACACGTTACGTACAGTACCTTGGCGTAAGTGAGCTCGTTGCCGGCCTGCATGGTGTAGAAGGCGTTGTCGATGCCGGAGAGCCCCACGTAGGCGCCGGGCTCGCCGAACATGTACAGTACCTTGGCGTAAGTGAGCTCGTTGCCGGCCTGCATGGTGTAGAAGGCGTTGTCGATGCCGGAGAGCCCCACGTAGGCGCCGGGCTCGCCGAACATGTACAGTACCTTGGCGTAAGTGAGCTCGTTGCCGGCCTGCATGGTGTAGAAGGCGTTGTCGATGCCGGAGAGCCCCACGTAGGCGCCGGGCTCGCCGAACATGTACAGTACCTTGGCGTAAGTGAGCTCGTTGCCGGCCTGCATGGTGTAGAAGGCGTTGTCGATGCCGGAGAGCCCCACGTAGGCGCCGGGCTCGCCGAACATGTACAGTACCTTGGCGTAAGTGAGCTCGTTGCCGGCCTGCATGGTGTAGAAGGCGTTGTCGATGCCGGAGAGCCCCACGTAGGCGCCGGGCTCGCCGAACATGTACAGTACCTTGGCGTAAGTGAGCTCGTTGCCGGCCTGCATGGTGTAGAAGGCGTTGTCGATGCCGGAGAGCCCCACGTAGGCGCCGGGCTCGCCGAACATGTACAGTACCTTGGCGTAAGTGAGCTCGTTGCCGGCCTGCATGGTGTAGAAGGCGTTGTCGATGCCGGAGAGCCCCACGTAGGCGCCGGGCTCGCCGAACATGTACAGTACCTTGGCGTAAGTGAGCTCGTTGCCGGCCTGCATGGTGTAGAAGGCGTTGTCGATGCCGGAGAGCCCCACGTAGGCGCCGGGCTCGCCGAACATGTACAGTACCTTGGCGTAAGTGAGCTCGTTGCCGGCCTGCATGGTGTAGAAGGCGTTGTCGATGCCGGAGAGCCCCACGTAGGCGCCGGGCTCGCCGAACATGTACAGTACCTTGGCGTAAGTGAGCTCGTTGCCGGCCTGCATGGTGTAGAAGGCGTTGTCGATGCCGGAGAGCCCCACGTAGGCGCCGGGCTCGCCGAACATGTACAGTACCTTGGCGTAAGTGAGCTCGTTGCCGGCCTGCATGGTGTAGAAGGCGTTGTCGATGCCGGAGAGCCCCACGTAGGCGCCGGGCTCGCCGAACATGTACAGTACCTTGGCGTAAGTGAGCTCGTTGCCGGCCTGCATGGTGTAGAAGGCGTTGTCGATGCCGGAGAGCCCCACGTAGGCGCCGGGCTCGCCGAAGATGGCCACCTCCACGCGCTCGCCCGTACGGTGCTTGCGGTTGTTAATGTACACCGTGAACTGCACAAACATAAATCAATATAATATTACAATCTAAATAAAATCATGATACAAATTAATGATTAAACGAGCAAGCCGCTATTCTAATGGCATTGTATTACACTGCCTTCGTGTCCCAGACACATTAGATGTTTGTCTCATAATGCCAATAACCGGAACACAACGATTCTTGCATATTGTTTGGGGGCGAACATTTGCGTACGAGGAACCTGCCACTAATACCATTTTAATTATAAAAAACTTAATCTCTCTCCACCCATGTCGGATTACCGTCTCATCGGACTATGAGAGTGAAGGAATACTGAGTGCACCTGTGTATTGCGCACACACTTGTGCACTATAATATTCCCCGCGTACGTGGCTGATCTCTTGGCCGTCATGGCCGAAATCGACTGGGAAGGGATTTGATTTATAAAGCACTAAACTCCATGCCATGATGACTATTTTTAATACCTTAGCAAAGGCAGATGAACTAGTTCATTGCAATATTGTTCTGTACTCACGTTGTTCCTGGATATGCCGTTGACGGGGAATGTGAGCGAGTCAGCGAGCGTTTCCCCACGACGCGTGCCGGCCCACACCACCACCGTGGCCACGGGCGCCATCTCCGCTGACACTGACACCGCGAATGTGCGCACGCCCTCCTAAACAACATATTATCATATACTTAGTAATATAACACACACACGCCTTTTATCCCCGAAGGCGCAACTAGTGCATCCACTTTTCGCCGTTATTCCGTCCCATGATGTGATAGGGGGGAGCCTATCGCCATATCGGGCACGATCCAGACTCCGAGCTGATGCTGAAGAGAAAAACTAAATATCACTTTGCCCGACCCGGGGATCGAATCCGAGACCTCAGCATCGCAGTCGTACCGTAATACAACTACGCCACCGAGGCAGTCATAGCGTGTACTTAGTAATATAAGTACACGCTTTATATCTCGGAAGACTGGGTTAGCGAAGAAACGCTATTGGTATTCTAAAATTTGACGAGCTTTTATCTGCTCAATGTTGGTAAGACAAGGAGCCATCATAACCGGGCACAAATTATTCCAATTGAGTCCAAGTCATGTTTTTAGAAATAAAAGGTTAGTTGCCCGGCCTAGCAATCGAAACAAGGACCTCGTCCACAGCTTGAGTATGCTATCATTAGATCTTTATCTTCTTATTCTTTCGTAGTGCTCACCTGAATTATACAAATACTTTAGTGCTAATTTTGATAGCGATAGAACATTTCGTTGAGGTCAGTCTTTCAACACTAAATATTTAATTAAATAAATAAAAAAAAAATACAAACTCATACCTGCATAACTTCCTGATCGCTGGTGAGAATGATGCCCTTAGACATCACCACGTAGTTGAATGTCTCTACGTAGAAGTTGGTTTGCACGTGGAATATTATGTATTCGCCCACCTGCCAGAGAATAATAAACTTTATAAGCTATCACTGTGTGTGTGTGTGTGTGTGTGTGTGTGTGTGTGTGTGTGTGCGTGTATGTGTGTGCGTGTGTGTGTGTGCGTGTATGTGTGTGCGTGTGTGTGTGTGCGTGCGTGTGTGTGTGTGTGTGTGCGCGTGTGTGTGTGTGTGTGTGAGTGTGTGTGTGTGTGTGTGTGTGTGTGTGTGTGTGTGTGTGTGTGTGTGTGTGTGTGTGTGTGTGTGTGTGTGTGAGAGTGTGTGTGAGTGTGTGTGTGTGTGTGTGTGTGTGTCAGTGTGTGTGTGTGTGTGTGTGTGTGTGTGTGTGTGTGTGTGTGTGTGTCAGTGTGTGTGTGTGTGCGTACCCTGGCGTCGGTGGTGCTGGTGGAGACGCGCACGTGGTGTTGCTCGACGCTGTAGTGTGCGACGAACCGCAGCTCGGCGCTGGCCTGCGCGCCCACGCCGTCCGTCACCGACGCGCTCAGCCGCACGCCCGTGATGCTATTAAGTACCTCGCGGTAGTTCGGGTCGTTTTCCAACTCTGCATCATAGTTTTTTCATATTAAAACAACAATAATATTTCTATAGATACAAGTCCATTAAATTTCCAAAAAAGTTTTGATATGGATTAAACTTTAAAGAATAAATCTAGGTATCCTGCTCGAAGGACCGAGAAAGAAGATTCTCTTGAATTTAAAATAAAATCACATAAAGGTCTTCATGTATGTTTTTAGTGTATATTTACCTATATTTTATAATTAAAAAAAGTGTATAGTGAACGAAGACTTGTTCTAGACACAATTATAGATTATAAACAAGAATAATACGACGCAACACTCACTAAGTAAGTCGTAGAGGTCAAGCCGTAGATGCCACACGGCGTGGTGTCCCGGCGCTAAAGCTGGCCGTAGCGGCTCGATGTTGGCAGAGCGACCTTCGACCTGCATCGTCACCTGCAGCGCCACGCCCGCCGCCTGCCAGCGCGGTAGTGGGGACCCGTCGTGGTATGATACCGCCATCTATAATACAAATTATATTTAATATGTTTCAATATTATAAATTTAACATACCAATGTTAGGAGATACCGAGATGCTGCCATCTATATTAAAAACAATAATTTACAATATGTTTCAATATCATAAACTAAATATCTTAGTGGCCAATAGAACTCAAATACTTCCAACGCTGTATGAGGTTCAACAATGGAAGTAGATAAACTGATAATACAAGTACGATATTTATTGTGACCACGAATACATCTATACTTACTAATATTATAAAGAGGAAAAGTTGGTGACTTTGTTTGTATGATTGTAGAGGCTAATCTCTGGAATTACTGAACCGATTTTGAAAATTCTTTCTGTAATAGGAAGCTATATTACTTCTGAATGATATACGACTACTTTGATCCTGGGAAAATAAAGCGGTACTTTTATCCCAGAAAAACTATTTCAAGCGGGCGGAGCTCCGGGCATAAATTACCTATATACTACAAAAAACAAATAAAACTATTATAGCTACTGCCGAGTAAAAAATATCTCTCACAGATCGGCATTTCCCTTCATGATTAGCATTTAGTCACTTTGATATGATAGCATAATCATTAGTATTTGAGAAAATCGCGGACATACTTACATACTTACATACTTAGTACATACATAACGGATCGAATACAGAACCTCCTTTTTTGAAATCGGTTAAAAAAGGTAACTCACATAAACATCAAACGGCATAGCCGGCTTGAAGACCTGCGGCGAGCCGCCGAGGAAGGTGACCGCCAACGAGGAGTTAAAGATCCTGGCAATGCTGTACCCCTCGATGATGTCGTCCAGGAACGGGTCTCCGACGGACGCCGTGATGATCACCTCCACTCCGTCGAGGGTCGGGACCAGTTGCGCCAACTCAGACATCGGGTATTTGAAGTCGTATGTACCATTGAACTGGCAACATAAAAAAAATGTATTGAGCTGTGAGGTGGCAGATAACGTATAACGTTTAAATTAAATATTGTGTGTACATATAGGCAAA